>OV702279.1:141701149-142230632 GCA_916181665.1 Avena sativa | reverse complement strand
CCCCAATTAGAGTGCGGAAAGGGACATTCCCTTATCTTGATACTTTTCAAGACGTGGCGGCTCTTTTCGTCCCTGTACTCCTTGTCAGAGCCCACCTCACTTGAATCATCCTGTATTGTGCAAAAAAAGCAAATAAATTTACTAACTAGTCATGCATAGATATTCGAACAACCATTTCAAGTTACTTTGAAAACCACAACACAATTTTATAGGTTTATTACGGCTATCTCCACAGCTCGCTCCTAAATGTAGAATGTGGAGTAATTCAGAACGGACTAAATCTCTGCATGCAGCGGGTTGTATGGTGCATCTGATCATGATCGGTAGAATACTGATCACTTGAACAGATTTGGTACTAGTACATCTACAGCCCGACCAGAAAATATGAACAGTAAACTAGAAGGATGTAGAAATAAAAGTACCTCCGGGTACACGAGCGGAACGTGCTCGTCGAACTCCTCACCCTCATCGGGGGCTCCGAAGTCTTCTGCACCCGCGAGCACATAGTCCTCATAAGGGTCGAACTGGACGTCCTCCTCGCCCTGGGCTGCATGCATCTCCTCCAGATCTGTGGTGGGAGGCGCCGCATCTCCCGTGGCAGGCATAGGCAGCCCGGCGGCAACACCCGAAGTCTCACCTACAAGCACTCGCTTCATGGCATCAGAAGGGAGAAGGTGGCTGTTCGGCCTCGAGCTGTACGGTGAGGTCTATGGGTTTTGCTAGATCGGGGAGAATTGGTTAAAGCGTGGGAGGGAGACGATGCAGAGGAGTAGGTTTTAAAGACGGGGCATTGTGAAGTCTCCTCCTAGGGCCCTCTGCCTCAAGGCTCATCAGTTGGGTGCCCCGGTATGGCTTTTGGCTGACACGTGGACGGTTCGTGCCATGGGCCCCAGCTAGAAGTGATATTGCAGGCACGCTACTGTGAGGCCCATTCCCGTTTGCAGCTGGAGAAGTAGTAGGCTTTTCATAGGCATGACATGACCACTCGACCGATTATTTAATCTATGCCTCGACCTATTGCTTCACGTAGAAGGGTCGAAATGAGGGACGCCTAAAAACCCAACGGTTAAAGCATGGCTAGCCAGACCCCGTGCGTTGTCGCGCTCTAATGTGAAGGGTACGACACATGCAGAGGATGCATCGTTCAACCCCCGCTTTCACAACATCACAGTGCACCGTACTTGTGCCATGGTGGACGCGTCGCAAACGGTTAGACGAGCGTGCCGCCACGTTTCCCCCTCGCTACACTAGAAAATACACACATTTTTTATATTTTTTCTATACCCTCGTGTATATAAATCCAAATAGTTTATATTTTTCAGAGAATACAAGGAAATGCATAACACGCATATATGAAAATTATACGCCTTTGTACACTTCCCTTCTAGATTATGGAAGTACCGTTGGCAAACTCGTTATTTCGTGTGGATAGAGAGGTCCATCCCTAGTGAGAGAGAGAGAGAGAGAGAGAGAGAGAGAGAGAGAGAGAGAGAGAGAGAGAGAGAGAGAGAGAGAGAGATGGAGAGGGGCTATCTAGCCCTTTATATCACAGAAGATCAACGTTGGGTTGGGCACGATCCGCGTGACAACAGTCTCGACCAATCAGGGCGTACCAACCAAAGTGTGGACGAGTTATCATGGGAGGGGGAAAACTGAGTACAACCATTTTCATATCAACCCTAGATATAACACACACAAACACACAATGGGAAATTCATCAAAAATCAATAAAAATACGAAACCAGCTCGAGTATCCCCTGCGTGTCACCCAGTACCAACATAAAATCATAAGCAGGACAAACCGAGACTTTTGGAACATGGGACACCCCTCGGATGGCTATCGATTAGGAGTTAACATGGCTTTCAACCCTAGACCTCCCCCTCACTGCCCAGAACATGGATCCACTGCGCAGATTGAGCCCAAAACCCGACACCTAGCTCCCTCTAGGCATTCTAAGCAACTTCTCCATCTAGAGATTCCAGGGTTCCATGGAGAAATCCATAGTTTCCTTTTACCAACTCCAGAAAACCAGAGACTCTATCAATGGAGTTGCGAGAATTGAGCGCGCCCTGGGGCCCGAGGCAATTTACACGCATGCTACATCGTGGCAGACCGCCATCCTTGGGACGTCGGTGCTCATCTCGTGGTGCAAGCGT
This sequence comes from Avena sativa, assembly GCA_916181665.1. Taxonomy (NCBI): domain Eukaryota; kingdom Viridiplantae; phylum Streptophyta; class Magnoliopsida; order Poales; family Poaceae; genus Avena; species Avena sativa. The sequence goes on along the minus strand of OV702279.1, from coordinate 142,228,475 downwards.
ATACCGTATTTTTCACCGAGTCACGCCCCGGCAATTGCGGTTTATAACTGTAGGTACCCTAGAAATTTCGCTGTATTTTCTGGAAAAAATGGCCTGGGGTGCCTCGTGGGGTACCTAGGCTAGGAAAGTGCCTAGTTTGAAGGTGGCAATGGACATCTCGTGCCTGTGCGCGCCGACGGGTTTGCCAATTTTTCCCACCCCACGAACCCCGGCAATGGGAAATTCATAAAAAAACAATAAAAATACAAAACCAGCTCGAGTAGCCCCTGTCTGTCAGCCACTACCAAGATAAAATCATAAGGAGGACAAATCGGGACTTTTGGCACACGACACACCCCCGGATGGATATCAAGTAGGAGTTAACATGGCTTTCAACCCTAGACCTCCCCCTCGCTGCCCAGAACGTGGATCCACTTCGCGGATTGAGCCCAAACCCGATACCTAGCTCCCTCTCGGCATTCTAAGCAACTTCTCCATCTAGAGATTCTAGGGTTCCATGGGGAAATCCAGAGTTTCCTTTTACCGACTGTAGAAAACCGGCGACTCTATCAAAGGAGGTGCGAGAATTGAGCGCGCCCTGGGCCCCGAGGTAATTTACACGCATGCTACGTCGTGGCGGACTGCCATCCCCGGCACGTTGGTGCTCATCTCGTGGTGCAAGCGTATACCGTATTTTTCCCCGAGTCACACCCCAACAATTGCGGTTTCTAACTGTAGGTACCCTAGAAATTGCCCTATATTTTCTGGAAAAAATGGTCTGGGGTGCCACGTGGGGTACCTAGGCTGGGAAAGTTCCTAGGTTCAAGGTTGCAATGGAACTCACGTGCCTGCGCGCGCCGACGGGTTTGCCGATTTTTGCCCACCCTCGGAACCCTGACAATGGGAAATTCATCAAAAATCATGAAAAATACGAAACCAACTCGAGTAGCCCCTGCGTGTCACCCACTACCAACATAAAATCTTAAGAAGGACAAACCGGGACTTTTGGCACGCGACGCACCCACGGATGGCTATCGAGTAGGAGTTAACATGGATTTCAACCCTAGACCTCACCCTCGCTGCCCAGAACGTGGATCCACTGCGTGGACTGAGCCCAAACCCGGCACCTTGCTCCCTCTCGGCATTCTAAGAAACTTCTCCATATAGAGATTCCAGGGCCCCATGGAGAAACCCAAAGTTTCCTTTTACCGACTCCCGAAAACCGGCGACTCTATCAAAGGAGGTGCGAGAATTGAGCGCGCCCTGGGGCCCGAGGCAATTTACACGCATGCTACGTCATGGCGGACCGGCATCCCCATGATGTTGGTGCTCATCTCGTGGTGCAAGCATATACCGTATTTTTCCCCGAGTCACGCCCCGGTAATTTGCGGTTTCTAACTGTAGGTACCCTAGAAATTGCCCTGTATTTTCCCAAAAAAATGGTCTGGGGTGCCCGGTGGGGTACCTAGGCTAGGAAAGTGCCTAGGTTCAAGGTTGCAATGGACCTCGCGTGCCTACCCGCGCCGGTGGGTTTGCCGATTTTTCCCACCCCCGGAACGCCGGCAATGGGAAATTCATCAAAAATCAAGAAAAATACGAAACCAACTCGAGCAGCCCCTGCGTGTCACACACTACCAACATAAAATCATAAGCAGGATAAACCGGGACTTTTGGCACATGGCGCACCCCCCGGATGGCTATCGAGTAGTAGTTAACATGGCTTTCAACCCTAGACCTCCCCCTCGCTGCCCAGAATGTGGATCCACTGCGCGGATTGAGCCCAAACCTGGTACCTAGCTCCCTCTCGGCTTTCTAAGAAATTTCTCCATCTAGAGATTCCAGGGTTCCATGGAGAAATCCAGAGTTTCCTTTTACCGACTACAGAAAACCGGCGTCACTATCAAATGAGGTGCGAGAATTGAGCGCGCCCTAGGGCCCGAGGAAATTTACACGCATTGTACATCGTGGAGGACCGCCATCCCCGGGACATTGGTGCTCATCTCGTGGTGCAAGCATATACCGTATTTTTCCCCGAGTCACGCCCCGGTAATTTGCGGTTTCTAACTGTAGGTACCCTAGAAATTGCCCTGTATTTTCCCAAAAAAATGGTCTGGGGTGCCCGGTGGGGTACCTAGGCTTGGAAACTACCTAGGTTCAAGGTTGCAATGGACCTCGCGTGCCTGCGCGCGCCGGTGGGTTTGCCGATTCTGCCCACCCCCCGAACGCCGGCAATGGTAAATTCATCAAAAATCAAGGAAAATACGAAACGAGCTCGAGTAGCCCCTGCGTGTCACACACTACCAACATAAAATCATAAGCAGTACAAACCAGGACTTTTGGCACACGACGCACCCCCCGGATGGCTAACGAGTAGGAGTTAACATGGCTTTCAACCCTAGACCTCCCCCTCGCTGCCCAGAATGTGAATCCATTGTGCAGATTGATCCCAAACCCGGCACCTAGCTCCCTCTCGGCATTCTAAGAAATTTCTCCATCTAGAGATTCCAGGGTTCCATGGAGAAATCCAGAGTTTCCTTTTACCGACTCCGGAAAACCGGTGTCCCTATCAAAGGAGGTGCGAGAATTGAGCGCGCCCTAGGGCCCAAGGCAATTTACACGCATTCTACATCGTGGCGGACCACCATCCCCGGGACATTGGTGATCATCTCGTGGTGCATGCGTATACCGTATTTTTCCCCGAGTCACGCCCCAGCAATTTTGGTTTCTAACTGTAGGTACCCTAGAAGTTGCCCTGTATTTTCCGGAAAAAATGGTCTGGGTGCCCCGTGGGGTACCTAGGCTGGGAAAGTGCCTAGGTTCAAGGCTGCAATGGACCTCACGTGCCTGCACGCGCTAGCGGGTTTGCCTATTTTGCCCACCCCCTGAACCCCGGGAATGGGAAATTCATCAAAAATCAAGAAAAATACGAAACCAGCTCAAGTATCCCCCGCATGTCACCCATTACCAACACAAAATCATAAGAAGGACAAACCGAGACTTTTGGCACACATCGCACCCCTCTGATGGCTATCGAGTAGGAGTTAACATGGATTTCAACCCTAGACCTCCCGCTCGCTTCCCAGAATGTGGATCCACTACGAGGATTGATCCCAAACCCAGCATCTAGCTCCCTCTTGGCATTCTAACCAACTTCTCCATCTAGATATTCCATGGTTACATGGAGAAATCCAGAGTTTCCTATTACCGACTCTGGAAAACAGGCGACTCTATCAAAGGAGGTGCGAGAATTGGGCGCCCTGGGGCCCGAGGCAATTTACATGCATGCGATGTCGTGGCAAACCGGCATCCCTGGGAGGTTGGTGCTCATCTCGTGGTGAAAGTGTATACCGTATTTTTCCCTGAGCCACGCCCCGGCAATTGTGGTTTCTAACTGTAGGTACCCTAGAAATTGCCCTGTATTTTCCGGAAAGAATGTTCTGGGGTTCCCCTGGGTACCTAGGCTGGGAAAGTGCCTAGATTCAAGGGTGCAACGGACCTCGCATGCCTGCGCGCGCAGGATTGTTTGCCTATTTCGCCCACCCCCAAACCCCAGCAATGGGATATTCATCAAAAATCAAGAAAAATACGAAACCAGCTCGAGTATCCCCTACGTGTCACCCACTACCAACATAAAATAATAACCAGGACAAATCGAGACTTTTGGCACACGACGCAACCCCGGATGGCTATTGAGTAGGACTTAACATGGCTTTCAACCCTATACCTCCCCCTCGCTGCCCAGAACGTGGATCCACTGCGCAGATTGAGCCAAAACCCGGCACCTAGCTCCCTCTCGGCAATCTAAGCAATTTCTCCATCTAGAGATTCCAGGGTTCCATGGAGAAATACAGAGTTTCCTTTTACTGACTCTGGAAAGCCGGCGACTGTATCAAAGGAGGTGCGAGAATTGAGCGCGCCCTGGGGATCGAGGAAATTTACACAGATGCTACATCGTGGCGGACCGCCATCCTCGGGACGTTGGTGCTCATCTTGTGGTGCAAGCGTATACCGCATTTTTCCCTGAGTCACGCCCCGACAATTGCGGTTTCTAACTGTAGGTACCCTTGCAATTGCCCTGTATTTTCCGAAACAATGGTCTGGGGTGCCCCTTGGGGTACCTAGGCTAGGAAAGTGCCTAGGTTCAAGGTTGCAATGGACCTCACGTGCCTGCGCGCCGTCGGGTTTGCCGATTTTGTCCACCCCCAGAACCCCGACATTGGGAAATTCATCAAAAATCAAGAAAAATAAGAAACCAGCTCGAGTAGCCCCTATGTGTCACCCACTACCAACATAAAATCATAAGCAGGACAAACCGGGACTTTTGACACACGACGCACCCCTAGATGGCTATCGAGTAGGAGTTAACATCGCTTTCAACCATAGACCTCCCCCTCGCTGCCCAGAACGTGGATCCACTGCTTGGATTGAGCCCAAACCCGGCACCTAGCTCCCTCTCGGCAATCTAAGCAACTTGTTAGGGGTGACCCCTTAGGGAGGCCTGATCTTTCACGAATTCCATGGGAATCGAGGGGAAAACGTTGGAAGGAGGAAGGGGATGAAATCCACGAACACACACGCGAAGAACTCGATGAACACACACACACACGAAAACACGATAAAAGCCGATGGCTCACGTCGGTGGCAACCGGTCCAACACAATCCCTAGGATCGGCGTTGGGCAAGACACTCTCCCACGGCTAACAACGGGGGTGAGAGGCTTGATGATATCTTGACTACTTGGGCACGAGACACCGAGATCCCAAGGACTTGTACAACTTAAACGCACTAGGCAAAATCCAAGAGGTTTGTGGATAATTTGGTGCTCCTTGTCAAGGAGCATGAGACAAATAGTTGATAGATCCTCAAGGGGTGTCTTCAACTACAATTATCCAAGTCTAAGGTTTACAATAGAAGGTGGGGGATATATATAGGCCAACCACATAAACAGGGGTAGCTTAGGAACTAAATGGGAAAATATAGAGAGGGGTACAGGGTGCTGGGCCGAGATGACGCGAACAGGTTCAGGCACGTCCGGTCGTACCGGGCTCTCGACCGGTAGTACCGGTCCCAACCGGTAGTACCGCTCAGGGTCCGATAGTACCGCTTGCAGTCCCGTGGCTTCAGTTGGCGTCGTCAGTAGTGAGTGGTAGTACCGCTGTCCGGTAGTACCGGTTCCAGCTCCGGTAGTACCGCTGGCATCTGGGTCTTGGTTGGGTTCCTCCTGCAGCGTCTGATAGCAAGGTCCGGTGGTGCCGCTTGCACCGGTAGTACCGGTCGCCATATCCGATAGTACCGCTGGAGCCTGAGTGCGGATGGTCCCTTTCGGAGTGGTTTCTCCGTTCCATGGGTCCTTCTCTTCGTACCTGATGATGCACAGGGTGGGCGTATGAAGTAGCAAACCATCCAGAGGCGTATCGAAATCACACAAGGAAAGGAGCGAGTTAACCTTAGCTTGTAGGAGTTTGGCTCGGGCGCGAGTCATGGGTCAACTTGGGGGGTTCGTAGGAGTAGATATAGTAGCGTTCGTAGGACGGGCTGCATCAGCTCCCCCCATTGGGAAAGAGTCATCCTCGACTCTTCAACCTTCTCAACATCATCATCTCAATGGAAGGGTGAAAGGTCCTTAACATTGAACGTTGGGCTCACAAGGTACTTCGTTGTTGGGATATCGATGATGTAGGCGTTGTTGTTGTTGATCCTCTTGAGTACTTTGAACGGTCCATCACCTCTTGGCTTGAGTTTGGAGTCGCGATCCTTGGGGAAGCGGTCTTTACTCAAGTGTATCCACACAAGGTCGCCTTCTTCGAAGATCATCTCTTTCTTGTTCTTGTTTAGCCTTGATGCTTGGCGAAGGACTTGTTGCTCGATCGTAACTCTTGTGTCTTCATGTAGTTGTTTCATTGCTTGGGCACGCTTGTCAACGTCCATGTTGGTGCGGTCGTGTAGAGGAAGAGGTAATATGTCGAGCGCGGTGAGAGGCTCGAATCCATAGACGATCATGAACGGGCTCATCATGGTGGTGGAGTGCTTTGCGCGATTGTAGGCGAACTCGGCATGTGGGATGCATTCCTCCCAATCTTTAAGATTCTTATTTATCAACACACGTAGAAGTGTGCCGAGGCTTCGATTGACGACCTAGGTTTGTCCATCGGTTTGAGGATGCGAGGCGGACGAGAATAGGAGCTTGATGCCGAGCTTGGCCATGAGTGTCTTCCAAAAGTAGCTCATGAATTTGACGTCGCGGTCGGAGACGATTGTTCTTGGTACACCGTGTAGCCGAATTATTTCCCTGAAAACAAATTTGCTACATGTGAAGCATCATCGGTCTTATGGCACGGAATGAAGTGTGCCATTTTGGAAAAGCGATCCACTACCAAAAATATAGAATCATGTCCATCTTTAGATCTAGGAAATCCTAACACAAAGTCCATGCTAATGTCCGACCAAGGTGCATGAGGAATAGGCAATGGCATATACAGACCAAAGGGGTTAGACTTGGACTTAGCTTGGACACAAGTAGTGCATTGTTGGACGTGGCGCTCCACGTCGCGCTTCATCTTGGGCCAATAGTAGTGAGTGGAGAGCATGTCATATGTCTTTTCACGGCCAAAGTGACCCATAAGTCCTCCACGATGGGACTCTTGAAGAAGCAAAATTTGGAGAGACGACTTCGGAATGCAAAGCTTGTTTTGTTTGAAAAGAAACCCTTATGCAAATAGAAATCATCAACCCCTTTGTCTATTGAACACTTTGAAAAAATTGATCCAAAGAATGGGTCGGACGCGTACAAAGATTTGATGTCATCAAGACCCAAGACATTTACTTCGAGTCGCGTAAGAAGGTTTGTGTTTTTGCAAGACAAGGCGTCCGCTACTACATTTTCTTTGCCCTTCTTGTACTTGACAATGTAAGGAAAGGATTCCATGAACTCAACCCATTTGGCATGCCGTTTATTCAAATTGGATTGGCCCTTAAGATATTTCAATGACTCATGGTTGGAATGGATGATAAATTCGTTGGGCCAAAGGTAGTGTTGCCACACTTGAAGGACACGAACCAAAGCAAAAAGCTCTTTGTCATAAATTGGATAGTTAAGGCGTGCGTCGTCGATTTTCTCACTATGGTATGCAATAGGACGCCCATTTTGCATAAGGACGCCTCCAATGCCAATACCACTAGCGTCACACTCGATCTCAAAAGTTTTTGTGAAATCTGGTAAAGCGAGGAGTGGTGCTTCGTGTAGGGATTCGTAGCATGGAAAACAAAAATTTTCTATCGCATACAAACAAACAAGCCAAGATCTATCTACTAGATTGTAGCAACGAGTCGATGGAATAACTCACCCTCGAAGATTCCAAAGTGTTTAACGAGAGCAGATTCTCGTGGGTGATGTAGTCGTACTCTTTCCGATCTCAAGATCGCGTAGACGATCCTTCCGGCGCCGCGTTCCCGCAGCGCTCCCGCAGTCGGTCACACGTTCGGTACTCGACGAAGACCTTCCTCTCCCTTGTTCCAGCAGGCAGCGGAGGTTGTAGCACTCTCCTCGTGATTCCGGCAGCACAACGGCGTGGTACCGGAGGTAGAGGGGAAATCCCGCAGGGCTTCGCCTTAAGCCGGTGCGAGTATGGTGGAGCTTATGAGAGAGGCTATTAGTGGTCTAGTAATTAGACACACCAATTAGAAGGCTCTAAACCAATTAGAAGGCTCTAAACCGAATAGCTCTAAACCGAGGTCTAGATCTAGGGTTTAGTTTAGAGGATAGGAAACTTGTGTTGTGTCTAGAGGAGGAGGCCCTGCCCCTCCTTTTATAGGTGGGAGGGCCGGCGCCATGGGGAGGAGTTCCTCCCCAACTCGGCCTAGGGAGGTGAGCCGGCCTAGGGGAGGAACCCTCCTCCAACTCGGCCTCCACCTCTCCTCCTCTTTCTCCACTTTCCGAAACTGGCAGTTTGACCGAAAACTGGCAGTTTGACTTTTCAAATTAGGATTTGAATTAACCCTTTATTTCGGACAGCGAGAACACTTAGTACATGATGCAATCATTCCAACATGCAATGACACATTCATGTACCCCTTCCCCCCCGGAGTGCCGGACATTCCGGGACCTTCTAGAATGTTCCCGATGAAAACACCGGAACCATTCCCCAACTCCGAAACGGAACTTTCCTTATATGAATCTTATTCTCCGGACCATTCCGGATCACCTCGTGATATCCCGGATCCCATCCGAGACTCCGAACAACATTCGGTCTCTTTCTCATAATACCATAACTACTCAAACAACGTCGAATCCTTAAGTGTGTCTCCCTACGGTTCGTGAATTATGCGGACATGATCGAGACACTTCTCCGAACAATAACCAATAGAGGAATCTGGAAATTCATATGGCTCCCACATATTTCTACGATTACTTTGCGATCGAATGAACCACTTACATACGATACCAATTTCCCTTTGTCTCACGATATGTTACTTATCCGAGGTTATGATCGTCGGTATCTCTGTATACCTAGTTCAACCTCGTTACTGACAAGTACTCTTTTCTCGTTCCCGTGATATGTGATCCCTTGTGACCAAGTCACATGCTTGCAAGCTAATTGGATGACATTTCACCGAGAGGGCCCAGAGAATATCTATCCGTCATGTGGATGGACAAATCCCACTCTTGATCCATGTGTTTCAACCAATACTTTCCGAACACTCAATGCCACCTTTATAGCCACCCTGTTACGGTGTGGTGTTTGATGACATCAAAGCATCCATCCAGTAAAGGTGATATGCATGATCTCATGGTCGAAGGAATTAGGTTACTATGTATCAGAAAGCATATAGCAATTGAACTATTGAAATGACTTGATCTTTATGCTACGCTTGTCTATAGGAGTATGTCCACCATATCATTCTCCTAACGATATGATCTTGTTGTTGACAACATCTCAATGTTCATGACAAAGAAACCACATCATCAATCAACCAACAAGCTAGTGAAGTATAGAGGCTATACTAGGGACTTCAAATTAAGTTTACAAATCACACAAGTATTAATGGTTTCCTTGTTAATACTATTATAGCATGAATGCAAACATTTATCATAAACACAAAGATATATAATAATAACTATATTTATTATTGCCTCTAGGGCATATCTCCAACAGTCTCCCACTTGCACTAGAGTCATCTAATCTAGATTACATGGTAATATACCGAACACCCATGGCAGTTTGGTGTTGGTCATGTTTTGCCCTCGGGAGAGGTTTAGTCAACGGATCCGCCACATTCAGATCTGTGTGTACTTTGCAAATCTTTATATCCCCATCCTGGATATGTTCTCGAATAGCGTGAAAACGTAGCTTGATATGCTTCAGCTTCTTGTGTGACCTTGGTTCTTGCGCATTGGCTATGGCGCCCATGTTATCACAGTAGATAGACATTGGGTCCAGCGCACTTGGAACCACACCCAGCTCTATAATGAACTCTTTCATCCATATCGCTTCTTGTGAAGCCTCCGAAGCAGCCATGTATTCCGATTCAGTTGAAGATCTCGCCACAACGCTTTGCTTTGCACTCCTCCAGCTAACTGCTGCACCATTCAAAATAAATACGTATCCAGATTGTGATTTAGAATCATCCGGATCGGTGTTCCAACTAGCATCGGTGTAACCATTAACAACGAGCTGTTCATCACCTCCATAAGAAAGAACCATATCCTTAGTTCTTCTCAAGTACTTAAGGATGTTTTTGACCGCTATCCAATGATCCACTCCTGGATCACTTTGATATCTGCTAGTTAAACTAACAGCATATGCGATGTCGGGTCTAGTACATAGCATGGCATACATTAGAGATCCTATGGCTGAGGCATAGGGAGTCTTACTCATCCTTTCTCTATCTTCTGCCGATGTCGGACTTTGAGTTTTACTCAAGGTCGTATTGGGCAACATGGGCAAGAACCCTTTCTTGCTATCTTCCATTCCAAACCTCTTTAGAACTTTGTCCAAATATGTACTTTGTGACAATGATATTTGGCGTTTCGATCTATCTCTATAAATCTTTATGCCTAATATGTAAGCTGCTTCGCCAAGATCCTTCATTGAAAAACTATTATTCAAATACTCTTTGACACTATTAAGAAGGTCTACATCATTCCCAATCAACAATATGTCATCCACATACAGTATTAAGAATGCTACAGAGCTCCCACTCACTTTCTTGTAAATACAAGCTTCTCCATAAGTTTGTATAAAACCAAAACTTTTGATTACCTTATCAAAACGTTGATTCCAACTTCGGGATGCTTGCTTCAATCCATAGATGGACCGTTGAAGTTTGCATACCTTGTTAGCATCTTTAGGATCGACAAAACCTTTGGGTTGTATCATATACAACTCTTCATCAATGTCTCCATTGAGGAATGCTGTTTTGACATCCATCTGCCATATCTCATAATCATAATATGCAGCGATTGCTAACATAATCCTCACAGACTTTAGCTTCTCTACCGGTGAGAAAGTCTCATCGTAGTCAACTCCTTGAATTTGTCGAAACCCTTTTGCGACAAGTCGAGCTTTATAGACAGTAACATTACCATCAGCATCTGTTTTCTTCTTGAAAATCCATTTGTTCTCGACAGCCTTCCGGCCATCCGGTAAGTCCACCAAAGTCCATACTTGGTTTTCGTACATGGATCCAATCTCGGATTTCATGGCTTCTTGCCATTTATTGGAATCTGGGCTCATCATCGCTTCCTCATATGTCTCGGGGTCATCGGTGTTGTCCACCAACATGACATTCATAACGGAATCATACCAATCTGGAGTGGTACGAGTTCTCGTTGACCTCCGAGGCTCTGTAGTAACTTCAACCGAAGTTTCATGATCACTATCATTAGCTTCCTCTCTTATTGGTGCAGGCACCACAGGAACTTCTTCCGGTGCTGCGCTACTCGCAATTTCGAGAGAAGGTTCGACAACCTCGTCAAGTTCTACTTTCCTTCCAGTCACTTCTTTAGAGAGAAATTCCTTCTCTAGAAAGGATCCATTCTTGGCAACGAAGATTTTGCCTTCGGATCTATGATAGAAGGTATACCCAATAGTTTCCTTCGGGTATCCTATGAAGACGCATTTTTCCGCTTTGGGTTCAAGCTTGTCCGGCTGTAACTTCTTTACATAGGCTTCGCATCCCCAAACTTTAAGGAACGACAATTTAGGTTTCTTCCCAAACCATAATTCATACGGTGTCGTTTCAACGGATTTAGACGGTGCCCTATTTAAAGTGAATGCGGCTGTTTCTAATGCATAACCCCAAAATGATAGTGGTAAATCTGTAAGTGACATCATAGAACGAACCATATCTAAGAGAGTTCGATTACGACGTTCAGACACACCATTACGCTGTGGTGTTCCCGGCGGTGTCAATTGTGAAAGTATTCCGCATTTCTTCAAATGCTCGCCAAACTCGTAACTTAGATATTCACCTCCACGATCAGAACGTAGAAATTTAATCTTCTTGTTACGTTGATTCTCCACCTCACTTTGAAACTCCTTAAACTTCTCGAAAGTTTCGGACTTATGTTTCATGAAATAGATATACCCATATCTACTCAAATCATCCGTGAAGGTAAGAACATAACGATAACCACTGCGCGATGCTACACTCATTGGACCACACACATCGGTATGTATGATTTCCAATAAGTCTGTAGCTCGCTCCATCAGAAAATGGAGTCTTAGTCATTTTACCCATCAGACATGCCTCGCATCTTTCAAGTGATTCAAAATCAAGTGATTCAAGAAGTCCATCGGAATGGAGTTTCTTCATACGCTTCACTCCAATGTGACCAAGACGACAGTGCCACATATAGGTCAAATTATCGCTTGATTTCAAACGTTTAGCCTCAATGTTATTAATATGTGTATTTCTACTATCGAGATTCAATATGAATAGACCATCTATCAAAGGTGCATGTGCATAAAACATATTACTCATATAAATCGAACAACCATTATTCCCGGATTTAAACAAGTAACCGTCTCGCAATAAACAAGATCCAGATATAATGTTCATGCTCAACGCAGGCACCAAATAACAATTATTTAAGTATAAAACTAATCCCGATGGTAGATGAAGAGGTAGCGTGCCGACCGCGATCACATCAACCTTTGATCCGTTTCCCACGCGCATCGTCACCTCGTTCTTCGCTAGCTTTCGTTTATTCTGCAGCTCCTGTTTCGAGTTACAAATATGAGCAACCGAACCAGTATCAAATACCCAGGCACTACTACGAATACTAGTGAAATACACATCAATAACATGTATATCAAATATACCTTTCTTCTTGATGTTGCCGTTCTTCAAATCCGCCAAGTACTTTGGGCAATTCCGTTTCCAGTGACCTTCCCCTTTGCAGTAAAAGCACTCAGTATCAGGCTTAGGTCCAGCCTTGGTCCTCTTCGTCGGCATGGTAACTTGCTTACCACCCTTCTTGAAGTGTCCCTTCTGCTTAGACTTGCCTTTCTTGAATTTGGTGGTCTTATTGACCATCAACACTTGGTGCTCTTTCTTTATCTCCACTTCTGCAGACTTTAACATAGCAAATAGTTCTGGCAACTCTTTGTTCATGTTCTGCATGTTGTAGTTCATCACAAAGTTCTTGTAACTTGGTGGTAGTGATTGGAGGATGCGGTAAACTCCCAAAGTATTAGGAATCACTATACCCAAGCTTTGAAGTTTGTTTGCGTGCCCAGACATTTTAAGCACATGCTCACTCACGGAGCTACCCTCTTCCATCTTGCAGTTAAAGAACTTTTCAGAAGCTTCATAACTTTCAATTGCCGCATGAGTCTCAAAAATTAATTTGAGATCCTCGACAATATCATATGGGTCTGACTCTTCAAACCTTTTCTGAAGCTCCGATTCTAAACCATACAAGATAGCACACTGAACTATGGAGTACTGATTCTTCCGAGCAAGGTAAACATTCTTTACTTCATCGGTAGCATCAGCTGCAGGTGGGTCACCTAGCGGTGCATCCAGCACATAGGTCAAATTACCAGCTGTGAGGACAATCCTCAAATTGCGGAACCAATCCGCGAAGTTGCTTCCATTGTTTTTCAACTTTTCTTTCTCTAGGAACGCATTAAAATTGATGGTAGGGGCTGCCATTGATCTACAACATATTTGCAATAGTTTAGACTAAGTTTATGACAAATTGAGTTCAAATTAATTAATGAAATTAAACTAGGTGAACTCCCACTCAAAACAACATCCCTCACATTGTTTTAGTGATCACATGAACCAAATCCACTACATCAACACCGATCATCACGAGAGTTGATATAGTTTTCAATGGCGAACAATCGACATGTTCATCATATCTGCTATATGATTCATGTTTTACCTTTCGGCGATCCGTGTTCCTGAGGCCATGTCTGTACATGCTAGGCTCGTCAAGATCAAACCTTAGCTACCGCATAAGCAAATCTGGCTTGCTTACGTTGTATTCACCCGTGGAATCAAAGACACCCGATCATCACGTGGTGCTTCGAAGCAACAAGCTTTAGCAACGGTGCTAACTAAGGGCGAACACTTTAGACTTGAAATTTATGTGCATGAGGGATCATCTTATAATGCTACCGTCGTCTACTAAGCAATACAAGATGCATAAAGGATTAACATCACATGCAATTCATAATATGTGATATGATATGGCCTTTCTTCTTTGTGCTTCCGATCTCCATCTTCAAGCACGAACATGATCTCCATCATCACCGGCATGGCATCAAGGTCAATGACGCTTCTGCATGGTTGTCGTCCACCAGCTTCAACTATTACAACTATTTTGAATAGACACGCAGGTCTTAACAGAAATTAAAGACAACCATATGGCTCCTGCCGGTTGCCAACTTACAATAAGGAACATTGCATACATCAAATATAATCACAATCATGGCCATATCACATCACTGCACACCCCTGCAAAACAAAGTTAGACGCTTCTACTTTCTTTGCATATTTTACGTGGTTTGGGGCTTTCCATAAGTGTCGTTCTAACCTACGAACAAGAACCACAACATTGATACTAGCATTGTTGATTACCCGTTGTAAATTGGATCTTTACTATGCTAGGAGAAACAGGCACCCGCAAAGCCACTTATGCAATACAAGTTGCATGTTAAGCGTGGAGCAAGTCTCATGAACGATGTCATGTAAGGTTAGCCCGGGCCGCTTCATCCCAACATACCGCAAGATGCAAAGTACACGCAAAGCAATCTACAATAAAAGCATCAACGCCCACAATGACCATTGTGTTCTACTCGTGCAACAGATCTACATATAGACACGGCTCTGATACCACTGTAGGGATTCGTAGCATGGAAAACAAAAATTTTCTATCGCATACAAACAAACAAGCCAAGATCTATCTACTAGATTGTAGCAACGAGTCGATGGAATAACTCACCCTCGAAGATTCCAAAGTGTTTAACGAGAGCAGATTCTCGTGGGTGATGTAGTCGTACTCTTTCCGATCTCAAGATCGCGTAGACGATCCTTCCGGCGCCGCGTTCCCGCAGCGCTCCCGCAGTCGGTCACACGTTCGGTACTCGACGAAGACCTTCCTCTCCCTTGTTCCAGCAGGCAGCGGAGGTTGTAGCACTCTCCTCGTGATTCCGGCAGCACAACGGCGTGGTACCGGAGGTAGAGGGGAAATCCCGCAGGGCTTCGCCTTAAGCCGGTGCGAGTATGGTGGAGCTTATGAGAGAGGCTATTAGTGGTCTAGTAATTAGACACACCAATTAGAAGGCTCTAAACCAATTAGAAGGCTCTAAACCGAATAGCTCTAAACCGAGGTCTAGATCTAGGGTTTAGTTTAGAGGATAGGAAACTTGTGTTGTGTCTAGAGGAGGAGGCCCTGCCCCTCCTTTTATAGGTGGGAGGGCCGGCGCCATGGGGAGGAGTTCCTCCCCAACTCGGCCTAGGGAGGTGCGCCGGCCTAGGGGAGGAACCCTCCTCCAACTCGGCCTCCACCTCTCCTCCTCTTTCTCCACTTTCCGAAACTGGCAGTTTGACCGAAAACTGGCAGTTTGACTTTTCAAATTAGGATTTGAATTAACCCTTTATTTCGGACAGCGAGAACACTTAGTACATGATGCAATCATTCCAACATGCAATGACACATTCATGTACCCCTTCCCCCCCGGAGTGCCGGACATTCCGGGACCTTCTAGAATGTTCCCGATGAAAACACCGGAACCATTCCCCAACTCCGAAACGGAACTTTCCTTATATGAATCTTATTCTCCGGACCATTCCGGATCACCTCGTGATATCCCGGATCCCATCCGAGACTCCGAACAACATTCGGTCTCTTTCTCATAATACCATAACTACTCAAACAACGTCGAATCCTTAAGTGTGTCTCCCTACGGTTCGTGAATTATGCGGACATGATCGAGACACTTCTCCGAACAATAACCAATAGAGGAATCTGGAAATTCATATGGCTCCCACATATTTCTACGATTACTTTGCGATCGAATGAACCACTTACATACGATACCAATTTCCCTTTGTCTCACGATATGTTACTTATCCGAGGTTATGATCGTCGGTATCTCTGTATACCTAGTTCAACCTCGTTACTGACAAGTACTCTTTTCTCGTTCCCGTGATATGTGATCCCTTGTGACCAAGTCACATGCTTGCAAGCTAATTGGATGACATTTCACCGAGAGGGCCCAGAGAATATCTATCCGTCATGTGGATGGACAAATCCCACTCTTGATCCATGTGTTTCAACCAATACTTTCCGAACACTCAATGCCACCTTTATAGCCACCCTGTTACGGTGTGGTGTTTGATGACATCAAAGCATCCATCCAGTAAAGGTGATATGCATGATCTCATGGTCGAAGGAATTAGGTTACTATGTATCAGAAAGCATATAGCAATTGAACTATTGAAATGACTTGATCTTTATGCTACGCTTGTCTATAGGAGTATGTCCACCATATCATTCTCCTAACGATATGATCTTGTTGTTGACAACATCTCAATGTTCATGACAAAGAAACCACATCATCAATCAACCAACAAGCTAGTGAAGTATAGAGGCTATACTAGGGACTTCAAATTAAGTTTACAAATCACACAAGTATTAATGGTTTCCTTGTTAATACTATTATAGCATGAATGCAAACATTTATCATAAACACAAAGATATATAATAATAACTATATTTATTATTGCCTCTAGGGCATATCTCCAACACTTCGGTGAGCCTCTTTTTGATCTCATCAAACGCTTTTTGTTGTGCTTTGCCACAAATAAAAGTGACATTTTTCTTGGTCAACTCATTGAGAGGGCAAGCAATGGTAGAAAATTCTTTCACAAAGCGACAGTAGAAACCGGCCAACCCATGAAAACTACGAAGTTCACTAACATTGGTAGGTATGGGCCAATCTCTTATGTCCTTAACTTTAGAGACATCAACTTCAATGCCATTAGAAGACACAACAAAACCAAGGAAATCAGTTTGTCTTTTGCAAAAGTGCACTTTGGGAGATTAGCATAGAGCTTTTCATGACGAAGGATTTGAAGGACCTCCTTAACATGAGTAACATGCTCCTCTAGTGACTTGCTATAGACAAGGATGTCATCAAAGTAAACAACGACACTCTTACCAATGAGAGATCTCAAAATATAGTTCATGAGGCGCATGAAGGTAGATGGGGCATTTGATAATCCAAAGGGCATAACCAACCATTCATAGAGACCAAGCTTGGTCTTGAAGGCGGTTTTCCACTCATCACCTTCGGCCATGCGAATTTGATGGTAACCACTACGAAGATCAATTTTTGAAAATATAGTCCACATAACTCATCAAGCATGTCATGAAGACGCGGTATAGGATGTCGATAGCACACGGTGATAGCATTGATTGGATGACAGTCCATGCATAACCGCAACGTATCATCCGTTTTTGGAACTAGAATCACGGGTACCGCGCTTGGGCTAGTGCTTACTTGTATCAAACCTTTGGAGACGAGTTGGTTGATTTGTCGTTCTATCTCCTTCGTATCTTCCGGGTTCGTGCGATACGCGGCGCGGTTTGGGGGTGGAGCGCCGGGTATGAGGTCGATGTGGTGCTCGATTCCGCGAAGAGGGGGTAGTCCATGAGGAAGCTCTTCGGGGAATACATCTTGGAATTCCTGCAAAATAGCCATCAAAGAAGGAGGAACATTTGTCAAGTCATTAGTTCCTTGCGCTAGTCCCTTGCATACAAGGACATAGTGCAAGATGGATGGGTTGTTCCGCACTTCTCTCATCTCACTTTGGGTGGCAAGAACAACACTCTTAGTTTTTCCACTCGAGTTTGGTTTGTGGCTCTCACTCACTATAGTGTGGTTCTCTCGCTCACCACTCTTCTCACAATGTGGTTTGGTGCTTTGCTCCCTCGCTAAAGCCTTTGCATTGTCCGCAATTATTTGTCTAGGAGTCATTGGTTGCAAAACACAAGTCTTTTCAAGCCATTTGAAGGTATAAGTGTTTGTGTGACCGTCATGCAAAGCACGCTTGTCATATTTCCACGGCCTTCCTAGCAACATATGGCAAACCGTCATGGGGACCACATCACATTCCACCGTGTCTTTGTATGGTCCAATTGAGAACGTTACCGAGACGGTGTGCTTGATATTGACGGACCCTTGGTCACTTAGCCATTGTATATGGTAGGGATGCTTGTGCGGATGGAGGGTGAGGTTGAGTTTCTCACACAATTCTGTGCTTGCAAGATTGTGGAAACTCCCTCCATCGATGACAACTTTGATGGACTTCCCATTGATACCGGCACGAGTTTGGAAGATGTTTGATCTTTGGTCTTCATTCTCATTGACTTGAGTAGTTAAGACCCTTGTGAACACAAGCGATGGACTTGCGTCATGCTCACACACAAGTAGGTCTTGGTCATCTTCCAAATGTTGCCTAGCCAATGCTTCCTTGACCCTTGCATCAAACTCATCTTTGCTCAAGTATTCTTCATCGCCATTGTCGTGGATGAACAAAACTTTCTTGTTTCCACATGCGGCCGACTTGTGTCCTTTGCCTTCACACTTGTAGCACTCACCATTGAATGGTTGATCATCCTTTGTGTATTTGCCACTTGGGGCGGTTTTCCTTGAGTTAGTGTTGGCTTGAAGGGAAGCTTGGTGGTATTTGATGAGCTTCCACTTGGTGTTGTTGGAGTAGTGGTTGGTGCTTGCTTGTAGGTGAAGTACGTTTTTGGCTTGTTGTACTTGATGTCCTCTTGCACTTGACGTTCGGCTTTTGATGCTATGTGTACAAGCTCAACCATGTTGTTCTACTTTTGGAACTCGGTTATGCGCTTGATTGGATGGTTCAAGCCATTGAGGAAACGTGCCATTTTTTGTTCATCACGCTCTTCAATGTTGGCACGGATCATGTTGAGCTCCATTTGCTTGAAGTACTCTTCCACGGTCTTTGTCCCTTGACTAAGCGTTTGAAGCTTATTGAAAAGGTCACGCGTGTAGTGCGAAGGAACAAAGCGGGATCTCATATGAGCCTTCATATCTTGCCAAGTCGAGATTGGAGGCTCTTCTTTTGCTTCACGAGCGAGTTGGACTTATTCCCACCAAAGGTTGGCATACTCATCAAACTCGAGGGATGCCATGGCCATCATCTTCTCATTGCTATAGTTGTGCATGCGGAAGATCTTGTCAACCTTGAGTTTCCACGAGAGATATTCTTCGGGTTCACTGGAACCGGTGAACTTGAGCATGGTGAATTTGAGCTTGCCGAAAGTTTCTTCTTCATTGCGGTTCTGGTGGCGGCGGTTGCCATGATTTTGGCGGCCATCTTCATCATCCGAGCTCTCATGGCTTGCTTGGTGATGGTTGCGTTGCCCTTGCGGTTGTTGAGGTGCCGCGTTTGGTGGTGGGACTTGATTTTGACGACGATCTTAGGGAGCTTGCTCGTGTTGTTGGCGCGGTTGAGGACGAGGAGGAGGTTGTTGGTCCACACGACGAGCTTGGGGAGCTTGCTCTTGTTCTTGTCGTGGTTGATGCCGATGAGCATTGTCTTGCGCCATGTGGCGAGGAGGACGACGAACTGCATGCGCAATGGGCTGCTCCAGTTCTTCTTGATGTGGATGAGGCTCGTCATGATGATCATGTTGTCGACGTTGACGTTCAGGTCGATCATGACGCCTTGGTGGGACTTCGAGTGCTTCACGCCGACGGCGATCTTGTTCGTCCACTTCGGATGCTTCACTTGTTGAAGGAACATGTCATTGGCGATGGGCTTGGTGGTCCACGTGAGGTTGCTCTTGTTGAATCACCAGTGCCCTTGGTTGTGGACGGTTCACTTCATGTCTTGGAGGTCTTGCGGAGAGGTCACCATCATAGCTTGATGTGGCGGCGTGTCGTGGAGACGGTACCGTTTGAGAAGAGCTCATGGAGTGAAGGACGGGTCCATCTTGGTGCCTCGAAGCATGACGGCGAGGAGAGCTTGATTCACTTGAGGAGTGCCGTGACGAGCTTGAGTCGCGCGATCGTG
This sequence comes from Avena sativa, assembly GCA_916181665.1. Classification (NCBI taxonomy): domain Eukaryota; kingdom Viridiplantae; phylum Streptophyta; class Magnoliopsida; order Poales; family Poaceae; genus Avena; species Avena sativa. The sequence goes on along the minus strand of OV702279.1, from coordinate 142,208,930 downwards.
GCCTTTCTAGCCCATCAATGAGTTGTTGAAGCTTCTCATCCGTTGCGGCGAGGGCACGACCAAGAGCTTCATTTTGATGGACAAGGTTGTGTTGCATGGCATGCATTTGTCCTCGGATTTCTTCGAAGAGGTTGTTGATGTTCTTGAACTCCACTCGGGATTCGCTAAATTGTTCGTCTTGGCGCTGCTCAAGGGCTTCACAACGGTAGTTGAATTCTCCTCGGACCTTCCAATGATACCATCTTGTCATGTATTGTGTGTCGTCCTCTTGAGGTGGTGTTGGTTGGGATGACTCGCCATTCCTGCCCATGATGCAAAGCCGACAAGGATTTTATATGGAGAAGAAAACGCAGGGAGTTAGCCTTTTACCTCACCTTGGAGATTGTATCCAACCAATTGCCACACAAGAGAGCTAATAGCTTGCAAAGTGAAATCACAAAGAATCTCACACACAAATAAGCTACAACTCTCAAAAGCTTTTGGTGGAAGCTTAGGATTGTGGAAAACCAAACGAAACGATCCAAGCAAAAGGTTATTGTTCGAAGTGGTAAAGAACCAAAGATCAAAATAAAAAAGGATACGATCTACAAAAACACGGGAGAACGCACAAGTGGAGATTAAAAGGGGTTAGCACGACTATGAAAATGAGCACAAAAGGTCCTAACGAAGACTACGCTCGGTTGTCATGCCAACTCAAGGAGAGACCACAACTCGTTTTCCAAAAGAGGGTAAGCAACGGATTTGTGCACTTTCCTTGGCGCACTTTTTCCTCTCTCTTTTTTCTTACAAGCTTGATACTCTCTTTGTATTGGGAGACTATGTATCTTTCTATTTTTTTTCTTTTTCTTTTTTTGATTCTTTTTCTCCCTTTCTATACTACTATGTTAACTTTTGTATTTTCCCTCACACTCTCACTTTCCAAAGGCAAGTGCACAATGCTTAGACAAACACAAAATGAGTTGCTCTCATAGGATAGATACACACAAAGGAAGATATGGGGTTGTAGAAGTGGCGCAAGTTATACCTTTGGTATTGTTGACAACTTGCAACCGTTGTTGGGGATGATGTTCGAGTGTCGCGGTGTCTTAGAGCGCGAGGTGAACTTTGTTGCGGAAGCTTTTGTTAGTATGGTGACACACACGCGAAACACGAACAAACGAAAGTGGTTAGTCAGCAAACGAAGTTGAGGTGTCAAAAGGAACTGGAATACTATCAGTAGCGAGCGGTAGTACCACCGGGTACGACCGGTAGTACCGGTGATTTGTGGTAGTACCGCTCGTACGACCGGTAGTACCGCCGGCACAGATCTGGCACGCGATCAACCTGAAAACATCCTCAAATTCGTGGTAATCTGACCGAAAGGCTGGGCTAGGAACATAGGAAGACTGTAGATCGACTCCAAAAGCAACAGTTCTATGGTCCAAAACCACGAAACTCACCAAATCCAAAGATCGATCCGTAGGCAATTTGGGGCTCTTTTTTGGGGAATTTTTGAATTTATGGTGGATAGAAGAAAAATCTGAGGGGAAATTCGTGATCAACCTTGCTCTTGATACCAATATGTTAGGGGTGACCCCTTAGGGAGACCCGATCTTTCACAAATTCTGTGGGAATCGAGGGGAAAACGGTGGAAGGAGGAAGGGGATGAAATCCACGAACACACACGCGAAGAACTCGATGAACACACACACACACGAAAACACGATACAAGCCGATGGCTCACGCCGGTGGCAACCGGTCCAACACAATCCCTAGGATCGGCGTTGGGCAAGACACTCTCCCATGGCCAAGAACGGGGGTGAGAGGCTAGATGAGATCTTGACTACTTGGGCACGAGACACCGAGATCCCAAGGTCTTGTACAACTTGAACGCACTAGGCAAAATCCAAGAGGTTTTTGGATAATTTGGTGCTCCTTGTCAAGGAGCATGAGACAAATAGTTGATAGATCCTCAAGGGGTGTCTTCAACTACAATTATCCAAGTCTAGGGTTTACAATAGAGGGTGGGGGCTATATATAGGCCAGCCACATAAACAGGGGTAGTTAAGGAATGAAATGGGAAAATATAGAGAGGGGTACAGGGCGCTGGGCCGAGCTGATGCGAACAGGTTCAGGCACGTCCGATAGTACCGGGCTCTCGACCGGTAGTACCACTCAGGGTCCAGTAGTACCGCTTGCATTCCTGGGGCTTCAGTTGGCATCGTCAGTAGTGAGCGGTAGTAGAGGGCGGTAGTACCGCTGTCCAATAGTACCGGTTCCAGCTCCGGTAGTACCGCTGGCGTCTGGGGCTTGGTTGGGTTCATCCTGGAGCATCCGGTAGTAGGGTCCGGTGGTGCCGCTTGCACCGGTAGTACCGGTCGCCATATCCGGTAGTACCGCTAGAGCCAGAGTGCGGATGGTCCCTTCCGGAGTGGTTTCTCCGTTCCATGGGTCCTTCTCTTCGTACCTGATGATGCACAGGGTGGGCGTATGAAATAGCAAACCATCCAGGGGCGTATCGAAATCACACAAGGAAAGGAGCAAGTTAACCTTAGCTTGCAGGAGTTTGGCTCGGCCGCGAGTTATGGGTCCACTTGGGGGGTTCGTAGGAGTAGATGTAGTAGCGTTCGTAGGACAGGCTGCATCACAACTTCTCCATCTAGAGATTCCAGGGTTCTATGGAGAAATCCAGAGTTTCCTTTTAACGACTCTAGAAAACCGACGACTCTATCAAAGGAGGTGCGAGAATTGAGCGTGCCCTGTGGTCCGAGGCAATTTACACACATGCTACGTCATGGCGGACCGCCATCCGCATGACGTTGGTGCTCATCTCGTGGTGCAAGCGTATACCGTATTTTTCCCCGAGTCACGCCCTGGAAATTGCGGTCTCTAACTGTAGATACCCTATAAATTGCCCTGTATTTTCCCGAAAAAATGGTCCGGGGTGCCCCGTGGGCTACCTAGGCTAGGAAAGTGCCTAGGTTCAAGGTTGCAATGGACCTCGCGTGCTTGCGCGCGCCGGTGGGTTTGCCGATTTTGCCCATTCCCCGAACGTCGGCAATGGGAAATTCCTCAAAAATCAAGAAATATACAAAACCAGCTCGAGTAGCCCCTGCGTGTCACACACTACCAACATAAAATCATAAGTAGGACAAACCGGGACTTTTGGCACACGGCTCACCCCCAAGATGGCTATCGAGTAGGATTTAACATGGCTTTCAACCCTAGAGCTCCCCCTCGCTGCCCAGAACATGGATCCACTGCGCGGATTAAGCCCAAACCCAGAACCTAGCTCCCTCTCGACATTCTAAGAAATTTCTCCATCTAGAGATTCCAGGTTTCCATGGAGAAATCCAGAGTTTTCTTTTACCGACTCTGGAAAACCGGTGTCCCTATCAAAGGAGGTGCGAGAATTGAGCGAGCCCGAGGGCCCGAGGAAATTTACATGCATTCTACATCGTGGCGGACCGCCATCCCCGGGATATTGGTGATCATCTCGTGGTTCAAGCGTATACTGTATTTTTCCTCGAGTCACACCCCGACAATTTCGGTTTCTAACTGTAGGTACCCTAGAAGTTGCCATGTATTTTCTGGAAAAAATAGTCTGGGGTACCCCGTGGGGTACCTAGGCTGGGAAAGTGCCTAGGTTCAAGGTTGCAATGGACCTTGCGTGCCTGCGCGCGCCAGCGGGTTTGCCTATTTTGCCCACCCCCCAAAACCCGGCTATGGGAAATTCATGAAAAATCAAGAAAAATACGAAACCAGCTCGAGAAGCCACTGCGTGTCACCCACTACCAACACAAAATCATAATCAGGACAAACCGATACTTTTGGCACACGACGCACCCCTCGTATGGCTATCGAGTAGGAGTTAACATGGGTTTCAACCGTAGACCTCCCCCTTGCTGCCCAGAACATGGATCCACTGCGCGGATTGAACCCAAACCTGGCACCTAGCTCCCTCTCGGCATTCTAAGCAACATGTCAATCTAGATATTCTAGGGTTCAATAGAGAAATCCAGAGTTTCCTTTTACCGAGTCTAGAAAACCGGTGACTCTATCAAAGGAGGTGCGAGAATTGAGCGCGCCCTGGGGCCTGAGGCAATTTACACGCATGATACATCGTTGCGGACCACCATCCCCGGTTTCTAACTATAGGTACCCTAGAATTTGCCCTATATTTTCTGGAAAAAATAGTCTGGGGTGCCCCGTGGGGTACCTAGGCTGGGCAAGTGCCTAGGTTCAAGGTTGCAATGGACCTCGCGTGCCTGCGCGTGCTGGCAGTTTTGCCGATTTCGCCCACCCCCTAAACCCCGGCAATGGGATATTCATCAAAAATCGAGAAAAATACGAAACCAGCTCGAGTAGCCCCTGTGTGTCACCCACTACCAACATAAAATCATAAGCAGGACAAACCGGGACTTTTGGCACGCGGCGCACCCCCCGGATGGCTATCGAGTAGGAGTTAACATTGCTTTCAACCCTAGACCTCCCCTCGTTGCCTAGAACATGGATCCACTATGTGGATTGAGCCCAAACCCGGAACCTAGCTCCCTCTCAGAATTCTAAGCAACTTCTCCATCTAGAGATTCCAGGGATCCAAGGAGCAATTCTAGAGTTTCCTTTTACCGACTCTAGAAAACCGTCGATTCTATCAAAGGAGGTGAGAGAATTGAGCGGGCCTTGGGGCCCGAGGCAATTTACTATAGGGTTCGCAGCATAGAAAACAAAAAATTTCCTACGATGGGAACAACTATGTACCAAGATCTATCTACTAGATACAAGCAACAGTTGGATATACATCCATAGAATACATAACCTCGAAGACCATATAGCGTTAACGAGGTTGTACTCGTGGATGATGTAGTCGAATGCTTGCCGATCTCAAGATCGTGATGAAGTCCATCTGGTCCAGCCGGTCCAGCACCATCACGTCCAGCACCACAAAGAAGTTCTGCATCCGTGATCGCACACACGTCCGGGTACCCCAACAACCTCCGCGCCCTCGCAGCGGAAGAAACAAATCCTTCTAGAAAAAGCCACCGGGAACATGTATCTCGTTGATCCGAGACCATGGGGGAATTCTAAAAGGGGGAGAGAGATCTTTCGCGAGGAGGTGTGTTTTGAGAGGAGGAGAGGGGGGAGGCACCCCAAGGGGCATGGTGCCAGCCATGGTGGCTGACCCCACCTCTTCCACATTCATGTGGGTGGAGCTCCCACTCAAAATTAAAAGCCTCTACTCCCATAAAAGAGCCTCCACTCAAAAATCCAGTCACATGCATTAAATTTCCACCAAATTTAATGCAAGCTCTCATTTAAATAAAATTCTTTTATTTATTTATTCAGAATTTTGTTAATTACTTTAATTAACAAACATTCACATAAAACCCGTTGCTAGTATTCAATTTCACATGTAGAACCAGTTTCAGCAATTTCAACAGAAATAGTTTCGGTGTCTAGTGAAGTAAATTCTTGCGCTTTCCTTTTTCTTTCTCTGGCATATTATTTGCTCCGAATGGTGTCGGTATCCCTTAAGTGTGTCACCCTACGGTTCGCGAATAATGTAGACATGATCGAGACTCCTCTCCGATCAATAATCAGCAGTGGGACGTGGAGATCCGAACTGACTCCCACATATTCAACGATGACTTCTGTGATCGTGAGAACCTTATACGCATGTAACTCAATCCCTTTGCCTCGCGATATATTACATGTCCGAGATTCGATCATCAGTATCCCCATACCTAGTTTGATCTCGTTACTGACATGTATTCTTTTCTCGTTCCCGTGATATAACATTCTAGTGATAAAATCACTTGCTTGCAAGCTAATCAATGTGATATCACCGAGAGGGCCCAGAGTATATATATCCGTCATCGGGATTGACAAATTCCACTCTTAATCGATGAGCCTCAACATAACACCTTCGTAGCACTGAACCCATCTTTATAGTCACCCTGTTACGGTGTGACGTTTGATGTTATCAAGATACTCTTCCGGTGTTAGTGATTGACATGATATCATGGTCTAAGGACTAAGATTACTTCGTATGATGTTATAGCAATATAAACACAATGACCTTGATCGTAATGCTATACTTCGGATGAATATTCATCACACCATTCCATTAATGTTGTGACCTCGTTATTAACAACATCCAATGTCCATGATCAGGAAACCTTTGATCATCTTGTTAATCAATGAGCTAGTTTAGAAGAGAGGCATAACTAGGAACTTCCTTTTTGTTTATTAAACACACATGTATTAACGATTCCGTATTAATACAATTATAGCATGAAAAATAAACATTTATCATAAATAAGGAATACGATAATAACCACTTTATTATTGCCTCTCGGGCATATTCCTTTCACTCTCCCACTTGCACTAGAGACAATAATCTAGTTTGAAAACTTTGCGTATTGAACACCTATGGCTTTCCGGTGTTCCATATACACAATTGAAAGTGGTTAACATAATCTATGGATCTGACGCTTCAGGTCCATGTGTATTTACATGTCTTTGCGTCTTCACGCATCACTCATTCTCTAATGAGATGGCATTGTATAAATTTGGTATTTTTGTGAGACCTTTAGTTCCTTGGGGTTAAATCATGTCGATACTATTGTCGTACAATATATATTTAGTGTTAGCCCGTTGCGAACCACACCTTAGTTTGATAACAAACTAATTGACACAAATGCCCTCCTTTGCTGCTACTATAGCAGTCATATACTTAGCCTTTTTTTTGTAGTATTCGTCACAGTGTCTTAACTTTGGAACTCTTCCAAATCCATCATGGAAACTTTCTTTCCATTTCATTGTGCCACCCATAGTTAAAATAGAGATAAACTTAATTTTGTATCTTGTGACAAAACTAGTATCAATGTAACGCTTTACAATGAAATATTTGTAATTGTTTGTAAATTCACAAATATATTCTTAGTCTTCCAAAAGATCATAAGAATATCCTTACTAGCGTGCAATGATCATTTTATGATTCATTCTGGTATATGCTCATAACACTTAGAGCATAGGACATATATGGAGGTGTACATATCATGGTATGATTGATCAAAACATTCTCGTGATTTCACTCATCAAGTGTCAAAACACTTGAATCTTGTATCATTTATCAAGTGTCGATACACTTGAATCTTGATTCAATTCCTTTCCATGTGAAAAGAACCGTTCTTGTCGTTTCCATATTGAACTCCTTCAATATCTCATATATGTACGTTTGGCACAACCATATTAGCGTCACAGTCTATCCACTATAGACATTCATGCTAAATATTCAGGTTTTGCCTAAGTCTTTCACCAAAATGAAATTCTTAACTTTTGTCAATAAAAGATACATCATTTATAATCAACAAGATGTCCTCCACATAATGTATTAGAAATATGTCTCAGCGCTCCCACTTAATTTCTTGCAAATGCAAGCATCTTCATCGTCTCCAGATGAAAAACTCCTTTTTCATCATGGTGAAGATTCCAACTCCATGATGCTTACTTCAACCATTGAAGTTTGCATACCCCTTTTAGTATCCTTTGAATTAACAAAATCCTTTGGACCGTGTCATATACATGTCCTAGGTAACCATTCTATTAGAAGAACTCTGTTTTGTTTATTCATCTACCATATACCAAATTATATGTAGTGGTTGCTACTTTAATCCGTCCAGACTAAATATCGCTATGAAAGATCAAATCTTGTCATAGTCAACTCCTTGAACATTTGTCGTAAAATAATTTACGACATGTCGACTATTTCATAGATGTGGAACATCCATGTCTGTTTCTTTATATATCCAAATACGACTGATAGGTTTTTACACCTTTCCGGAGGGTCTTCCAAGTTCAAAACTTGATTTTTCGTGTATGGAACTATCACAGATTTTATGGCTTCAAGCCATTTGCCAGAGTCAGGGCCCATCATCGCTTCTTTGCATGTAGTCGGTTCATCATTGTCAAGCAATAATGATTTACTCTCAAATCTCAACATTTGATTATTTATCCGACTGACTTGGTTCAATAAGAACTTAGATCTCCGTGACCACAACCTTTGAGGCACATAAGCTATGAGCATTATGGCTGCCTCCGGAACATTTTCCGGCGCTGCGCAACTCAGCACATATAGCTAAGGTTTGTTAAGCTTATTAAAGTTCTATTGTCCTCCCACTTAACCTTTTATGAAAAACTTGTTTTTCAAGAAACTTCACGTTTCAAGCGACAAACTCTTTTGTCCTTGGTGTTATGGAGGAATACCCAATTGTTATTCGAAATAACCTAAAAATACATGCTCATCCGACTTCGGTTGTAAACATCTTACTTATGTTTAGCATACCAAAATTTAAGAAATGAAAGTTTGGGTTTTACCCCAAACCATAACTCATATGGTGTCATTTCAACGGATCAAGATGGAGCTCTTCTCAGTGTAAAAGCGGTAGTATCTAAAGCATTAATATCTTTAAAACATAATGGCCATTTTATAAATAACACCTTTGATCCAACCATGTCAAACAAGGTTTCATTACAAATCTCAAACACTCCATACTACTATGGTGTTTCGGGAGATGTAAATCTAGGTGTTTTGCTAAACTTGTAACTCAAATAAATCCCTTTATGATAAAATCATAATTCATTTATTTTCTTGTTACACTTGCAACTCAAATAAATCCCTTTATGATAAAATCATAAATCATTTATTTTCTTGTTACAATGATTTTCCACTTTATCTTGAAAGTCTTTGAACGTTTTCAAATATTTCATACTTCTTAATCATTAAGTGAACATTCACTCAAATTTCCGGAGAAAGCATATGAAGTTGAAATCCATCGCTTACGACTACACATAATGGACTACATACATCGATATGTATAAATTCCAATATTTTAGTCCTTCGTTCTTCTTTGGCCTTTGAACGAAGTTTTAATTATCCCGAGGAAAGTCTCACAAGCGTCACTTGATCAATTCAAAGACTCCAAAAATCCATGAATATGGAGATTCTTCATGTTTTCTTTCCAATATAATTTAAACGGCGATGTCACTTCGTAAGTGTCTTCCAATCATTTATCTTGCGAAATTTTAGCATTAGTTTTTATGGATGTGATTTCTCCAACTAGATTTGTAAATCATCCATCTTATATGGAATACGGTAATTATTTGAACAACCTTTGTTCTCATAATACCTGATTTAAATAACAATTATTAAATCAAATCTTGAAGTCAAGCTTTGATGTCAACGAGAAATACAAACAACGGTTTGTTTGTTTTCGATGAACATCATCACATATTCTCTTGCTAGTTACTTAGGCCATTGTGGTTCATGAATTGCGTCGTTCCGTATGAAATTTCATACCAACCAATTCGGTATCCAATAACCAAGGACCACATTGTCTAACAAGCAAAGAATACAACCATAACATGTATATCATCCATAAACCTAAATTGGATATTTCCAATATTTTCTTTTCTGCCAAATATTTTTTTTAGATTCTCTTTCAGCATTTCCTTTTCCTTTTAAAATAATCTATCAACATCAAAAGTGGCGCCATATACATGACACATAGTCCAAAGCGTGTATATTCAAATAATAATACCTTTGGACTTGCACTTTGAAGTAGATCACCATCATAAAAATGAACGGTATTCTTTCAAAATCCATTCTTTAGTAATATTTTTAGTGTAGTAAACACTTTACATACATCTTCTATTCATCCTTATCATGACGACTTTCATGATCAAGCTAATGTAGCTTATAAAGACGAATCGTGAGTATAACATTACGTTCCAAAACCCTTTTGGATGATTAGGATGTCTAGCATCTCCAACCTTTGCAAATTCTCATCCAATATGAGAACATACATTATACTCTATCATATTGCAACCAAAACATTGTTTAAGATATCGTTATATCTGTCACACATGATGGTTTCTGAAACAATTCTTTCATCTCCTAGATAAACTTGATATTAAAACAATCAAGAATCATGGAGGCAAACATGATACTTAAGATACTAACACTGGAATTGTTACTCTCGATTTAATACCAATTATTCAATTTCATGAAGTAAACAGAGTTTGCTTAAAGTTTTCAATAGGACTTTAAACTTTGATTGACACTCAACACAATACGATACCAGTTCGTAAAGTAAATATCCAGTATTCTATAGTTCTATTATCTCAATTACAACTAAGCATAAGGTGGTGAACGAATTCCAATGACTACAACAAATTATGCAAATTCACTTTGATTTAATTTATGATAAATTGAGTTCTACTAATCCAAATTAGAAATGAACTCCCACTCAAAAATTACATCCCTCGTGCCTTTTTGGTGATTACATGAACCAAATCCACTACACAAAGTCTGATCATCACGTGAGTCGGTGTAGCTTCAAAGGCGAGCATCCTTTCGGTCTGTGTTCCGAGGCCATGTCTGTACATGCTAGGCTTGCCAAGTAAGAACCTTAGTATTCGCGTGTGTAACTGTCTTACACCCGAGATATGCTCGTGGATTCAAGTACACCCGATCATCACATGATGTCTTGAAGCGACGACACATTGTAGGTGCATACTTAAGGAAGAACACATTTTTATATAGAATTGAAATGAGGGATCATCTTATTATGCTAATAAAATGCCAAACAAGCAATATAAGATGCAATCAAACATCACATGTTTGTAAGTGAAATGATATAGTTCCCGCATATGATATCCATCATGTGCACCGTGGTATGATTACTATCATACCTTTATGTGTAAGTCCAAGGTCTATGGAACTTACACGTTATGTGTGTTGTAAGAGTATCATCTCATACTTCTACTTACAACATTACCATATCATAACACTAGCCCAACAACAATCTAAACTAGATGCCTCTAATTTATCCATTGCAAGTTTTACGTGGCTTAGGGCTTTCGAAGATAGAACCGTTCTTACCTACAAATATGAACCACAACAAGGATAACCAAATTGTTGACAACTTGTTGCAAATTAGATATTGACTATAGTAGGAGAGACAGAGACCCGCTAGCCACTTATGCAAACTAGTTGCATGTCAAGCGTGGAACAGGTCTCATGTGCGAGGACATGTAAAGTTTTTCCGGGCCGCTTCATCCCACTATGCCACCAATATCCAAAGTACAACTAAGAAGCAATAAAATGATCATCATAGCCCACATACTCATATCTGTACTACCCGTGCAAAGCATCTACGCCTAGATACCACTGTAGGGTTCGCAGCATAGAAAACAAAAAATTTCCTACGATGGGAACAACTATGTACCAAGATCTATCTAATATATACAAGCAACGGGTGGATATACATCCATAGAATACATACCCTCGAAGACCGTATAGCGTTAATGAGGTTGTAATCGTGGATGATGTAGTCGAATGCTTGCCGATATCAAGATCGTGATGAAGTCCATCCGGTCCAGCCGGTCTAGCACCATCACGTCCAGCACCGCAAAGCAGTGGTGCATCCGTGATCGCACACACGCCCGGGTACCCCGACAACCTCCGCACCCTCGCTGATCCTTCCAGAAAAAGCCACCAGGAACATGTATCTCGCTGATCCGAGACCATGGGGGAATTCTAAAAGGGGGAGAGAGATCCTTCGTGAGGAGGTGTGTTTTGAGAGGAGAAGAGGGGGGCCTTTTATAGGGAGAGGGGGGCACCCCAAGGGACATGGAACCAGCAATGGTGGCTCCCCCACCTCTTCCACATTCATGTGGGTGGAGCTCCCACTCAAAATGAAATGCCTCCACTCCCATAAGAGAGTCTCCACTCAAAAATCCAGTCACATGCATTAAATTTCCACCAAATTTAATGCAAGATCTCATTTAACTAAAACTCTTTTATTTATTTATTCAGAATTTTGTTAATTACTTTAATTAAAAAACATTCACATAAAACCCCTTGCTAGTATTCAATTTCACATGTAGAACCAGTTTCAGCAATTTCAACCGAAACAGTTTCGGTGTCTAGTGAAATAAATTCTTGCGCTTTCCTTTTTCTTTCTCTGGCATATTGTTTGCTCCGAATGGTGTCGGTATTCCTTAAGTGTGTCACCCTACAGTTCATGAATAATGTAGACATGATCGAGACTCCTCTCCAATCAATAATCAGCAGCAGGACCTGGAGATCCGTACTAACTCCCACATATTCAACGATGACTTCTGAGATCGTGTGAACCTTATACACATGTAACTCAATCCCTTTGTCTCGCGATATATTACATGTACGAGATTCGATCATCGGTATCCCCATACCTAATTTGATCTCGTTACCGACATGTACTCTTTTCTCGTTCCCGTGATATAACATTCTAGTGATCAAATCACTTGCTTGCAAGCTAATCAATATGATATCACCGAGAGGCCCCAGAGTATATCTATCCGTAATCGGGATGGACAAATTCCACTCTTGATCCATAAGCCTCAACATAACACCTTCGTATCACTGAACCCATCTTTATAGTCAACCTGTTACGGTGTGATGTTTGATGTTATCAAGATACTCTTCCGGTGTTAGTGATTGACATGATCTCATGGTCTAAGGACTAAGATTACTTTGTATGATGTTATAGCAATATAAACACAATGACCTTGATCGTAATGCTTACTTCGAATAAATGTTCATCACACCATTCCATTAATGTTGTGACCTCGTTATTAACAACATCCAATGTCCATGATCAGGAAACCTTTGATCATCTTGTTAATCAATGAGCTAGTTTATAAGAGAGGCATAACTAGGAACTTCCTTTTTGTTTATTAAACACACATGTATTAACGTTTCCCTATTAATATAATTATAGCATGCAAAATAAACATTTATCATAAATAAGGAATACGATAATAACCACTTTATTATTGCCTCTTGGGCATATTCCTTTCATTTACATGCATGCTACGTCGTGGCAGACCGCTCCCCGGGAGGTTGGTGCTCATCTCGTGGTGCAAGCGTATACCGTATTTTTCCCTGATCCACGCCCCGGCAATTGTGGTTTCTAACTGTAGGTACCCTAGAAATTTCCCTATATTTTCTGGAAAAAATGGTATGGGTGCCCCGTGGGGTACCTAGGCTGGGAAATTGCCTAGGTTCAAGGCTGCAATGGACCTCGCGTGCCTGCGCGCGCTGGCGGGTTTGCCGATTTCTCCCACCCCCGAACCCCGGCAATGGGAAATTCATCAAAAATAAAGAAATATATGAAACCAGCTCGAGTAGCCCCTGCTTGTCACCAACTACCAACATAAAATACTAAGCAGGACAAACCGGGACTTTTGGCACACGGCTCACCCCCGGATGGCTATCGAGTAGGAGTTAACATAGCTTTCAACCCTAGACCTACCCCTCATTGCCTAGAATGTTGATCCACTGTGCGGATTGATCCCAAACCCGGCACCAAGCTCCCTCTCGGCATTCTAAGCAACTTCTCCATCTAGATATTCTAGGGTTCCATGAAGAAATCCAGAGTTTCCTTTTACCGACTCCGGAAAACCGGCGACTCTATCAAAGGAGGTGCGAGAATTGAGCGTGCCCTAGGGCCCGAGGCAATTTACACGCATGCTACATCGTGGCGGACCGCCATCCCCGGGACGTTGGTGCTAATCTCGTGGTGCAAGCGTATACCGTATTTTTCCTCGAGTCACGCCCGGGCAATTGCAGTTTCTAACTGCAGGTACCCTAGAAATTGCCCTATATTTTCCGGAATAAATGGTATGGGGTGCCCCGTGGGGTACCTAGGCTGGGAAAGTGCCTAGGTTCAACGTTGCAATGGACCTCGCGTGCCTGCGAGCGCTGGCGGGTTTGCCGGTTTCGTCCACCCCTCAAACCCCGGCAATGGGAAATTCATAAAAAATCAAAAAAAAATACGAAACCAGCTCGAGTAGCCCCTGAGTGTCACCCACTGCCAACATAAAATCATAAGCAGGACAAACCGGGACTTTTGGCACACGGCGCACCCCCCGGATGGCTATCGAGTAGGAGTTAACATGGCTTTCAATCCTAGACCTCCCCATCGTTGCCCAGAACATGGATCCACTACGAGGATTGAGCCCAAACCCGGCATCTAGCCTCCTCTCGGAATTCTAAGCAACTTATCCATCTAGAGATTCCAGGGTTCCATGGAGAAACCTAGAGTTTCCTTTTACTGACTCTAGAAAACTGGCGATTCTATCAAAGGTGGTGAGAGAATTGAGTGGGCCCTGAGGCCCGAGGAAATTTACACGCATGCTACATCGTGGAGTACCGCTCCCCGGGAGGTTGGTGCTCGTCTCGTGGTGCAAGCGTATACCGTATTTTTCCCTGAGTCACGCCCCGTCAATTATGGTTTCTAACTGTAGGTACCCTAGAAATTGCCATATATTTTGCGGAAAAAATAGTCTGGGGTGCCTAGTGGGGTACCTAGGATGGGCAAGTGCCTAGGTTCAAGGTTGCAATGGACCTCGCGTGCCAGCGCGCGCTGGCGGGTTTGCCGATTTTGCCCACCCCCGAACCCCAGCAATGGGAAATTCATCAAAAATGAAGAAACATACGAAACAGGCTCGAGTAGCCCTGCGTGTCAACCACTACCAACATAAAATCATAAGCAGGACAAACCGGGACTTTTGGCACATGGCGCACCCCCCGGATGGCTATCGAGTAGGAGTTAACATGGCTTTCAACCCTAGACCTCCCCCTCGCTGCCCAGAACATGGATCCATTGTGCAGATTGAGCCAAAACCCGACACCTATCTCCCTCTCAGCATTCTAAGAAACTTCTCCATCTAGATATTCCAGGGTTCCATGGAGAAATGCAGAGTTTCCTTTTATCGACTCCAGAAAACTGGCGACTCTATCAAAGGAGGTGCGAGAATTGAGCGCACCCTGGGGCCCGAGGCAATTTACACGCCTGCTACGTCGTGGCGGACCGCCATCCTCGGGAGGTTGGTGCTCATCTCGTGGTGCAAGCGTATACCGTATTTATCCCCGAGTCACGCCCCGGTAATTGCGGTTTCTAACTGTAGGTACCCTAGAAATTTCCCTATATTTTCCAGAAAAAATGTTCTGGGGTACCCTGTGGGGTACCTAGGCTAGGCAAGTTCCTAGGTTCAAGGTTGCAATGGACCTCGCGTGCCTACACGCGCTGGCGGGTTTGCCGATTTCGATCACCCCCGAACCCCGGCAATGGGATATTCATCAAAAATCAAGAAAAATACGAAACTAGCTCGAGTAGCCCCTGCGTGTCACCCACTACCAGCATAAAATCATAAGGAGGACAAACCGAGACTTTTGGCACATGACGCACCCCCCTGGATGGCTATCGAGTAGGAGCTAACATGGTTTTCAACCCTAGACCTCCCCCTCGCTGCCCAGAACATGGATCCACTGCGCGTATTGTGCCCAAACCCAGCACCTAGCTCCCTCTCTGCATTCTAAGAAACTTCTCCATCTAGAGATTCCAGGGTTCAATGGAGAAATTAAGAGTTTCCTTTTATCGACTCCGGAAAACCGGCGATTCTGCAAAGGAGGTGCGAGAATTGAGCGCGCTCTAGGGCCTGAGGCAATTTACATGCCTGCTACGTCGTTGCGGACCGCCATCCCTGAGAGGTTGGTGCTCATCTCGTGGTGCAAGAGTATACTGTATTTTTCCCCGAGTCACGCCATGGAAATTGCGGTTTCTAACTATAGGTACCCTAGAAATTGCCCTGTATTTTCTGGAAAAAATATTTTGGGGTGCCCAGTGGTGTACCTAGGCTGTGCAAGTGCCTAGGATCAAGGTTGCAATTGACCTCACGTGCCTGCGCGCGCCGGCGAGTTTGCCGATTTCGCCCAACCCCCGAACCCTGGCAATAGGAAATTCATCAAAAATCAAGAAAAATACGAAACCAGCTCGTGTAGCCCCTGCGTGTCACCCACTACCAACATAAAATCATAAGAAGGACAAACTGGGACTTTTGGCACACGGCGCACCCCCTGGATGGCTATCGAGTAGGAGTTAACTTGGCTTTCAACCCTAGACCTCCCCTCGCTGCCCAGAACGTGGATCCACTGCGCTGATTGAGACCAAACCCAGCACCTAGCCCCCTCTCGGCATTCTAAGAAACTTCTCCATCTAGAGATTCCAGGGTTCCATGGAGAAATCCAGAGTTTCCCGTATCGTAACCCTAACGACTAATAGCAGCCGTCGGATCGTAACCCTAGTGGCCAAAGGAGACCGTCAGATCGTCTCTTCTAGAAGACCCGGCCCGCTTCCACCTTCCCGGGGCGCTGGTTCCGCGTGCCGATGGTTAAATACCGTTCGATCGGGCCGCGTGGACGCTAGGATGCTCCTTTGTAAGACTGATCCGCGAGTCGGCTGTTCTGCGACATGATTCGTCGCTCTTATAATATTCGAATATATATATTACTATATGCACCTACCTCTGACCTATATCAATAGGAGCTCATGACTGAGCATGTCTCTTTCACACCCTTCTCCACCGCATCTCGCAGTGCCGGACGATGCCACCAGGTTTCGCGCACCATTCCCCGACGACAGCAACTGACTTGAACCTTAAGGTCAGAAATCATTCGACTAGCGTTTGAATTTATCTTACAAATTCCTGCTGTCGGCTTAACTAACTGTACATCTATTATCTGATTTCTTGACGATCTTGGGAGCCGTGCAACAAGGAGTACTTAGATCGCCAGCCTTTGAATATGGAGGATATCCTCACGCACAACATCCTATCGACTTATGGGATCGAGTGATCCCACCATGGATGCTCTCGCCGTTACCCCTACCACGTGCTCCCAGGGAACGAGCTCACGTTCCGGCATGGTGCGTGCGGCTGCACGAAGCCCGGATGCAACTACACCGGCCCGCCGTCAAAGCTCGTGGACCACCTTGCAAGGGATCACCCGATCGAAGTGATTAGGCTCTCCTATGGATACACCATTCTTCTCCAAGAGCAGGTGCCGTTCCCTGAGATGGCACACCGTCGGCTCGTTGTGCAGGGGGGACTTCTCTGTTTTTATCTTGACCATCACCGCTCGCATTCCGGGAACCGTCCCTAGGCCCACCTTCGTGTCTATGGTATGCGTCAGGTCGGTATCATGCGCACGGCCTATGTACACTGTGAGTATGTCGTCGCACGACCAGTCGTCATCGTCCGATGCGGTGCATGTGACGACCGTGTCGCCGAGCTGCCCGACGCCAGGCGAGGTGGAGTTTATGGACATGAGGTCGATCCTTTGTGTGCCATCCAAGTACCATGTCGATGCTGGACTAGCCAAGCAGATCAATTTCTGCATTCGCATCGAGAAGACCGACAAGGAGTTGTAGAACTTGTTTGTGCTTAAATGTAACCCGTAATCAATCCTAGTCCGGTGTGGAGAGCATACTTGTCAGACTAATGTATGTTAGTCGCAGTTCTGTAATAATACTCCTTGGTGTAATACATGTTGTTATATTTATCTAAATATTTGGTCAAATTTGGTAAAGTTTGACTTAAGAAAAAGCTAGAAGTACACTTATTTGCGGACGAAGGGAGTATTCCTTAATAATCGTGCGTACTCCATCTGCCAGTTTCATGCTTTCCATGTGCGGCGCACATGTCATAACAGCCATTGGATTTTGTTGGTAGGGTTGGCATTCTTTAATTCTCCCCCTTCCCCTCGAAGCCACTGTCCTCACTCCATCCCTTAGCCGCTAGCAGGCGGCGCGCCACCCCACCAGCGACCTCTCCCGCCGCCACCCGGTCCTCCTCGTCATGGCTTCACAGGGAGACAGCCAGGAAATGCGTGAAGATCATAGAGACGATGAAAGCGACGTGAGTCTTTTCATACCTTACATTTTATGGGGATTTATTTATTTGACCTAGATTGACTCTGATTACTTATGTACGTCTAGTGTGCTAGGCCGTTGTGACTTTGTACGACTCTGATTATCACGGTTTAGCGAGGGAGGGAGTCCTCCCTGTTTAAAAAACATGAGCTTGTGGCTACTAAATTTGTAGCATTCGAGGGACGCAACACAAGCAGGAGGTTCTTAGGGTGTGGGCAGGGTGAAGCATGGCCAACCAAAAGTTGTGGCGTTGTCAAATGGGTAGATCCGGAGTGGCCACTGTCTATGCAAAAATCGCTAGATAAACTATGGAGAAGAATGTTGAGTTGAAAGAAGCCTTAGTCAGCGCACTTCTTGAGAGTGATGAGATGAAGTTAATGGCCTCTGATGATGCACCAACCCTTCACCATGAAATCCGTAGGTTGGAAACCAAGGTTAGCAAAGTCAGGAAGGAGAGGGACATGGCGATGGCCCTAAAGGATAAAGAAGAGAAAGACCTAACTGCATCAATGATTGAACTGCAAGAGAAGAAAGTCCATGATGTCAGAAGTACCAATATGCACAGGTTCCTGAGGATCAAGGCAGAGAAAGAACTGACCAAGTGCAAGCAGGATGCCGAAAAGATGGCACTGACGATTCAAACCCTAGAGTGGCAGAATGAAGGGCATCGTGCTAAGGTTAGGAAGATAATGTATATGTGTGAAAACTAGGTTTGTTCATATTGATCTCCCTACTATTAATTGTAATAGCATTTGTCGACCAAGTGGTCTAAAGTCTGAACTAGTAGGAGCCCAGGCTGAAGCAGGTCCGTGAATTTTCAGTTGTGTGTGGGAATGCTCGGAACAAAATGTAATAGTATTTGTCGACCAAGTGGTCTGAAGTCTGAACTAGTAGTGTCTGCTTGGAACAAATTGGGCGTCTGTTCGTCTATCTTATGCCTTTCCTTGTTCATATTATCTGATCGTGGTAATCTAACTTTGCTTGTTTGTTTAAGCGGACTCTACGTGGATTCTGCCGCATGCAAAGGGAACATACACAATTTCTATTGTGGAAGAACGGGCACCTGTTATTGCGCTGAACACAGCTATCGATAATTCCATTGCAGCCCGCCAAAACCATTATAATAATTGTACTCGCATTAAACATAACCAAAATTGCAACCAGCCTAAACAACATCTAGACCTAGATCACGGCAATGTCGTCGGAGTCCACCTTGATTGCTGACCCCTCCACACCCTTCCCAGTGAAATCCACTCCTGCCCATGGCTTGCCCTTCACCAAGGAGGCTTCAATGGAGTTCTGCATTGCTTCGTCGCCATCCTCATCCTTGTCGGAATCAACAATGATGAAGGGGACGGGGTGGCAATGATCGAGCCCCTTCGCGCGTGGTGGCTCCTACTCGAGCTCGACGCTGCAGCAGTGCGTCTGCTGATAGGAGGGGCCGAGCTCGGAGACGCAGCGCAGCCGTTCGGCTCAAGAAACCATGGCCATTTTATACTGCGACGGTAGTATCTAGGGGTGGATCTGCCGCGGCGAGCCCGACCGCGAGCGCTGGAGTGGATGGATCTGCCACCACGAGCCATGAAGGCAGATTTTTCCTGATACAGGGTGTACAGGGAGGGTGGAAAACTGTGGGACCAGGCGTCTGATGGTTACTCTTCAAGGCCTCCCAGCGATATGTAGGCGGACATGAGGCCAATTTTTTTTCGTCAATGAGCGCGAAAGGGCCTTGAAACAACGAAGGCACAAGCTTTGGAGGAGCCCAACCTGTGAGCCCAAAGTTGACGGTAGGATTCTCCTCGAGTTACTGGGTGGGATAAATCATGCTTCACCATTCCCCTGCTTTGACATCAAAAGGCTCCTCCGTCGTCCCCTCTTTCCTCTTCCCTCGCTCCCCTATCCCATGGCTCGCAGGTCATGCAGTTCGACTCGGGCAGAATCAGGGTCGGCTCAACGCCGCTAGTCGGGTTCCCCCATCAGGTACCTGAAGTCGCCCTACGATTACTACCGTGAGATGTTGTGTTTGTGCATTGAGAAGATGCCGAGATGGATTTCTTGGACCAAAGAAAATACTGCAGGAAAATTCAGCAATTGCGGCATCAGAGTGGTAACCTCGTATGCTATGCGCAGTTGGTAACCCTGATCCAGGAACCGTTATGTAATTTTGTGTTTGTTTGCTTCGATTGTTCGCAGGAAGGGAGGGGACCGAGATGTGACAAGTTTGTGTGGATCGAAAAGCCCCTTACAGGTTTTCACAAGGATCTTTTTCAGGATCTTCGTGATGCCGAGTGGGACAAGAAGGAGGATATTCGTGCACTGGAGCGAGAGATCCGGGAGCTTCGCCATATGGAGGGGAGGCAGGAGCAGGGGGAGGCGTGCAAGCTAAGTTGTGGAAGCAAGCTGGTGAGATAGATGAGCGAAAGATTGGGCTGAAAAGTGGAAACAATTTCCTCATTATCTGGGCATTATCTGTTTCCTTTGCTGTTTATGTTGCCATGACGTTTTCCAGTAGCTGAAATAAATTGATGCTTAGTGGGATTGTAGAAGCTTAGAACTTGTTTTTCAGCTCAGAACCTTTTAATAAGTGTAATGCTAAAAACAGGTATTTAATCTAACTGGCACAATCAATAAGCGCTCATCTAAATTATGTCTGTGCCACTACCATCCATCAAACTGGAGAAGCAATCACCATTGGCTCCGGTGCTACGACTATATAGATAGTAGTGGAACATTCACAATTTCGGCTTCAACAAGTGTCTTCAGGCATTACCAAATCTCAAGTCGCTACGAGAGCGGGATTACATAGTCAATGAATGGATAAGTACGAGAACGTGAAAGAACTCATATTGTATGAAGAAACCGCTAAATGCTTGTTTCGCCCAACAATTCTCATGAACACAGCTCTAGAATTTTACATAATACATAGACAGTTTCGACATCAACACATTACTGTGCTTCTTTGGTGCCAGCCTTCTTACCCTTCCTGGGTACCACTTCTTTTCCTCGGTGTCCTCTGTCTTCTTCATTGTCCGCCTTCCTCCTCTTCCTGGGTGCCAGCTTTCTTACCTTCACATACTCTGCATCTCTGGGTCGTGGGAAGTCAGGCCAATCAGCATCAGAATCATGTTCAGCTGCATCACTCCACTCGTTTTGATTTTCTTCCCGCAGCAAAATCAGTTAGTCCGCAGTCATGTTTCTTACCTTGCACTTCCTGTCAAAAAACGGGACACGGTTAAGCACCTAATATCTACAGAGTACGAATGATTTTTTTGTATAGGTACCATCTCATACCTAGGTTTGGGTGCATTAAGAGGACACCCCGCTGCTCTATGGACTATGAGACGACAGGTCTTACATCGGTTTTGCCCTTCTTGCTACAAATAAAAGCTGGACCAGCCCTCTCCAGAAAATTCTTAAACCTCTTCACCTGTGGTCTACCTCTTCCCCTTTTGGTTACTGGCTGGCACAGATCAAAACTAAGTTGGACTTGAGGCCACTGAGATGAGTTAGTACAGGGCTCGACGGAACCAGCGTACACAGCTCTGAACTTTTCCAGAGAGAAGTAGTCAGACAAATATTGATCCAAATGTGGTATATTTATTTTCTTCACCAAGAATACCAATCCGTGGTCGCATGGTTTCTTGGTATGATGCCACTCTAAGCAGGTGCATTCCCACTGCTCGATGTTCACAACATCCCTATGGCCGTTTTTGGACATATCAACCACCTCACAGCTACTGCTGTTTGACGGGAGAACCCTAAGATGACCAAGCCATCGGCTTCTCTTATACAGTTGTTGTACAACAGGCAGTAACATATGTACTCTAAGTCTGTCACATCCTAAAAATATTGAACAATGATTATCAAATTCAAATCATCAAAATTAGGGTTAACAAAAACTTTTGTTAATTAAATCATATGAATGCATGTGTGTATGTGATGCTTGTATGAATGCATGAATGGACTTGTGTGATTGTTCTAAATAGCAAGGAATGGTTCAAATATGAAAACAACATCATCTAAAACATTTCCAAGAAGAAACAAATCAAGAGAAAATAAAAAACAAACAAAACAAGCAAATGGTCATTTTGCCAATCTTGCTCACTAGGCCACTTTAAGTGTTCCTAGTCCAAGATTTCAAACAGAAACAATTCCATTTCTTTTCACCCCTTGCTAGACCAAGTAAAAGTGAACCCAAGCCCACATTTCAAACTTATAGAAACATTTGTCAACTTGATTCAAATGACAATTCAAAATTGAATCTTTAACATATGTGAAGATCACCAATTCTCAAAAACCAACCAAACCAATTCACCTTGACCTTCCCAACTAACCAGAGACTACCTAGTATGTAACTAGTACACCCACCAAGTTTGAACCAAAAAATCAAATTCAAATCTCTTTCAGCCATTTCATCAAACACCTTGCAAACACAAAATAAACAAACATCAAACACTATAGTGAGGAGTGATTTGGCCAACCTTGTCCCCTCTCTGGCTCACAACAGGCTATTAGTAGATCATCTAGCTTAGTTCGCAAGCTCTAGCATCACTGTGAGCTTGCCATTGCCATCAATGGTGACCATGCCGAGCCTCACCTTGCCACCCCTTGGTCGAAAGCAAGCTAGGAGCAGCACCCAGCCGACCCACCATGTCTGGGACATTGACCACCGTCCACCGCCACCCCCTGTCCAACGCCAACGATCAGCAAGCCACTGGACCACTCTAGAAACGCCGCGCCCTATGCATCTACGCCATGCCGAGAGCGCTCTAGAGCGTCACACTCAACACGTGCCCACAGACCGCGCGCCGCCCTCCCCGCGTGCAAGCGTGATCACCACCGTGCCAGGAGACCGCCAGACAACCCCGTTCGTTGTTGCGCGACCCGTAGCCGCGGTGCGCCATTAAAATGTCTGTCAGACCCGCCCATAGCACGGCAGCATTCCGACCGTCTCGCAGCGCCCCACGCCTCGAGACCATGCCGTTGAGCTACGCCAGGGAGCATAGCACTGCCCCCTACCGTCGCCCATGCCAGTAGCTCGTTGTGTCGATGACCACGACAAGCTCCACCCGTGCCCTTTGGTCCCCTCTTGGTACTATAAATAGAGGCCACTCCCGCTTGATTTCTTCACACCAACACACTGCCCTCTCTCTCAGAACCACCTCCACTCATCCCCGGAGCAAGGCGAGCAGCAAGTCGCCAGAATTTGGCCGGAGTCTGCCACAGAGGAGGAAGAAAGGAGCCAGCGATTGGAGCCGCCCTAGGAGAAGCCGACGGTACTAGGAGGTTTGCCGTCGTCGACTTCATCGTTCGCCCCTGTCCCCGACCCTCGCCTGAGCCCCGGTGAGCCCTCGTAAACCCCCACTGGCCGTGCTAGGGTTCTGTCTCGCTGGAGTTGCCCGACAGAGACAATAAGTCACAGACGTTAGATTAGATGTGGATCGCATGGTCTATATCACCCCGTACCGCTTCGCACCCCCTGTCTTGCTGACTGGTGGGGACACCCACTTAAACTCACCTGCACGCATGCCGGCCCATTTACATTCCCATGTGACCCAGTATTTTGAATTTAGGTTTATTCTTTTAGTTTCAAACTCAGTTCTGTACCTAGATTCAAAAATCAACCCAGGTCGATTCACTGAACCAAAATGCATGAATCCAATTTTGTCAGAAAGGTACTGGATTTCTTAATCCAAGCCCGTTGGATTCAATCCATTTAGACTTGTAGATCATCTATAGTAAAACTAACAAGGCAGAAGCTTTTCTGCATTGAAACATTTTTCAAATTTCAACCACAAAAGCTTTTGAGTTGATTCCAACTCTCAAAAATCACATTTAGCAAGACCTTTCTGAATATATAAAAATATCTAGGTTTACTTGCAGAAATAATGAACAAGTAATAAAAGAATGCCTCATTGGCATTTCTAATTACTTTAATTAATTAAAATAAAAATCTTAAACCTTATTAAATTGTGACACCACTTTACATCACATTCCCATGTACTGAAATATGTGGTGATGACATGTGTCAACATGATCCCATGTTTTAGTTGGAGAATATTAAATCTTAAGTAGTTTTTCAATGAGTAGAAATTACTTTTCTAAAATAAAATAAATAAGACAAGTACTTTGATGATTGTAATGTTTGTGATGATGCTACATCATCTAGTGAAAACCTTGGTGTGATAAATATAAGTAGTTAAGTATTGTTTGGTGATTGTGTACCTCGTATTTATTTATAGACGCTAGTACCGACCAAGGATACGAGGAGGAAGGATAATACTACGAGGAAGAAGCCGAGGAGAACTTCAACCATGCTCTGCACAAGGCAAGCCTATACTTGCAACCTTGCAAGCCTCACTATACAAGTTGACTTAGCAAGCTAATCCTTGCAAGCTTACACTAGTTTATACCCAATCCTAGTTTTATTTGCAAGCTTAGTATTTTATTTCTTTATCAAAGCTTTCTATTGAAGTTTACTTAGTGAGTTATAGATTTTAGAAAGATATTTAAAGGTAGCATAAAGAGAATAAAACTTGGCCTAAGTTAGATAAATCTTGATGTCATCCTGAGGCATGAGATTGAACTTAGATCAGTCACCCTTGTTTACCACCCCTTCTTAGTGTTCACCCTTACCTGTAGATGCTAGTTCTAAGCATAAAAACTTGATCACTTTAGATGGCCATACTGGGTGAAAATGATTATGAAAACCTTGGAATGATGAATCATTCTACTGAAATGTTTTGACATGTGTTCTTGAACACCAGATGATTTGATGATGAAAATGTTAAGTCATGAGCCTTAGCCCTTTATAAAACTTATGGTTGTCTAGATGCGATAGCATTCCAATTTTACCAAACAACCACAATACCCAAAATTTGGGTAGGGCTTGACTGGAAATTTATATACCTTAGTATGGGTTCCCTTGCAGCCAAGGTTCGAGCTGAGGCTACCTTGTGAAGATTGTCCACCTGTGCAGTTCCCAAGATGACAGTTGTTCATGGTTGGGAGGCCAAACCCATATGAGAGGTGCCTATACTAGGGCATGTAATTGAAAGGTTCAGATTGATTATCCGCATACTGATTATGGTGAATTCAGGATTGTTCCTGACGATGTATCAAATGTTGTGGTGAAAGTGTACCACCTCTGCAGAGTGTCAAACTATTCGAATAGCCGCGTCCGTGGTTATGGACAGTTGGAGTGGCCATACTATTCCGTCATCAGATGTTTTCAAAATGACTTGTGAAATGATTCATGACTTGACTTGACCACACCAGGGTTATGATATGAAATTCAAGTTCCCACTTAGGTGTTATAAAACTTTCAACTTGATTTCTTTGCTTCTGAACTTAGTTAAGGTAAATCTGGCTTTTTGCAAAACAACCTGGAGCTTAGTATCGTACTCAAAACCACTTCACTTGTTAGTATTAGTTTGCGAGTACTTAAAAAGTACTCATGGCTTTGTCCCTGGCTATTCCCGTGGCCAGACTATGAAGAGGACTATATGGAGGACGGATAGCAGGAAGGTTACGACAACTAGGATCATCTCCCATCGTCAGCATTGCCTGTGACCATGAAGATGGAGCCTCGCCTACGATATCGTTATTATTACATTATTCCGCTGCTATGATTGTAATAAGACTGTATCATGAGATCCTTTGTTTGTTGTAGGACCTTATGTATGGTTTTGTAATGGATGATGTACTATGATATCCAATCGGTTATGTCTCACAAAAATGGTAATCCTGGGATTGCGATTTATGGCATAATAGGCATCTGGGATTAAAAATCCGGGTGTTGGCAAGTTGGTATCATAGCCATCCTGACCATAGGATACCCTAGTCTAGAATGGACGTTTGAATCAATATCTTAGTTTCACAACCAAAAGAAGTGAGTATTTATGAAAACTTATTCTCATTCTTACCACTTAGACTCTTTCATAAAAATTAATGTTCCTCAAAATTTCTTGCGAACTTACTTAAAATTTGACACACTTGATCACTCTACTAACTTACTCATCCTATATTCTTATAGATGGACGTGAAGTATAGCAAGTTCTATCAGTTGGGGAATGGAGGAGGTATCATCTTTGAGCGTGACTTGGACCAGTTGTCGGAAATGCTGGAGTGCCCGCACCCCGAGTTCTTCGGAGCTCAGCTCAACGATCAGGAAGGAGAGGAATTGCAATATTTGATTGTTGCAAGTCTCCGAAGAAAGATTGAAGCCCCTAGCTCCGAGGGAATCCAGTTCACAATTAGAGAGAACAACTGGCTAGATGGGCTTGCCAGGGCCATGCAGGAAGCACTTGCCCGTGTATGTGGGAGAGTATCAATCAGATCAAGGGTACCCTCTTTGAGTTCTATCCAAGGCGTGATGTTATGGGACAACCACTAGAGGCCCCATATCACCATGAGCTGAAGACTCAGTTCGACCACCTCAGCTTCATGATGTATGGCCGGCAGAAGGAATTAAACAATGCCCGCTCCTAAGCCAACCAAAAGTACGCCATCGCCGCCTAGAAGGATCAAACCATTACCATGCTAGTTAAGGATCGCTAGTCTCGTCGCCATCAGCTCGACAAGAAGGAGCGCATCATTTCCCATCTCCGCCACAGGATCACATAGTTGGAGGAGACTGTCCACGAGAGGGATATGCAGCTCGAGGAGAGGGAGAATGTTGGGGAAGACCTTCATGGAGACCCCTACTCCTATCTCAGTGACGATGATGAATTTCTGGAGGATCAGGCTACAGAGTTCTTCACCGATGCGGATGAGTTCGCCTTTATTGATGATGATGAGGACACCGACTGCCAGGAGTAGTAGCACTTGAGCACTAGCGTTAGTGAGTTGTATCCGGTCCCACTGTATCGTAGTTTCACATAATGGTTCTTAAAACCATCTGTTTTCCTTGTTGTGGTGTGTGTTTGTATTATGTGTGATGAATGAATGAAAAGCAAGTTGCTAGAAAAATCAGAGTCAAACTTTGAAAACTTTTCAAAACCCTGAACCTTAGAAATGTCCCTCTGTTCTCATGATCTATCTCAATCTTCAGATGCCTCACGGAGGAAGCACTTCATCCCCGGACCCGATGTTGAAAATGTTGGTTTCTGACCGCAAAGCTGAAACAGCCGAACGTCAAGCCAACTTAGCCACCCTTCAACACATCGCTCAGATGGCCAACAACAATCAAGGCAATGGAAATCAGGAAAACCATGGATCCAAGCTCAAGAACTTCCAGAACACCAACCCACCCATTTTCACTAAGTCTGAAGAGCCCCTCGATGCCGATGATTGGCTACAAACCATGGAGAACAACCTAGAAGTTGCAGGAGTGGAAGCCAATGAGAAGGTACTGTTTGCCACCCACTATCTGGCCAGAGATGCAAGAGCATGGTGGAACAACGTTCGTGCCATGAATGGATGTCAAATGATGACTTGGGAAGAATTCAAAGTCAAGTTTAGCAGAACCCATGTGCTAGCGGGTTTGATCAAGAGGATGAGAGATGAATTCTGATAGTCGAAGCAGGGAAGGATGACAGTAGTTGAATACCGTGAAAAATTTTTGTCATTGGCTAGGTATGCACCTGATGAGATCGACACTGAAGCCAAAAAGAAGGAGAGATTCTTGAATGTCTGCATGATGAGATGCAGACAGTGTTGGTCAATATCCCATTTGCTGATATTGAAGCCTTAGTGGATTACGCCATTCAGATGGAAGTCAATATCAACCAAGCCAATGAGAACCGCAAGCATCGCATGATGCATCAACCAGGAACCCATCATACCCCGAAGTATCACCGCAACCCATCTCCAGGATTTGCCCCAAGAACCAGTAGACCCCCGATGAACCGTCCGACCTATCCCAACCATGGAAAGCCAAGGACCGGTTGAAATCACAACAACAACCCCGGCAACTCCAGCAATTTCAATCGTGCACCGCCTAAGTTGAACAACAATGTCGCCACCAACACCAACACTGCCCCAAGAACTGGAAGCAATGTTGTGCCTATTGCAGCAAAGGACAAGTCTCAGGTGACTTGTTATGAATGTGGAACAAAGGGTCACTATTCCAATGAGTGCCCCAAGAAGATTGCCGCAGCCCCCAATGCAAATGCCCTAGCTCAGCAGCAGCGTCGTGTTCAGCCCGAAAGAAGGTTTGCCCCAGGGAATTCGCTCAACCGCAACGGCCGTCTCTTTCTCATGCATTCTAAAGAAGACCAAGAAGTGCCTGATGTCGTGATGGGTATGTTTTCTGTTAACTCGGTACTTGCAAGAGTGTTGTTTGATTCTGGAGCATCGCTCACATTTGTTACAGAAGAATTTGAATGCACTAGTAAGATTCAACCAACCAAATTGAAGCATGTTATGATAGTTCAAATACCTGGTTCAACCACCAAAGCTAGACAGATTTGCAAAGCCGTACCTATTTGAATCCATGGCATAGATTTTTATGCTAATCTTATAGTACTTGAAACTAAAGGTTTGGAAGTAGTACTAGGAATGGATTGGATGTCGAAACATAAAGGATTAATCGAATGTGCCAAGAAAGCCATAACCATGACCAGTATAGCCGGAATATCTGTAGAGCATGTATCTGAAACCTTGCCCCGTCAATTCAAGTGCAACAAGAGTCTAGCCCAGCCAACCACTGACCAAGTCAGGATAGTCTGTGAATACCTCGATGTATCTAGATGTTTTGCATGGTATGTCCCCAGATAGGGATATAGAGTTTATCATTGAACTAATCCCTAGAACCGGACCCATAGCCCAGAGACCATATAGTATGAACCCATCCGAATTAGTGGAGCTGAAGAAGCAACTGGATGCTATGCTGGAGATCGGACTGATTCAACCAAGTGCGTCGCCATGGAGATCACATGTCCTGTTTATGGACAAGAAAGATGGAGGTAACCGTTTGTGTACGGATTATCGGAAACTGAATGATGTCACCATCAAGAACAAGTACCCACTGCCGAAGATCGAAGACCTGTTTGACCAGTTGACTGGTGCCAAAGTGTTTTCTAGGATTGATCTTAGAATTGGTTATCATCAACTCAAGATTCGTGCAGAGGATATTCCAAAGACTGCCTTTACCACCAGATATGGATTATATGAGTATATTGTCATGTCTTTTGGATTAACAAATGCCCCAGCTTATTTCATGAACCTCATGAATAAGATTTTTATGCACTTCCTGGACAAGTTTGTCGTTGTTTTCATCAATGACATTCTGATCTATTCCAAATCAGAAGAAGAACATGAGCTACACCCGAGGACCATCCTTGGAACCCTTAGGGAGCATCAGTTGTATGCCAAGTTTAGCAAATGTGTATTCTGGTTACAGGAGGTAGGATTTCTAGGACATATCATATCAGCCGGAGGAATTTCCGTTGACCCGGCAAAGGTGAAGGATGTTGAAGATTGGCAAGCCCCAACCACTCAAACCCAAGTTCGTGCATTTCTTGGATTGGCGGGATATTACCGCAAGTTCGTAGAAGGATTCTCGAGTATCGCAAGACCCATGACCCAATTGATGAAGAAGGAAAAGAAGTTCGATTGGACAGAAAAATCTGAAGCGAGTTTTTAGGAACTCAAGAGGAGATTGATTTCAACCCCAATCTTGATCATGTCGGATATCACGAAGCCTTTTGATGTGTATTGTGACACATCAAAGATCGGTCTCGGATGTGTGTTGATGCAAGTAGGCAAAGTTATATCTTATCTATCACGACAACTGAAGCAACATGAACAGAATTATCCTACCCATGACCTTGAACTAGTAGCTGTAGTTCTAGCCCAGAAGACGTGGAGGCATTACCTGATGGGAAACCGTTGTGAGATTTATTTGGATCACAAGAGCCTGAAGTACATATTCACTCAGAAGGAGCTAAATATGAGGCAAAGAAGATGGATAGAGCTAATCAAGGACTATGATCTGTACATTCACTATCACCCCGGTAAAGTCAATGTGGTAGAAGATGCCCTTAGTAGATTGCCGTGCCGCTTGAACTCCATGATTCTGAAGGAGCAACCAAGTTTGCACAAAGAGATGGAAGATTTCAGAATGGAATTAGTAAGTGATGGATTTTTGGCTAGCATAGAACTTAAACCCACTTTGATCAGTCAGATCAAGGAGGCACGGAAAGGAAATGCTAGTATTGACGGAATCAAACGTCGTATCGGTACATGCAAAGTACCCGGATTCACCGAAGATGAAGAAGGAGTGTTGTGGTACAAAGGACGTATCTATGTAACAGCGGACTCAGAGTTGAAGCAAGCTATTTTTAAAGAAGCCCATGATAACCTTTATTCTATCCACCCCAGAGGAACGAAGATGTATCTGGATTTAAAGGAGCAATTTTGGTGGCATAAGATGAAGAGAGAAATCGGAAGCTACATCGCCAAGTGTGATATCTGTCAGAGAGTTAAGGCAGGACATCAGAGACCCGCAGGACTGTTGCAACCATTACAGATTCCGGAATCGAAATGGGATTCAGTTGGAATGGACTTTATCATCGGATTTCCTACATCCAATAGAGGAAATGACTCTATTTGGGTCATAGTTGATCAACTGTCAAAAGTAGCCCATTTCTTAAGAGTCAAGACAACCTACCAGAGTTCGAAGCTAGCGGAATTGCACATCGCTAGAATCGTCAGTTTGCATGGAGTCCCCAAGAACATTGTGTCAGATCGAGGAACTTAGTTTACCTTGAGATTCTGGAAGAAAGTCCAAGAAGGATTGGGAACAAGATTGGATTTCAGCACAACTTATCACCCTCAGACAGATGGACAAATGGAGCGAGTAAATCAAATACTCGAAGATATGTTGAGAGCCTGTGTGCTAGAGTATGGATCTAAATGGGAAGATTGTCTGCCTTTCGCAGAATTTTCGTACAACAACAGTTATCAAGCCAGTTTGCAAATGGCCCCATTTGAATTCATGTATGGAAGGAAGTGTCGTACCCCTTTGAATTGGTCGGAAGTAGGAGAGAGTCAGATTTTTGGACCCGACATCATACGAGAAGCAGAAGAGAAAGTTCACAAGATCCGTGACCACCTCAAGACCGCCCAATCCAGACAGTAGAGTTATGTCAACAAAAGACGTCGAGACCTCGCTTTCAATATCGGAGATTTTGTGTATCTCATAGTGTCGCCTTTGAAGGGAATGCAATGTTTCCAACTCAAAGGAAAGTTAGCCCCCAGATATATCGGCCCTTTCAAGATTCTGAATCATCGAGGAGAAGTATCATACCAACTGGAACTGCCAGAGGAGATGTTAGCAGTGCATAATGTGTTCCATATATAGTTGCTTTGCAAATGCCTTGAAGTCCCGAAAAATACTGAAGTTTTCAAGAACATTGATCACTACACCATAGAGATCAACGATGACCTGACGTATCCCGAAGTACCCATCTGTATTTTGGAGGAAGCTTTCAGAACCACCAGGACCCGAAGCATCAAGTTTCTCAAGATTCAGTGGAGCAACCACACTGAAGAAGAAGCTACCTAGGAACGAGAAGACTACATCAAGACGGAGTTTCCCGATCTCTTTAAATCCTAGTTTTCTTTTTATTCTTTCTCAAATCTCAGGACACGATTTTGTTTAAGGAGGGAAGGTTTGTAACATCCCAAGAATATTGAACAGTGATTATCAAATTCCAATCATCAACATTAGGTTTAACAAAAACTTTTGTTAATTAAATCATATGAATGCATGTGTGTATGTGATGATTGTATGAACGCATGAATGGACTTGTGTGATGTTCTAAATAGCAAGGAATGGTTAAAATATTAAAACAACATCATCTAAAACATTTCCAAGCAGAAACAAATCAAGAGAAAATAAAAAACAAACAAAACAAGCAAATGGTCATTTTTGCCAATCTTGTTCACTAGGCCACTTTGAGTGTACCTAGTCCAAGATTTCAAACAGAAACAATTCCATTTCTTTTCACCCCTTGCTATACCAAGTAAAAGTGAACCCAAGCCCACCTTTCAAACTTACAGAAACATTTGGCAACTTGATTCAAATGACAATTCAAAATTGAATTTTTAACATATGTGAAGATCACCAATTCTCAAAAACCAACCAAACCATTTCACCTTGACCTTTCCAACTAACCAGAGACTACCTAGTATGTAACTAGTGCACCCACCAAGTTTGAACCAAAAATTCAAATTCAAATATCTTTCGGCCATTTCATCAAACACCTTGCAAACACAAAACAAACAAACATCAAACACTATAGTGAGAAGTGATTTGGCCAACCTTGTCCACTATCTGGCTCACAATAGGCTATTAGTAGATCATCTAGCTTAGTTAGCAAGCTCTAGCACCACTATGAGCTTGCCATTGCCATCAATGGTGACCATGTCGAGCCTCACCTTGCCACCCCTTGGTCGACAACAAGCTAGGATCAGCACCCAGCCTAGCCACCATGTCTGGAACATTGAACACCGTCCACCGCCACTCCCTGTCCAACGCCAACGATCAGCAAGCCACTAGACCACTCTAGAAACACCGCGCCCTACGCATCTGCGCCATGCGGAGAGCGCACCAGAGCGCCGCACTTGACAGGCACCCACAGACAGCGCGCCGCCCTTGCCGCGTGCAAGCATGATCACCACCGTCCCAGGAGACCGCTAGATAACCCCGTTCACCGCCGCGTAACCCGTAGCCGCGGTGCGCCATTAAAATGCCCGTCGGACCCGCCCAGAGCACCACAGCGTTCAGACCGTCTCGCACCACCCCACGCCTCAAGACCACGCCATTGAGCTTCGCCAGGGAGCACAGCACCGCCCCTACCATCGCCCATGCCAGTCGCTCGCTATGCCAATGACCACGATGATCTCCACCCGCGCCCTTCGGCCCCCTCTTGGTACTATAAATAGAGGCCACCCCCTCTCGATTTCTTCACACCAACACACTCCCCTCTCTCTCAGAACCACCCCCACTCATCCCCGAAGCAAGGCGAGCAGCAGGTCACCGGAATTTGGCCGGAGTTTGCCGCAGAGGAGGAAGAAAAAAGCCAGCGATTGGAGCTGCCCAAGGAGAAGCCGCCGGTACCAGGAAGTTCGCCGTTGTCGACTTCGTCATTCGCCCCTATCGCCGACCCTCTCCTGGGCCCCGTTGAGACCCCGTAGACCCCCACTGGCCGCGCTAGGGTTCTATCTCGCCGGATTTGCCCGACGGAGACGATAAGTCACAGCCGTTAGATTAGATGTGGATCGCACGGTCTAGATCACCCTGTACCGCTTCGCACCCCCTGTCTCGCTGACTGGTGGGGACACCCACTTAAACTCACCTGTGCGTGTTGTGCATCGCGGGCCATCCCATTTACATTCCCGCGTGACCCAATAGTTTGAGTTTAGGTTTATTCTTTTAGTTTCAAACTCAGTTCTGTACCTAGATTCAAAAATCAACCTAGGTCGATTCACTAAACCAAAATGCATGAAACCATTTTTTTTAAAAGGTACTGGAATTCTTAATCCAAGCCCGTTGGATTCAATCCCTTTAGATTTGCAGATCACCTATAGTAAAAATAACAAGGCATAAGCTTTTCTATATTGAAACATTTTTCAAAATTCAACCACAAAAGCTTTTGAGTTGATTCCAACTCTCAAAAATCACATTTAACAAGACCTTTCTGAATATACAAAAATATCTAGGTTTACTTGCAGAAATAATGAACAAGTGATAAAAGAATGCATCATAGGCATTTCTAATCACTTTAATTAATTAAAATAAAAAGGTTAAACCTTATTAAATTCCCATGTACTGAAATATGTGGTGATGACATGTGTCAACATGATCCCATGTTTTAGTTGGAGAATATTAAATCTTAAGTAGTTTTTCAATGAGTAGAAATTACTTTTCTAAAATAAAATAAATAAGACAAGTACTTTGATGATTGTAATGTTTGTGATGATGCTAGATCATCTAGTGAAAACCTTGGTGTGATAAATAAAAGTAATTAAGTATTGTTAGGTGATTGTGTACCTCGTATTTATTTATAGACGCTAGTATCGACAAAGGATATGAGGAGGAAGGATAATACTACGAGGAAGAAGCCGAGGAGAACATCAACCACTGCTCTGCACAAGGCAAGCCTACACTTGCAAACTTGCAAGCCTCACTATACAAGTTGACTTAGCAAGCTAATCCTTGCAAGCTTACACTACTTGATACCCAATCCTAGTTTTATTTGCAAGCTTAGTATTTTATTCCTTTATCAAAGCTTTCTATTGAAGTTTACTTAGTGACTTGTAGATTTTAGAAATATATTTAAAGGTAGCATAAAGAGCATAAAACTTGGGCTAAGTTAGATAAATCTTGATGTCATAGTGAGGCATGAGATTGAACTTAGATCAGTCACCCTTGTTTACCACCCCTTCTTAGTGTTCACCCTTCCCTGTAGATGCTAGTGCTAATCATAAAAACTTGATCACTTTAGATGGGAATACTGGGTGAAAATGATTATGAAAACCTTGGAATGATGAATCATTCTACTGAAATGTTTTGACATGTGTTCTTGAACACAAGATGATTTTGATGATGAAAATGTTAAGGCATGAGCCTTAGCCCTTTATAAAACTAATGGTTGTCTGGATGCGATAGCATTCCAATTTTACCGTACAACCACAATACCCGAAATTTGGGTAGGGCTTGACTGAAAATTTATATACCTTAGTATGGGTTCCCTTGCGTCCAAGGTTTGAGCTGAATCTACCTTGTGAAGATTGTCCACCTATGCAGTTCACAAGATGACAGTTGGTCATGGTTGGGAGGACAAACTCACAGGAGAGGTGCCTATACTAGGGCATGTAATTGAAAGGTTAAGATTGATTATCCGCATACTAAGTATGGTCAATTCAGGATTGTTCCTAACGGATGTATCAAATGTTTTGGTGAAAGTGTACCACCTCTGCAGAGTGTCAAACTATTCGAATAGCCGCGTCTGTGGTTATGGACAGTTGGAGTGGCCATACTGTTCCGTCATCAGATGTTTTCAAAATGACTTGTGAACTGATTCATGAATTGACTTGACCACAACAGGGTTGTGATATGAAATTCAAGTTCCCACTTAGGTGTTATAAAACTTTCAACTAGCTTTCTTTGATTCTGAACTTAGTTAAGGTAAATCCGGCTTTTTGCAAAACAACCTAGAGCTTAGTATCCTACTCAAAACCAGTTCACTTGTTAGTATTTGTTTGCGAGTACTTAAAGAGTACTCATGGCTTTGTCCCTGGCTATTCCCGTGGCCAGACTATGAAGAGGACTATCAAGAGGACGGACATCAGGAAGGTTACGACAACTACGATCATCTCCCATCGTCAACATTGCCTATGACCATGAAGATGGAGCCTCGCCTACGCTATCGTTATTATCACGTTATTCCGCTGCTATGATTGTATTAAGACTGGATAATGAGATCCTTTATTTGTTGTAGGACCTTATGTATGGTTTTGTAATGGATGATGTACTATGATATCCAATCTGTTATGTCTCACAAAAATGGTAATCCTGGGATTGTGATTAATGGCATAACAGGCATCTTGGATTAAAAATCCGGGTGTTGACAAAGTCTCCGACCAATCTCTCTCCTTATATTTAACATCTTCATGATCATACCCCATAGGCCTTCCATCAACATATGAACAGGACGGACTTTTATGTCCTTCACCCAATTATTCAGGCATTCAGCTAGGTTGTTGTTTATGTAATCAACTTTGATGTCAGGGTTGAACTGACTCATCTTTCATATATGTGAATGATGTGCGGCCAATGTGGTGACCCAGCATACCACTGCATGTGTAGTACACTATAGTCCTTGACATGACATCCACAGAACACCGTTCTGTAAATATCACATCCCTCAGAGTGGTACAACAGAAACATTGCGGGTCCATATTACAAAACATACACACGTTATTATTATTACAATACCAGAAGTTCAAGATTTCCAAAATATTCAACTTACAAACCAAAATATAAGTGTTTCAGCGGAAGTTTCAAATTTAAAACTTAAACTCCAAATTGAGCTCAACAACTTATTGTTATATAAGGTTCATGTTGCTCGGCTCAAGTGGCTACTAAAACTATAGTAATTAGTCTGACTCCTGGAACTCTCCTCCGTAGACGATGTCGTAATCCTCCCCTTCTACGGATCCATACAAGTTGGGCTCTTCATATAAGACCTCCTCTTGATTCTCAAATGCGTACATTGGAGTGCCTTCAGGATTCTCAGAGTCTAAGCAAGGATTCAAAGGAAAGGATGAGTAACAGCGTTACCCAACAAGTTCATTATATGCAAGTTAGGAAGTTTGATGCTCTATCTACCACCTTGGACTATCAGTCTTTGGCATTATGAAATTTTTGTAAATCTTTCTTCAAAGATTGTTTTTATTATAAAAATATATGACCATCAGCCTTCACAGGTTAACCAGAACATTCATGGAGTTCCTTTCCTACCGCGTTCGTAGCTCCTTCCCGGAACAGGGAGTAACAAGTTATAGTTCTTACACTCTGTAGAGGTGCGTTACTTTTCCCATGAGAGATCAACTCCTTGTTGCACAACCGGGCGTACTTTAACGTCCACAATTCCATGATGTGGGGCCCAGTAGTTGGTCCAAGCCAATCATTGCCCTCTCCGCCACCTCATATGTCTGCATGATCCTCTGGCTAGCTCACCTTCGTTAAGCCCCCTTTCGGGCAGGCTAAAACCCAGATGAGTTTCCGAAGACTCTACGACCTTGTGATGCCCGGATTAGTACCATTGACATGGACTATCTCCCTAAGCACCATTCATAGATAATCTAGACACCAAAAGTGTGGGGCGTAAGGGTGCCCACCCATATGTAGGATCCACACAAGGAATCACAACGTCACGTTAAGGTCGTCTTGCCTCCATACAAGAGGAAAAGGATACAGCTGACTTCTCCATCCCATGCCAAATCTCATGGTTAACGCGTAATATACGGCGCTAGAATCACTGATGTCATGGGTTATTAATCCCTAATTGTTCATCATCATTGCAATTAGAAACCTAAGTTCTATTGCTTCATCATATCATCACTTAGGATGATATCTAAGATTTAGTATCTTGAGAAAATAGTGTTTTCCTTTACTTTAATATAAATAATAACACACAATTTGCAAATATTTTGATAAAGACTCTTCAAAGGACATGAGCAAGAGATGAACTTACCTTGTGATGGCAAGGTAGTGAAGTCTGATGCTTGCACTGGACCTTGAGTTTCTATGTCTACAAAAACATCATTATTGCCCGGTAAGGACAATATTTAAAGAAGCAAAATGATTATGCAAAGTAATGTAATGCATCATTTAATTTGATATGCAATCTCCCCATTATTAATAAAATTCATTTTAATAATAAAGGATTTATAAATATTAATTTTTAATATTTATAATAGAAGATTGTATTCTTTTATTTTATTTCCCTTTTATTTGACTTTTATTGATTTAATAATTCTTCTAAGAATTATCACTTAAATATTATTTTTTTATTAAATATTTATTTAGTATTTTTCTAAAGTACTACAATATTAATCTATAATGAAAGTGATTTTTATTTATTTTATCATCTTTCAATAATTTTCTAATGTTTCCCTTCCATCTCGAGCCGGCCAACCGCCTTGTGGTTTGCTCGAACATGCTGTAACTACGGTCATAAGGTTTTCTAACATTGCCCTTCTAATCCCAAACTTATCACAAAATTCTTCATAAATGAATGAAGTAGTTGCACCAGTATCAAATAGAACTTTGCCGGGATTGGTAAGGATATTGAGCGTACCTATCACTGCATGCTCGGAATTATCCACCTCCTCGAGGGTTGCACAGTTCAGTTTCCCGTTAGGTCTATTCCTCTTACCATTGTTGTTTTTGCCATTATTTCCTCCTTTATTGGGCTGTCCAATTCCTCCACTGGCTTGCCTTCCATTTCGAGCTGGCCAACCGCCTTGTGGTTTGCTTGGACAATTGGGCTTGATGTGACCTCTCTGACCACAAGCGTGACATACAATTACTGGTTCCGGGCAATCCCTACTAATATGCCCTGGGAGTTTGCAATTGTGACATATAATATTCTTTGCATTTGGGTTTGCACTCCGATTGGGATTTTTGTTGTTATAGGGCCTATTTCTTGGTTTGAATTCCAGATTGGGCTTGGGCTTGCTCGCTTCTATCCTCTTGGTTTCCTTCTTAGCTCTCTTCCTTCTATCCTCTTGGACATTCTTGTAGTCATCTTCGAAGGTAATAGCTGCATCTACCAACTGCTGTTAAGTTTGCTTATTAGCCAACCTCAACTGCATCTTCACAAATGGATTTAATCCACGCAGGAAACGCTTCTTCCTCTTTTCCTCCGTGTTAACCTCTTCCTCCGCATAACGAGATAGTTGACTAAACTCTCGGATATACTTCATAACACTTGTATATCCCTGCTGCAGCTCTTCAAATTCTCTACGCTTCAATTCCATAACACTCTCCAGAACATGATATTCGTGGAATCTCTATTTAAACTCTTCCCAAGTATACTCCCTTCCTGTTTGTTGCATAGCCAACTGATTTTCCCACCAAGATGCACAAGGTCCTGTCAGAAGATGAGTTGCATACCTCAATTTCTCCTCCTCATTGCAACCTATAGTCTTCCGCTTTCTTTTTGTATCTGCTAGCCAATCTTCTGCATCCATTGGTTAAGGAGCTGATGCAAAAGGTAATGGTCTTGCATTCTGAAAATCAGATAGAATCACTCCTCCACCTACAGGTGCCCTCTGATTTGCTCGCCCCAGCAACTCCTCCATGAACTTGTTCTGGGTCTCTTGCATCATTTGCATGCACTTCATAAAGTTCTGCTCCATTAACGGCCTCATTGGTGGTGGTGGTAATGTTCCTTGATTTGCTGTATCTGCATCGGCCTTCTCCTTGGCCTCTCTTCCATCCGCTGCTGGTCAGTTTTGTTTTCTACACCCGTATCCATGACCCTCTAGTCCTGCAACATAAAGCGAATACTCATAATTACATCATGCACATGTGTTCTGAGCTCGACTTTACGCACAGAACTAGTCACACTATGAAAATCCAAATATGCATTTCACATATTATACATAATATCATAATAATACAAAGTCGTTACAACATATACCATATAGGTATAATTACAAACTATCTTATTCATCTAACTATCTTATTTCTTGGAGTACAATACACGGTAATTGATATCACTAACTAGTTGCCTCCTTCTAGTAGTAACTACGTTCATCATACATGCCTGATGTCCAACCGTGATGACGTGTTGTTCGTCGCACAGTTGGTGGAAGAAATGGCCTTCCAGAGGAACATACTCTGTATCTGAAGTGTCAGGACTTGAGTCATTACTCAACCTGAGTGTATTGACTCCCTCCAGCTCAACTGAAAAGTCTTCAGAAACATAATCAACATGATCTCCCCCTTGCATCTCCTGAGCTTCATTACTTGAGAAGTCAACATGATACGCAGATCCTGCTACTTCCCAGGTGCTCCTTTGGGCAAGATAGTTAAACACTGGATAATGTATATTCCTTGTGTTTTGAGAAGATGTTGATGATTCAAACACTCTCTCCTCAGGATCTTCTTCTTTATCCTGATTATAATTGACATGGTGTTTCTACTACTGTTACTAGGGTTAATCCTTGCACCCATCCAGCTAGATTGTCCAACATTTCTGTTAGAACCATCTGTGGACATCTGGTATTCATGAGATCCTTCAGATGATCCCATTCTCCAACCATCAGAATTCTCAATAGGAAGTTCCGAATCAGAACCATCCTCTGAGCCCTGTGGTACTTCATACCTCATATCCATAGTAGGATCATGTATAGGTTCAGGTCTTGGTGAATAAGGATATGGTATAAAAGATTCAGGATCTATAGGTATATCCTTAAAGATAGGTGTTGCACTAATACTTGCTTCCTTCTATAACTGGAATGCTAACTGCTTCATCCTTTTCGGATCAGTTAGTGCCTCTAACATGACATTTTTATCTTCGACTATCACTTGATGTGTCTTATAAAATGATGCAACGAGTGTTCAATATCTTTGCATAAACTTGGAAGCTAACTTAGGATGCTTCTTAACCAAAGTAAGATGATCCGGTATAGGCTGCGAGTCTATAGAATCATGAGGTATCACAGAGAATGTTCTACCTTCTAACTCCTTGGTTCTATGCTCCCGGATATTAGCTATCGCCTCCACAACAGCAACATGATACGCTGCGAAATGACTCCTACCTTCTCCTATAGGTAGATCGTGATATAATCCAAGCTCCTCTGGAAGTTGGATACTCACACGATACTTGGATAACATCTGGCCATCAAGGTAGGTGATAGTGTTCACTGGAATTCTAGTTGGACAACTAAAGATCTTTAAAAGTTGACGAAGTTGGTCGGTGGATGATCCTTGATAATCATCAAGAGTCTCCTCTTTCCTTACCAAAGTCTGTTTTGGAAACTTTGGTGCCATAGATCTGTCTATCAGAAAAATAGTTTTAATTAGTATCCAATAATATATTGCATCATAACAAAGAATTATCGGACTAAAACATATAACGGAATATTCTCATTTGAACACCCATTACATTACTTTTATAGAATTCTTTATCGTTGCTACTTTCCTGTAGGTAATACCCTTTACTATGTTTCCAACCTAAGGTCAAAGCAATTTGCTCTAATACCAACTTTGGTGACCCAGCATACCACTGCATGTGTAGTACACTATAGTCGTTGACATGACGTTCACA
The DNA here is from genome assembly GCA_916181665.1 of Avena sativa. Classification (NCBI taxonomy): domain Eukaryota; kingdom Viridiplantae; phylum Streptophyta; class Magnoliopsida; order Poales; family Poaceae; genus Avena; species Avena sativa. The sequence continues at coordinate 142,168,339 of OV702279.1, read as the reverse complement.
GAACACTGTTCTGTAAATATCACATCCCTCAGAGTGGTACAACAGAAACATTGTTGGTCCATATTACAAACATACACACGTTATTATTATTATAATACCGGAAGTTCAAGACTTCCAAAAGATTCAACTTACAAACCAAAATATAAGTGTTTCAGCGGAAGTTCCAAATTTAAATCTTAAACTCCAAACTGAGCTCAACAACTTATTGTTGTATAAGGTTCATGTTGCTCGGCTCAAGTGGATACTAAAACTATAGTAATTAGTCTGACTCTTGGAACTCTCCTCCATAGACTATGTCGTAATCCTCCCCTTCTACGGCTCCATACAAGTTGGGCTCTTCATAGAAGACCTCCTCTTGATTCTCAGATGCGTACATTGGAGTGCCTTCGAGATTCTCAGAGTCTAAGTAAGGATTCAAAGGAAAGGATGAGTAACAGCGTTATCCAACAAGTTCATTATATGCAAGGTAGGAAGTTTCATGCTCTATCTACCACCTCGGACTATCAGTCTTTGGCATTATGCAATTTTCGTAAATCTTTCTTCAAAGATTGTTTTTATTATAAAAATCTATGACCATCAGCCTTCACAGGTTGACCAAAACTTTCATGGAGTTCCTTTCCTGTCGTGTTCGTAGCTCCTTCCCCGAACAGGGAGTAACAAGTTACAGTTCTTACACTCTAGAGAGGTGTGTTACTTTTCCCATGAGAGATCAACTCCTTGTTGCACAACCGGGCGTACTTTCCCGTCCACAATTCCATGATGTGGGGCCCAGTAGTTAGTCCAAGCCTATCACTGCCCTCTCCGCGACCTCATATGTCTACATGATCCTCCGGCTAGCTCACCTTCGTTAAGCCCCCTTTCGGGCAGGCTAAAACCCTGATGAGTTTCCGAAGACTCTATGACCTAGTGATGCCCGGATTAGTATCATTTACATGGACTATCTCCCTAAACACCATTCATAGAAAATCTAGACACCAAAAGTGTGGGGCGTAAGGGTGCCCACCCATATGTTGGATCCACACAAGGAATCACAACGTCACGTTAAGGTCGTCTTGCCTCCATACAAGAGGAAAAGGATACAGCCAACTTCTCCGTCCCATTCCAAATCTCATGGTTAACACGTAATATATGGCGCTAGAATCACTGATGTCATGGGTTATTAATCCCTAATTGTTCAATATCATTACAATTAGAACCCTAAGTTCTATTGCTTCATCATATCATCACTTAGGATGATATCTAAGATTTTGTATCTTGAGAAAATAGTGTTTTCCTTTACTTTAGTATAAATGATAACACACAATTTGCAAATATTTTGATAAAGACTCTTCAAAGGACATGCACAAGAGATGAACTTGCCTTGTGATGGCAAGGTAGTGAAGTATGATGCTTGCACTGGACCTTGAGCTTCTATGTCTACAAAAACATCATTATTGCCCAGTAAGGACAATATTTAAAGAAGCAAAATGATTATGCAAAGTAATGTAATGCATCATTTAATTTGATATGCAATCTCCCCATTATTATTAAAATTCATTTTAATAATAAACGATTTATAAATATTAATTTTTAATATTTATAATAGAAGATTGTATTCTTTTATTTTATTTGACTTTTATTGATTTAATAATTCTTCTAAGAATTATCACTTAAATATTTAAAATTGTTATTAAATATTTATTTAGTATTTTTCTAAAATACTACAATATTAATCTATAATGAAAGATATTTTTATTTATTTTTATCATCTTTCAATAATTTTGTAAATTCCATAAGGAATATAAAATTTACCAAATTCTTAATAAAATTTATATGTCTAAAATTTTATATTTCAATTTATTTGGATAGCTTGGATTTTTGTGAATCCAAAAATACTTTATTTATATTTTTTTGGAATTTTATTTTATTTTCTAGAATTTTATTGAGTTCAGGGGCATTTTGTTCTTTTCCTATTTATTAAAACAGATTTCAATTGACTTGGGCTGGCCATCTGGGCTTATTGGGCCCGTGTGGCCCAATAGGGCAGACTCAAAATCATCACCCCGAGGTGTTTCGGCTCAGCTAGCCCACTCTCTCTGTTTCTTCTTCATTCTCACCTCTCCTCTCCCTCGACCCCGTGGGGTTCTGGCGCCGCCGTGGCCCTCCCTGGCCGCTGCCGTGGTGCAGGGCGAGGTTTGCGACTATGCTTGTTCATATGGTTCAATTCGATTTGACTCCGGGGCTTCCCCGTGGTCAGGTTCACCCCGTTCCCGAACCCTAGGGTTTGGGGAAAGTGCTGCCGCCGCCGCGGGCTCTCCCTTGGTGAGGTGCTGTGTTCGTGTGCTGCTGTGGCCGCCGCCGTGGCTGGTGCAGGTTGAAGCGCCCTCTGGGGTGCTTCCTGTGCCGCCGCGGGCTCGTCGGCCAATATGCTTCCTCTTCAATTCGTCAGCGAGGACCCCGGGTAAGTTGCCTCTGTGGATTTTGATTCATCCTATCACCATGAATCTCTCTGTGTATCTAGTGGTTACTCTTGCCTAGTGACTATGTTCTGATTAGGGTTCATCTCCTAATTAGGGTTCTTGTTCAGATTAGGGTTCATATCCCTATGTTGATCATATCTATGATGATTTAGATCTAGTGGTGATCATCCTTGAGAATGTGGAATGATTGTTTGCTATGGATCATTATTTGTAGTTGGCTTTGGTGATGCTAGTGGATTGTCAGACTTATTCCAGCGGTGATTTACTATGATCAAAAGTTAGTGTTTCTATGAAATCCCTAATTGGAAATGTTATTGATCTGAGAACTTTCCACTTTCAAGATGTTTCTACTGAAAGTAGTTCTCTCAGTAATTTCTTACTGTATTTATAATGGTGGGCTTGTATGAGAATATACATATTGAATCTAATCTTACATGTTAATGATTTTCTGTGGAGGTATAGATGATTTTGATGTTGATTCCTGGCATTTGTCTTCAGGAAGCTGATATTTAGTGGTTTGCCCCTTTTGATTTGTGAAATCAAAGTAAAGATTGGGATTAGCTCATTAGAACTTGTCCTTGTGATACCATTATACACTGGCACACAAGTGATTGGGTCCTATTCCTGATATTAGCTCTGACAGTACTTGTGATTAATGCTGGCAAGATAAAATGAAAGCTTTTTTTAACTCTCCTGCCTATGATGTTGGTCTGAGGATCTAGGATTTTTAAGTCCTAATTAGTTGAGAAAATAGTTTGTTTGTAACTTGTAAGATTAGAGGTGATACTCCCTGTGGGAGATGTGCCCTGCTCTGATAAGAACAAATGAAGAATTATTTAAGTTGCATATGCTAACATCAAACTCTGTGAGGCTGGTTTGAGAGATTGGTGCTTTTGGCTTAGTTTGATTTCTGATATTTATACTTGAAATCTCTAGGATAGATTCACCTCACTTGGGTGATTATTGAGAGACTGTTTCATAGAACAACACATGCTTCTGTCTGGAGAATATGATTAGATCATGTGATGGTTTTATGATACTCACCACAAAAACTGATGATTATGGAATTGGGTGGTGATGTTGATCTTGCTGATTAGATCCTGTCCTTCACCTCTGATGTTGTTCTCGTTTTGCTGAGCTCCTGTGCTTGACCTTGAGCTAGCCTGCTCCTCCTAGCTCCTGGACTTAGCCTTGCTGTCCACCTGATCCTTCCCCCTCCTGATGTCACCATCTGGTGATGTTTTGTTGATCTTTGGTGGTTTGGTTTGGCTGCTGAGCTTGATGTGTATGAACAAGAAATGGTGTTGGGGTTGCTTCCCACAGCTGTACTGAGCAGTTTTGTTTGTATGGCCTGTTGTTCTTGTGCTGACATCACACACACATGCATTTTGGCGTGTGTCCTGCCTGTGTGCTTGTTGTGCACTTGTGGATATGCTCTGAATTTGAGATTAACTGTTATCTGGTTACTTTTTACCTGGCTGGTGAAACTTGCCCCTCCGTGCTGTCATTTGACCACTGGCTTAAAATTTTGAAAGATACATTCTTTCATATCGGTGAAACTTGCCCCTTTTTATAAATAACTCAATGATGAATCTTGATCAGTGCACTTCACTGACAAGTCTGAGAGTAAAACAATACTAACCCTAACCTTCTTTTATTTATATTTATGTTTGTTTTGCAGGTACCAGACTTGGGAATTCAAGATTTTAGCTTAGGTTTATTTATAGAATAGTCATTTGTAATCTTCTTATTCTTTTGTAACTTTTGTTTTATTATTTTGTAATCTTCATTTTATTATTTTGTAATCAAGATTATATTATTATAAATAAAGAAATATTCTTATTCTTTATTTATTTGCTATGATGAAGATTGTGGATAATTTCAATAAGTTACATTGTTGTAACTTATTTAATGAATGAAAATATGAAATAAATATTCATATTCTTAATTGTTTTCTTTAAATAAATTTTGATTTAATTGGTTAACTCTTATTTTAATCAAGATTCCAACATTATTCAAAAATCATTTAACTTATAATTCAATCACTCAAGTTCTAAATTCAAATTTCATTTTCCCAAAACACATAATTCCACAAAGATCATATCAAAGTCTATAACAATTATCCTTCAAGACTAAACCTAATCTCAAAGTTTGAAAGAACCTTGATCACTCTAGGTTTTTATTTGGCGAAAAATTTACCCCCATTTTCACAAATGAATGCATGCAATGTTTCAAATTCCTAAATCTACCTTTCGTTAGTTCCTAAATGTTGGGATGTTACAGACTTCCCCCCTTAAATTAAACTTCGTCCCGAAGTTTGTGGAGATGTACCTGAATAGTTCTAGATAGGCTTTTCTTAAATCATCTTCTTTCTCCGACGTGGCTTCTCTTTTAGGGTGATGTTCCCATTGCACTTTGCAATACTTGATTGCTCTGTTCCGCAACCTTTTCCAGTTTTCTTCTAGAATCTTATGGGGCTTTTCAACATAGGTCAAGTCTGCTTGTAGTTCTATTTCCTGATGTTTGATTGCATCATCTGGAACTTTCAAAAATTTACGAAGTTGTGACACATGGAAAACATTGTGCACTTGAGCCAATCTAGATGGTAAATCTAAAGCATAAGCTATAGTTCAGTTCTGACTCAATATCTTGAATGGTCCGATGTATCTTGGACTTAACTTTCCTTTAACTCGGAATCTTTTCACCCCTTTCATTGGACTTACTTTCAAGTATACCATATCTCCTACTTCTGGATGCCAAGATCTTCGACTTTGATCAGCATAACTTTTCTGCCTACTCTGGGCTATTTTCAGTCTATCCCTGATCTTATCAATCATATCTTGTCTTTCTTTGATATAATCTGGTGCAAATTCTTTTCTGCTTCCAGGCTCATACCAACATATTGGTGATCTACACTTTCTTCCATACAGAACTTGGTATGGAGCTACCTTCAGACCACTCTGATAGCTATTATTGTAGGAAAATTCTGCCAACGGTAGATGATGTTCCCATGTACCTCCAAAATCTAATGCACAAGCTCTTAACATATCTTCCAGTATTTGATTTGTTCTTTCAGTTTGACCTCCTGTCTTAGGATGATATGTTGCGCTGAAATCTGACTTTGAACCAAGTGCTTCATGCAATTGTTTCCAAAATGCGGAAGTAAACACTGATCCCCTATCAGTTATGATCTTTTTGGGTACTCCATGCTTACTTACTATCTCCTTGACATAAACTTCAACTAACTTCTCGGCATTATCCTTTTGATTTACCGGAATAAAATGTGCACTCTTAGTGAGTCGGTCCACAATTACCCATATCATATCGTTCCGTTTAGGTGTCATGGGAAATCCTGTGATGAAATCCATACCTATTTCTTCCCACTTCCATTCGGGAATTTCCAAAGGTTGTAATGGTCCTGCCGGACTTTGATGTTCAGCCTTCACCCTTTGGCAAGTATGACATTCTGATACATATTTAGCAATGTCCCTTTTCATGTTATTCCACCAGAATAGTTCTTTCAAATCCATATACATCTTAGTACTTCTCGGATGTATAGAATAAGGGGTTTCATGTGCTTCCCTGAGTATGACATTTCTAATCTCAGTCACATCTGGAACACAAAGACAGTCTTGAAACCATAAGGACTCATATTCTCCAAGACGAAAAACTGATTTTTGCCCTTGAGATATCCTTCGAATTTCCTCAGCAATAAAAGGATCTTCTGCTTGATGTCTAAAAATTTCTTTCTTAAGATCACTGTCCTGCTCTGCAACTACCTGCATAGTAGCTAGTCCTCCAAGAACCTCTGTTCTGATGAATTGAAGCTCTAATCTTTCCAAGTCCATTTGTAACTCTTTTGGTAGCTCTTGATTGCTAGGCTGAATATCTGCACTCTTTCTGCTTAAAGCATCAGCTACAACATTTGCTTTCCCTGGAGTATAGTTGATTGTTAAATCATAATATTTGATTAGTTCCAACAAACATTTCTGCCTCATATTTAATTCCTTTTGAGTGAAGAAATATTTGAGACTTCTATGGTCAGTGTATAACTCACATCTGGCTCCATATAGAAAATGCCTCTATCCTTTTAGCGCAAAAACTACGGCTGCTAACTCTAAATCATGAGTTGGATAGTTGACTTCATGTGGTTTCAGTTGTCTGGAACCATAGGCAATCACTTTCCGATCTTGCATTAATACACAACCCAAACCTTCTTTAGATGCATCACACTATACTGTGAAGTCCTTCCCAGTTTCGGGAACTGCTAAAATTGGAGTTGTGGTTAACCTGGTTTTCAACTCCTGAAAACTTGCTTCACACTTCTCATCCCAATTGAAAGGTTTATTATTTCTTAGCAATTTGGTCATTGGTCCAGCTATTTTGGATAAACCTTCAATGAATCTCCGATAATAACCAGCCATTCCTAAGAAACCTCGAATCTCCTTCACATTGGTTGGTGCAGTCCACTCTAATATTGACTGAACTTTAGATGGGTTTACAACAATTCCATCTTTACTGATCACATGTCCGAGGAATTCTACCTCGTCTAGCCAAAATTCAAACTTACTTAACTTAGCATAAAGTTTGTGTTCCCTTAGAGTCTGCAATGCTATCCTCAAATTATCGGCATGCTCTTCCTTATCCTTGAAATATATCAGAATATCATCAAAGACTATGACGAACTTATCCAGATATGGCATGAATATTTTGTTCATCAAATTCATGAATATTGCAGGTGCATTAGTCAAACCAAATGGTACTACCTGATACTCATGGTGTCCATATCTTGAGACAAATGCTGTCTTTGGAACATCTTCTGGTTTGATTTTGATTTGATGGTATCCAGATCTTAGGTCGATCTTTGAAAATACTCCAGCTCCTTTCACTTGATCAAACAAATCTTGGATCCTTGGTAAAGGATACTTATTCATGATAGTGACATTGTTCAGATTTCTATAATCTCCACACATGCTTCTACGACCATCTCTCTTATCGACAAAGATTAAGGGTGTTCCCCATGGAGATACACTTTCCTGAATAAATCCTTTTCTGGCTAACTCATCAATTTTCTCTTTGAGTTCTTTTAACTCTTTGGGTCCCATCTTATATGGTGCTTGAGCTATTAGTGTTGTACTAGGAATTAGGTCAATAGTGAACTCTATCTCCCAGTCTGGTGGCATTCCCGGTAGCTCTGCTGGAAAAACATCTTGAAACTCATTTACTATAGGAATATCTTCCAATTTGACCTCTTTCATTGAGTTCAGATGCAAATCCACCATGATATGACTGTGCTTATATACTTGATAAACTATCCTTGCTCCACTTGGAGTTTTGATTAAGACAGTTTTATCCTCACAATTTATCTGAGCTCTGTGTTCCATCATCCAATCCATCCCCAGCACTACTGCAATTTCCTTCAAAGGAACCACATAAAGGTCTGCGAAATATGTACAACCACATATCGAGATAACCTGATCTTGTTTGATGTGGCGTACAATCACATTTCCCCAGTTGTAACTACGGTCATAGGGTTTTCTAACGTTGCCCTTCTAATCCCAAACTTATCACAAAATTCTTCATAAATGAATGAAGTAGTTGCACCAGTATCAAATAGAACTTTGCCGGGATTGGTAGGGATATTGAGCGTACCTATCATTGCATGCTCCGAATTATCCATCTCCTCGAGGGTTGCACAGTTCAGTTTCCCGGTAGGTCTATTCCTCTTACCATTGTTGTTTTTGACATTATTTCCTCATTTATTGGGCTGTCCATTTCCTCCACTAGTTTGCCTTCCATCTCGAGCCGGCCAACCGCCTTGTGGTTTCCTTAGACAATTGGGCTTGATGTGACCTCTCTAACCACAAGCGTGACATACAATTACTGGTTTCGGGCAATCCCTACTAATATGCCCTGGGAGTTTGCAATTGTGACATATAATATTCTTTGCATTTGGGTTTGCACTTCGGTTGGGATTTTTGTTGTTATAGGGCCTATTTCTTGGTTTGAATTCCAGATTGGGCTTGGGCTTGCTCGCTTGTATCCTCTTGGTTTCCTTCTTAAGTCTCTTCCTTCTATCCTCTTGGACATTCTTGTAGTCATCTTCGAAGGTAATAGCTGCATCTAACAACAGCTGATAAGTTTTCTTATTAGCCAACCTCAATTGCATCTTCACAAATGGATTTAATCCATGTAGGAAACGCTTCTTCCTCTTTTCCTCCGTGTTAACCTATTCCTCCGCATAACGAGATAGTTGACTAAACTCTCGGGTATACTTCATAACACTTGTATGTCCCTGCTGCAGCTCCTCAAATTCTCTCCGCTTCAATTCCATAACACTCTCCAGAACATGATATTCACGGAATCTCTGTTTAAACTCTTCCCAGGTATACTCCCTTCCTGGTTGTTGCATAGCCAACTGATTTTCCCACCAAGATGCTGCAGGTCCTGTCAGAAGATGAGTTGCATACCTCAATTTCTCCTCCTCATTGCAACCTACAGTCTTCTGCTTTGTTTTTGTATCTGCTAGCCAATCTTCTACATCAATTGGTTCAGGAGCTGATGCAAAAGGTAACGGTCTTGCATTCTGAAAATCAGATAGACTCACTCCTCCACCTTCAGGTGCCCTCTGATTTGCTCACCCCAGCAACTCCTCCATGAACTTGTTCTGGGTCTCTTGAATCATTTGCATGCACTGCATAAAGTTCTGCTCCATTAACGGCCTCATTGGTGGTGGTGGTGGTAATGTTCCTTGATTTGCTTTATCTGCATCGGCCTTCTCCTTGGCCTCTCGTTCCATCCGCTGCTGGTCAGTTTTGTTTTCTACGCCCGTATCCATGACCCTCTAGTCCTGCAACATAAAGAAAATACTCATAATTACAACATGCACATGTGTTCTGAGCTCGACTTTACGCACAGAACTAGTCACACAATGAAAATCCAAAGAAAATCCAAATATGCATTTCACATATTATACATAATATCATAATAATACAAAGTCGTTACAACATATACCATATAGGTATAATCACAAACTACCTTATTCATCTAACTATCTTATTTCTTGGAGTACAATACACGGTACTTGATATCACTAACTAGTTGCCTCCTTCTAGTAGTAACTACGTTCATCATACATGCCTGATGTCCAACCGTGATGACGTGTTGTTCGTCGCATAGTTTGTAGAACAAATGGCCTTCCAGAGGAACATACTTTGTATCTGAAGTGTCAGGACTTGAGTCATTACTCAACCTGAGCGTATTGACTCCCTCCAGCTCAGCTGAAAAGTCTTTAGAAACATAATCAACATGATCTCCCCCTTGCATCTCCTGAGCTTCATTACTTGAGTTGTCAACAGGATATGCAGATCCTGCTGCTTCCCAGGTGCTCCTTTGGGCAAGATAGTTAAACACTGGATAATGTATATTCCCTGGCTTTTGAGAAGATGTTGATGATTTAGACACTCTCTCCTCAGGATCTTCTTCTTCATCCTGATTATCTATTGACATGGTGTTTCTACTACTGTTACTAGGGTTAATCCTTGCACCCATCCAGCTAGATTGTCCAACATTTCTGTCAGAACCATCTATGGACATCTGGTATTCATGAGATCCTTCAGATGATCCCATTCTCCAACCATCAGAATTCTCAATAGGAAGTTCTGAATCAAAACCATCCTTTGAGCCCTGTGGTACTGCATACCTCATATCCATAGTAGGATCATGTATAGGTTCAGGTCTTGGTGAATAAGGATATGGTATAAAAGATTCAGGATCTATAGGTATAGCCTTAAAGATAGGTGTTGCACTACTACTTGCTTCCTTCTCTAACTGGAATGCTAACTGCTTCCTCCTTTCCGGATCAGTTATATCCTCTAACATGTCATTTTTATCTTCGACTATCACTTGATGTGTCTTATAAAAAGACGCAGCGAGTGTTCGGTATCTATACATTAACTTGGAAGCTAACTTAGGATGCTTCTTAACCAAAGTAAGATGATCCGGTATAGGCTCCGAATCTATAGAATCATGAGGTATCACAGAGAATGTGCTACCTTCTAACTCCTTGGTTTTATGCTATCGGATATTAGCTATCGCCTCCACAACAGCAGCATGATATGCTGCTAAATGACTCCTACCTTCTCCTATAGGTATATCATGATATAATCCAAGCTCCTCTGGAAGTTGGATACTCACACGATACTTGGATAACATCCGGCCATTAAGGTAAGTGATAGTGTTCACTGGAATTCTAGTTGGACAACTAAAGATCTTTAAAAGTTGACGAAGTTGGTCGGTGAATGATCCTTGATAATCATCAAGAGTCTCCTCTTTCCTTACCAAAGTCTGTTTTGGAAACTTTGGTGACATAGCTCTGTATATCAGAAAAATATTTTTAATCGGTATCCAATAATATATTACATCATAACAAAGAATTATCGCACTAAAACATATAACGGGATATTCTCATTTGAATACCCATTACATTACTTTTAGAGAATTCTTTATCGTTGCTACTTTCCTATAGGTAATACCCTTTACTAGGTTTCCAACCTAAAGTCAAAGCAATTTGCTCTGATACCAACTGTGGTGACCCAGCATACCACTGGATGTGTAGTACACTATAGTCGTTGACATGACATCCATAGAACACTATTCTATAAATATCACATCCCTCAGAGTGGTACAACAGAAACATTGCGGGTCCATATTACAAACATACACACGTTATTATTATTACAATACCGGAAGTTCAAGACTTCCAAAAGATTCAACTGACAAACAAAAATATAAGTGTTTCAGCGGAAGTTTCAAATTTAAAACTGAAACTCCAAATTGAGGTCAACAACTTATTGTTATATAAGGTTCATGTTGCTCGGCTCAAGTGGCTACTAAAACTATAGTAATTAGTCTGACTCCTAGAACTCTCCTCCGTAGACGATGTCGTAATCCTCCCCTTCTATGGCTCCATACAAGTTGGGCTCTTCATACAAGACCTCCTCTTCATTCTCAGATGCGTACATTGGAGTGCCTTCGGGATTCTCAGAGTCCAAGCAAGGATTCAAAGGAAAGGATGAGTAACAGCGTTACCCAACAAGTTTGATGCTCTATCTACCGCCTCAGACTATCAGTCTTTGGCATTATGCAATTTTCGTAAATCTTTCTTCAAAGATTTTTTTTATTATAAAAATCTATGACCATCTGCCTTCACAGGTTCACCAGAACTTTCATGGACTTCCTTTCCTGCCGCGTTCGTCGATCCTTCCCAGAATATATGAGTAACAAGTTACAGTTCTTACACTCTACAGATGTGCGTTACTTTTCCCATGAGAGATCAACTCCTTGTTGCACAACCGGGCATACTTTCCCGTCCACAATTCCATGATGTGGGGCCCAGTAGTTGGTCCAAGCCAATCACTGCCCTCTCTGCGACCTCATATGTCTGCATGATCCTCCAGCTAGCTCACCTTCGTTAAGCCCCCTTTCTGGCAGGCTAAAACCCTGATGAGTTTCCGAAGACTCCATGACCTAGTGATACCCGGATTAGTACCATTTACGTGGACTATCTCCCTAAACACCATTCATAGATAATCTAGACACCAAAAGTGTGGGGCGTAAGGGTGCCCACCCATATGTTGGATCCACACAAGGAATCACAATGTCACATTAAGGTCGTCTTGCCTCCATACAAGAGGAAAAGGATGGAGCTGACTTCTCCGTCCCATTCCAAATCTCATGGTTAACGCGTAATATATGGCGCTAGAATCACTGATGTCATGGGTTATTAATCCCTAATTGTTCAATATCATTACAATTAGAACCCTAAGTTCTATTGCTTCATCATATCATCACTTAGGATGATATCTAAGATTTAGTATCTTGAGAAAATAGTGTTTTTCTTTACTTTAGTATAAATGATAACACACAATTTGCAAATATTTTGATAAAGACTCTTCAAAGGACATGAGCAAGTGATGAACTTGCCTTGTGATGGCAAGGTAGTGAAGTATGATGCTTGCACTGGACCTTGAGCTTCTATGTCTACAAAAACATCATTATTTCCCAGTAAGGACAATATTTAAAGAAGCAAAATGATTATGCTAAGTAATGTAATGCATCATTTAATTTTATATGAAATCTCCCCATTAGTAATAAAATTCATTTTAATGATAAAGGATTTATAAATATTAATTTTTATATTTATAATAGAAGATTGTATTCTTTTATTTTATTTCCCTCTTATTTGACTTTTATTGATTTAATAATTCTTCTAAGAATTATCACTTAAATATTAAAAATTGTTATTAAATATTTATTTAGTATTTTTCTAAAATACTACAATATTAATCTATAATGAAAGTGATTTTTATTTCTTTTTATCATGTTTCAGTAATTTTGTTAAATTCCATAAGGAATATATAATTTACAAAATTCTTAATAAAATGTATATGTCTAAAATTTTATATTTCAATTTATTTGGATAGTTTGGATTTTTGTGAATCCAAAAATACTTTATTTATATTTTTTGGATTTTTATTTTATTTTCTAGAATTTTATTGAGTTTAGGGGCATTTTGGTCTTTTCCTATTTATTAAAACAGATTTCAATTGGCTTGGGCTGGCCATCTAGGCTTATTGGGCCCCTATGGCCCAATAGGGCAGAGTCAAAATCATCACCCCGAGGGGTTTCGGCCCACCTAGCCCACTCTCTCTGTTTCTTCTTTGTTCTCACCTCTCCTCTCCCTCGACCCCGTGGGGTTCTAGCGCCGCCGCTGGCGATGGCCGCCGCCGTGGCCCTCCCTGGCCGCTGCCGTGGTGCCGAGGTTTGCGACTATGCATGTTCATCTAGTCCAATTCGATTTGACTCCAGGGCTTCCCCGCGGTCAGGTTCACCCCGTTCCTAAACCCTAGGGTTTGGGGAAAGTGTTGCCACCACCGCGGGGTCTCCCTTGGTGAGGTGTTGTGTTCGTGTGCTGCTGTGGCCGCCACCATGGCTGGTGCAGGCTGCAGCGCCCTCTGGGGTGCTCCCTATGCCGCCACGGGCTCGTCGGCCAATCTACTTCCTCTTCAATTCGTCAGCGAGGACCCCAGGTAAGTTGCCTCTGTGGATTTTGATTCATCCTATCACCATGTATCTCTGTGTGTGTATCTAGTGGTTACTCTTGCCTAGTGACAACGTTCTGATTAGGGTTCATCTATTAATTAGGGTTCTTGTTCAGATTAGGGTTCATATCCCTTTGTTGATCATATCTATGATGATTTAGATCTAGTTGTGATCATCCTTGAGTATGTGGAATGATTGTTTGATGTGGATCATTATTTGTAGTTGGCTTTGGTGATGCTAGTGGCTTGTCAGACTTATTCCAGTGGTGATTTACTATGATCCAATGTTAGTGTTTCTATGAAATCCCTAATTGGAAATGTTATTGATCTAAGAACTTTCCATTGTCAAGATGTTTCTATTGACAGTAGTTCTCTCAGTAATTGCTTACTGCATTTATAATGGTGGTCTTGTATGAGAATATACATACTGAATCTAATCATTACATGTTAATGATTTTCTGTGGAGGTATAGATGAGTTTGATGTTGATTCATGGCATTTGGCTTCAGGAAGATGATATTTAGTGGTTTGCCCCTTTTGATTTGTGAAATCAAAGTAAAGATTGGGATTAGCTCATTACAACTTGTCCTTGTGATACCATTATACACTAGCACACAAGTGATTGGGTCCTATTCGTGAGCTTAGCTCTGACAGTACTTGTGATTAATACTGGCAAGATAAAATGAAAGCTTTTTTAACTCTCCTGCCTATGATGTTGGTCTGAGGCTCTAGGATTTTTAAGTCCTAATTAGTTGAGAAAATAGTTTGTTTGTGACTTGTAATATTAGAGGTGCTACTCCCTCTGGGAGATGTGTCCTGGTCTGATAAGAACAAATGAAGAATTATTTAAGTTGCATATGCTAACACCAAACTCTGTGAGGCTAGTCTGAGAGATTGGTGCTTTTGGCTTAGTTTGATTTCTGATCTTTATACTTGAAATCTCCAGGATAGATTCACCTCACTTGCGTGATTATTGAGAGACTGTTTCATAGAACAACACATGCGTCTGTCTAGAGAATATGATTAGATCATGTGATGGTTTTATGATACTCACCACAAAAACTGATGATTATGGAATTGGGTGGTGATGTTGATCTTGCTGATTAGATCATGTCCTTCACCTCTGATGTTGTTCTTGTTTTGCTGAGCTCCTGTGCTTGACCTTGAGCTAGCCTGCTCCTCCTAGCTCCTGGACTTGGCCTTGCTGTCCACCTGATCCTCCCCCTCCTTATGTCACCATCTGGTGATGTTAGGTTGATCTTTGGTGGTTTGGTTTAGCTGCTAAGCTTGATGTGTATGAACAAGAAATGGTGTTGGGGTTGCTTCTGAAAGAACATGTTGGGCCTCTAATGTGTGGTTTTGGTAATTAATGACAATCTTTATGGACTAATATGTGTATTAAGTTATACTTGTAGGATTTGTCCATTGGCATCGCTTGGAGCATGTGTTGGCTTCAAGGTCGATGAAATACAACGAAGATATGTTGGGCAAGCTCAATATGCGAGGTCGATGATGAGGAATTAAGAAAGGCGTTCCATCTTGAGAAGGTCAAGACCGTCTACATCGAGCTCAAGTGGATTGCTCAAGGCAAAGGTATAATCTTGATAGGTTTTCCCTTTTTCCGGTCTCACGTTGTGTGTGTGAGACCGGGTTTAGGATAGATAGCCGTACTATCAAGAGGGGCTCTCGTATGAGTAATTCGGTCACATCGTTCGGAGAAAGCTCAACCTTTGCATACTTGCATCATCGTATTTGGTTATTATTTGGCCTTATCCATGTGAGGATATAGAGCTTGTGGTAATCTCCATAACAAGCTCTTGTTCATCAAAATCGGATCTCCCATATATATCTTGTTGCGATTTTGATTTATGCGGCTTTTCGGTTTCTCACCAAGTGAGATATCTCACATTATTCTACTTGATACTTTCTCACTTGGTGATAATCAATATTTCCGTTTTATTTTTTGCCGTTTAAAAGTTATGACCGTTTGATTATTTGCCGTTTTTAATTCTAAAAGGAAAAAGAAAAACAGTGTTTCTGGGCCGACTGGTACTAACGGGCCCAGTACCGGTCGTGCCTGGCTGCGCGCAGCCCATTCCTGTGTGGCCCGGTACCTTTTTCCGGTCCTACCGGACTCGACCGGTAGTACCGCCCGGGCCGGGCCCAGTTTTTCAGCCTTTTTCCAGATCTGCTCGCTGCGTTGACCTGCTGCATGCGCGCGCCCTGCATTCCTCACGCGCGCGCGCCTGACCCGCCTGCTGTCGCCTCGCTGCTCGCTGGGGCCGGCCGTGCCCCTCCCGCGTGGGCCGCACCGCCCGCTGCTACTGCTGCGCGCGTTGACGCGATGCCGCTGCTGCGCTGCATGCTGCTTGCCTGCCTGCTGCTGCGCTGCTGCCCCGCTGCACTGGCTAGCTGCTAGCTGCTGCGCGCGCGCGTGGTGCACTGCAGCCAGCTGCTGCGCTGCCTCGCCTGTCCGCGCGGGCCCCGCTTCGCTGCAGCGCGCCCGTACGTCTCTCGCATGCGCTGCTCCCTGCATTTCTTGTCCGTTTGGTCCAGTACTACCGGTTAAATCCGGTACTACCGGACCGTTCAGAAAAACACCCCAACGGCCATATTTTGGCTAGCCCTATATAAGTCTTTTGTCCATTTTCATTTAGGGTTACTTCTTCCCCCTTTTCTTGTCCAAGCTTTGCCCCCATTTGCTCTACTCTTTAAGCTTGATTTCTACACACCCCTCCATTGATTCTTGCATATATTTGAGGGGTAGTTGGAGGAGATCTAGATCTACGTTTTGACCAAACAAAAACATCTCTTTGTGAGTATATCTTTGGGGATCTAGATTTTGGGGGATTTTGTGTCTCTCTTTGATTCCTCCTCTCTTGTTCCCCCATTAGCTTTAGTAGCTTTGTTGGAACTTGAGAGTGAGGGATTTGAGCATCTTTGTGGTGTTCTTGCCATTTGCACTTGGTGCATCGGTTTGAGTTCTCTTTGGAGGATTTGGTTTTAATTGCTCATTGGAGCTTGTCCCTCTTGGGTTCTTGGAACCCTAGACGGTTTTGTGGCCTTGGTGGCATTGTGGACTTTTGTGGCATTTGTTGGGAGCCTCCAATTAAGTTGTGGAGTTGTGCCCCAACCTTGTGAGAGGTTCCGGTTGCCACCGACAAGTGCACCGATAGTGGAAGCGTGGATCGATCCCATTGGGGTGAGATTCACCGGAGAATAAGGGAGGCCTTTTGTGGCGTTGGTGGTTTGATACCACCCCCTCTCCAAACGAGACGTAATCCATGTTGGGAGGAACTCGGTAAAATATCGGTGTCCCCGCGTTCCTCGGTTATCTCTATACCCGAGCTCTTTACTTATGCACTTTACATTGTGATAGCCTTCGTGCTTGAAGTAATATATATCTTGCTATCACTTTGTTGCTTGTATTGCTTAGCATAAGTTGTTGGTGCACATAGGTGAATCTTAGTTGTTCTAGGTTGTGCTTAACAAAGTAAACACTAGTTTCATTCCGCCTTTGTTGAGACACTCTAGGAAAAGTTTTAATCGCCTATTCACCCCCCCTCTAGGCGACATCCGTATCCTTTCAATTGGTATCAGAGCACGGTCTCTCATTTTAGGCTTCACTGCCTTGAGAGTAAAGATGTCGGCTAGGGGATTAGTGCACAAGGACATGCTCACATTCGATGGCACAAATTATGATGTTTGGAAAATTCGCATGCTTAATTTATTTCGGAAAATTCACCCAATTATCGAGGGATATCTATATGTGGGTCTCTCTTCTCCTATGGATACCCAAAACGAATATTTAGAGGAGAAGTTGAACTCTCATATAGATGCTCTAGCTACTAAAATTCTTTTGCATGTTGTGAGCAATGTAGTTCTTTCTTCTATCATGCCTTATTCAAGCGCTCGTGAGATATGGACCAAGCTTCAAGATAAATATAGGAAGTCCAACATTATTGAGGATGATTGTGTTGCTTCCACTTCCGGTCGAGATGAGTTCTCATCGTCTACCACTTCACCAACATGTGACTTTTCACAAGGTAATGATATGGTGAGTGGTGATAGAAATTGCAATATGGATAGTGATATTACTATTTGTAATCATTCATCCCTATCTAGTTGCAATGATCTATCTTTGGACCTTAACACTTCTAGCTCTCAAAACTCCTTACATGCTTGTGTTAATAGTCCTTGCATATCATGTAGAAATGACTTGAATAAATCTCATGATGATATGCTTGTGTTGTCTTGTTGCCATGATAAAAGTGCTTCTGTTTGCTCTACTGCTTGTGTTGCTAACAATGTAGAGGAAAATGAAGATTCTATGGGCCAAGACAAGGTTTTGAATAGGGATACAAGTGCAATCTCATCATCACCTTCCTCCGGTTCTCACATATGCCTTATGGCTAAGGGAACAAAGGTAACCTCTTTGGATCCCATTGTATCTCATGATGATGATGAGGTTGAGGTTGAGAATGATAATGATGATTATCGAGGTAATTATGATATTACCTCTATTAAGAAAATGGGAGAGGTTGTCTATAGTGCTCTCTACAAAAATAAAATTGCTTCCTCCAACCTTCTTGAAATCTTGAATTATGCTATAGAAGGCAATGATCTTATTGAGGAGCAAGAAAACATAATTGATGAAAAGTTCGCACTTGAGCGTGAATATGCTAATGAACTTGCTCAAGTAAACGACTCCCTTGAAGAAGAACAAACCACCAAAGAATCTCTTGAGGAGACTTTTAGTCTAGAACTATCTAGAGTAAAGGAATACCATGATAGAGAACTTGCGGTGGCTAACTCCTTCAAGATTAAAAATGATGAACTTGAAGTTACTTATGCTAAACTTGTGGAGGATTTTAAGCACCTCGAAAATGGCTCTCGGGTTGTTAAGAGGGAGCTCATCAAACTCACCGAGTCACATGAGCAACTTAAAGATTCATATTTAAAAGAGCTTGACAAGTTGCCCTCACCTCTTGCTAATAATAATGATGCTTGTGCTACTAACTCTATTTCTTGTGAAGCATCTACTTTAGAGGAGAATGTTGAGCTAAAGGCTCAACTTGCTTTGCTAACTAGCAACTATGGGAAACTAGAAGAAATTCATGATAAGCTCTCGAGCTCGCATGAGGATCTTCTAGTCTCCCATGGAAGGCTAAAATTAGCTCATGAGTCCATCGTGTCAAAGGTAACATCTAGTGGGCCTCATGTGGACATTAGCACTATATCTACTCCAAATATTATATTGCCATGTGCTAGTCCATGTAATTCATCCTCTCACAACCATGCTATATCTCATGATGAAATACATTCCGTGCCTTGTTGCTCTAACAATGTGGCATCTACTTCCTCTAGTACATTTGTTGAAACTAACCATGTAGAGGAAATAAAAGAGCTCAAGGCTCAAGTCAATTCTTTGAGAAATGACTTGAAAAAGGGTCATTAAGGGAAGATCACACTCAACAAAATTTTGAGTGTGCAAAAATCCCCCCAATGACAAGAGTGGGCTTGGATTCAACTCCAATGTCAAGAACAAGTCCACTATCGAGTTGAAGCACAAAGACAACAAGAAGAATGGCCAAGATCAAGTCAAGAATCCGGCCAACATTGTTTGCTTCAAGTGCAAGGAAGAAGGGCACCATGTTAGATCTTGCCCATTGAAGAAAAAGCCTCTTAGTGTGAAGAAACAAGGGAAGCGGCCTCAAGCTGCACCTCAAGTCATTAATGGGCCACTTCCTAAGAGGACTACTCGAGCTATTCCTCGAGTTGTGGCTTCACCTAAGAAGAAAGTTGGCAAGAGTAGAACTTGCTACATATGCCGTGAGAAGGGGCACATTTCTTCCTTATGCACTATCGGTATCTCCTCATCCAACCCTATCATTATTGATGATGCTTATTCTCTTTGTAAGGATGAGGTTGGCAATGTGTTTGCCAAATTTGTTGGTGCTCAATGTGGGTTCAAGAAAAGAACCATTTGGGTTGCCAAGCCTATTGTGACTAACCTCTTAGGACCCAACTTGGTTGGGGACCAACAAGCCAAAACTTGATCAATAGGTGTTGTTGAAGGACATTGGAGACTTGGCTACATCATGAAGAATTAAGGGATCTTCATTATTATTTTTGTCAAGCCAAGTCATGTGGATTATATTGCTCCTATTATATTTCCAATGTTCCTCCTTGCGGTAACATATGCTTAACTCATTTCATTGAAAGTTACTCGCCCCCTTGTGCATGTGTTGGTTTTGTATCTTTCATGCTTTTGTACATGTTGTGTTTTCCACTTAATTATCTTGAGGTATCAAGCATATTTGTGTATGATTAGGTGGCACACCATGTATGTGTGTTTTTTGTATTGGAGCCTTAATTGATTATATTTGATATCTTATTTGGCTCTTGTGAGAGATTAATGGATTTTCCCATTTTGGGGGAGTGTCATGCTTGGGCATTCCACAATCCTAAAAATGTGTGTACATGTGGAACATCATCTAGTATTTATATTGGATTATTGTCTGGTCTCTATGTGGTATAAGTCTCATGAGAAATTTAAGTTTATAATGTCCATTAATTATCTCTATTTGTATCCTTTTGCCTCGCGTTGGTTTTATGGTAGTATCACATTATGGGGGAGTCATATGCTTAGTGCATATTACAATTCTAGAAAATGTGAATATTCGAGGTTGTGTCACTTAGAATTGATATTGATAATTATCTAGAACCTATGTGACACATTTGCTCATACAAGTTCCAATTTGCTTGAATGCCTTTATTAATCATACTTTGGATCTTGTATATGAGAGTGTTTCGCGGTATGTGGTTCCTCATATTTATATCTCTATATCATAATAGAAACCATTTGCTTCAAGTTACTCTAATCACTAGTGATTGTGTGACTATTGGAAGCTACCAAGAATCTTGTTCGAAGTATCTTTCTTAATTCTTATATTTTGTTATATGCTTCTTGTTGTGACTATGATCTTGGATATCCATGCAAACTACCTTGGGAAAATTATTCCCAATATTTCTTGTCCTTGGACAATGAGTACCCAACTTATGGTAGAATTTATTGATCATATTCACTTTGGCCCTTGCTTAATTTTATCCTATCTTTGGCCAAGAAAATGTTTTGTGTTGTCTCCCAAGCCTTCCTTGCTTTTTGTGGATCTTCTTAGTTTATTGATATCCTCTTGTGTTTTACTTATTGTAGGTACTAGTGATGATCCCATTTGTGTGCATTTTACATTTAAAAGGAAAATCCTACATAATGCACTATCTATGGGGGAGCTCTCCTATATTTTTTAGAACACCCATATTTATGCTTCTTTGTTTGATCCATATCATGTTTTATGTGCTTGGAACCTCCATCTTTTCGTTTTGGTACTTGTGCCATCATGTGAAGTTTGGGGAGTTTGGTTTCTTGTTGGAACCTTGCTCTTTTTGGGAGTTGGTTTTGTCTCATTCCTTGTTTCACACTTTGACCATTTTAGAATGAGATAAATCCTTGAGCATTTGTATTTTTGTCTATCTTTTGCTCTTTGGCTCTTGCCTAGTTCATTTTTGAACTTATGCTCTTTCGTGTGTTGAATTGGTTATTTGATACAATTTGGACACTGCTTGTCTTGTCACACTCTTGTGTGTGCCAACTCGATTTACTTGGTGTTTTTGTTCAAATTGTATCTCATTTTTGGTTCTTGAAATCTTTATGCATGCATGTTTACTATATGTTTATATTAAGGCATGTTTGCTTTCTTTGATCCAATATATAAGGGAAACTCCACCAATTCCCATCGGCTAAGTTGTGCATGAAATTCAATTTCATATCAATATGCACATAATTATGTGGAGTCTCTCCTATGTATTGTAGTTGCACTAACTACTTTGGACCCAATATGTTTGGGGACCATTTTGTACTTAAATGTGTTTTAGGTACATTTGGAGATATATTGGACGCTTGTCTCTCAATTTTGAAGAAGTGATGCTTAGAAGAAAATTTGAGGCAAGCTATAGGATGATCAACGAATTCATATTCTCTACATCCTACCAATTATATCTCGGTAACAAGTATCTCTTTCTCATGCTCACATATCTTGATTCCAACCGTTTGTCGGTTGCCTTCTAGCATGAATTAATGTATTTGTAATTGTTGTAGTTTTAGCCATGGTTTTAAGAGGACTCTCTATTGTATATCTGTTTAAGTTGAGATGAGTGCATATAATTGGGACTATACAAAATCATGCATATGATCCTCCAATCCCAAATATGTCAATCTAGCAATTTTATTTCCTATCATTTCATCAACTTCTCTCATATGCAATAATGAGATTTTTGCTAGTCTATTCCATCTTATGATACTTGTTGCCTTTCTTCATATATTTCAACTTTCTCCTTTTCCCTTGGTGATAGTTGTAATATATGTAGTGTGTTGGTATTTGAAGCTCATTAATGTACAATAATATATTTGAGCCTTTGGCTGTGCTTTGAAGCAAAAATCTTATTGATATATGTTAAGACTTCATTTTTGCTCTCCTGTGATTTCTTGTATATCTTATTTATGTGTGCATATGTCTTTGTTGGCATATGTCTTTATGATGTTTTCCACTTAGAGACATATGCACATATGAGAAGATAATTTTAGTTGATTTTTAAATCCTTGGAGACCACCTTTCTATTCCTCTGATTCTTTGGTGGCTTCCAAATTTAATTGCATATGAGTGCTTGTTCCTCTGGTTTGCATCTTTGGGAACTCATATTTGTTCTCTCATGCCTTGTATTATTAAATGAACTTGGATGAGTGAGGATTCCATGATTATGCACCTTGTTCCCAAATCCAATTATCACAATTGGTGCATTACCTTTGGGGAGCTCATCTAATTCATTTAAAGAATGCTTATGTACCTTTTTTATCATTTATTGCGTCTTAAATGCTTATGGGGGAGCAAGGATTCCATATTTGTGCAATATAGTGCACAAATCTTGGGGAGCTTCTCTATTAGTTATTTAAAGAACCTTTTTGCTCACATCATAATATCTTGTTGTTTCAATTTGGACTCATTTGTTGTTTTCAAATTAGCTTGTCGGACTTGTAGTTGCTTGCATCATGTGACTTTATTTTGGCAACCTTTGGGTCCTCGATATAGTTCTACTCCCTCCCAAGTATTCATCATTGGATATGTGCGAACGCACACCTTTGGAGGAATTATTACTATATTTCCCTTCTAGAACTTGTCACCCATTTCGGCAATCGATGCCAATGGGGAGAAGTTTTAGAGGGTTTAAGGGAAGTTGGTTTATGCATTAAGTTTGTTCTTGTGCATTTGCCTATCATGCTCTTGCATCCTTGTTGTTGCTTAGTGCTTAGCATGTGGTATAAGCTTAGCATGTGGTATATATAGAGGAAACTCCACCAATGATAATGTTTGGCAATATATGCAATGAAATTCAAGTTCATCACACATGCATAGATTGTGGGGGAGTTTGCTCTATATATGGTGGTGGTACCAATATCACGTACTTTTGTAGTATTTGATATTGATATTACCATTTTATTCACTAATATTCCTTATATAAACCCTCTTAAAGGGATTGTCATCAATTACCAAAATGGGGGAGATTGAAAGAACATGTTGGGCCCCCATGTGTGGTTTTGGTAATTAATGACAATCTTTATGGACTAATATGTGTATTAAGTTATACTTGTAGGATTTGTCCATTGGCATCGCTTAGAGCATGTGTTGGCTTCAAGGTCGATGAAATACAAAGAAGATATGTTGGGCAAGCTCAATATGCGAGGTCGATGATGAGGAATTAAGAAAGGCGTTCCATCTTGAGAAGGGCAAGACCGTCTACATCGAGCTCAAGTGGATTTCTCAAGGCAAAGGTATAATCTTGATAGGTTTTCCCTTTTGTCGGTCTCACGTTGTGTGTGTGAGACCGGGTTTAGGATAGATAGCCGTACTATCAAAAGGGGCTCTCGTATGAGTAATTCGGTCACATCGTTCGGAGAAAGCTCAAACCTTTGCATACTTGCATCATCGTATTTGGTTGTTATTTGGTCTTATCCATGTGAGGATATAGAGCTTGTGGTAATCTCCATAACAAGCTCTTGTTCATCAAAATCGGATCTCCCATATATATCTTGTTGCGATTTTGATTTATGCGGCTTTTCGGTTTCTCACCAAGTGAGATATCTCACATTATTCTACTTGATACTTTCTCACTTGGTGATAATCAATATTTTCGTTTTATTATTTGCCGTTTAAAAGTTATGACCGTTTGATTATTTGCCGTTTTTAATTCTAAAAGGAAAAAAGAAAAACAGTGTTTCTGGGCCGACTGGTACTACCGGGCCCAGTACCGGTCGTGCCTGGCTGCGCGCAGCCCATTCCTATGTGGCCCGGTACCTTTTTCCGGTCCTACCGGACTGGACCGGTAGTACCGCCCGGGTGGGCCGGTCCTACCGGCCGGGCCCAGTTTTTCAGCCTTTTTCCAGATCTGCTTGCTGCATTGACCTGCTGCATGCGCGTGCCCTGCATTCCTCATGCGCGCGCGCGCCTGACCCGCCTGCTGCCACCTCGCTGCTCGCTGGGGCCCGCCGCGCCCCTCCCGCGCGGGCCGCACCGCCCGCTGCTACTACTGCGCGCGTTGACGCGATGCCGCTGCCGCGCTGCATGTTGCTGCTGACCTGGCTGCTGCCGCGCTCCATGCTGCTTGCCTACTTCCCTGCCTGCTGCTGCGCTGGCTAGCTGCTAGCTGTTGCGCTGCGCTGCTGCTGCGCACGCGCGTGGTGCACTTTCCGCGCGGGCCCCGCTTCGCTGCAGCGCGCCCGTACGTCTCTCGCATGCGCTGCTCCCTCTGCCTGGCATTTCTTGTCCGTTTGGTCCGGTACTACCGGTTAAATCCGGTACTACCGGACCGTTCAGAAAAACACCCCAACGGCCATATTTTGGCTAGCCCTATATAAGTCTTTTGTCCATTTTCATTTAGGGTTACTTCTTTCTCCTTTTCTTGTCCAAGCTTTGCCCCCATTTGCTCTACTCTTTAAGCTTGATTTCTACACACTCCTCCATTGATTCTTGCATATATTTGAGGGGTAGTTGGAGGAGATCTAGATCTACGTTTTGACCAAACAAAAACATCTCTTTGTGAGTATATCTTTGGGGATCTAGATTTTGGGGGATTTTGTGTCTCTCTTTGATTCCTCCTCTCTTGTTCCCCCATTAGCTTTAGTAGCTTTGTTGGAACTTGAGAGTGAGGGATTTGAGCATCTTTGTGGTGTTCTTGCCATTTGCATTTGGTGCATCGGTTTGAGTTCTCTTTGGAGGATTTGGTTTGAATTGCTCATTGGAGCTTGTCCCTCTTGGGTTCTTGGAACCCTAGACGGTTTTGTGGCCTTGGTGGCATTGTGGCCTTTTGTGGCATTTGTTGGGAGCCTCCAATTAAGTTGTGGAGTTGTGCTCCAACCTTGTGAGAGGTTCCGGTTGCCACCGACAAGTGCACCGATAGTGGAAGCGTGGATCGATCCCATTGGGGTGAGATTCACCGGAGAATAAGGGAGGCCTTTTGTGGCGTTGGTGGTTTGATACCACCCCCTCTCCAAACGATACGTAATCCATGTTGGGAGGAACTCGGTAAAATATCGGTGTCCCCGTGTGCCTCGGTTATCTCTATACCCGAGCTCTTTACTTATGCACTTTACATTGTGATAGCCTTCGTGCTTGAAGTAATATATATCTTGCTATCACTTTGTTGCTTGTATTGCTTAGCATAAGTCGTTGGTGCACATAGGTGAATCTTAGTTGTTCTAGGTTGTGCTTAACAAAGTAAACACTAGTTTCATTCCGCCTTTGTTGAGCCACTCTAGGAAAAGTTTTAATCGCCTATTCACCCCCTCTAGGCGACATCTGTATCCTTTCATCTTCAAATGGTTGTACTGAGCAGTTTTGTTTGTATGGCATGTTGTTGCTGTGCTAACAGCACACACACATGCATTTTGGTGTGTGTCCTGCCCGTGTGCTTGATGTGCACTTGTGGATATGCTCTGAATTTGAGATTAATTGTTATCTGGTTACTTTTTACCTGGCTGGTGAAACTTGCCCCTCCTTGCTGTCATTTGACCACTAGCTTAAAATTTTGAAAGATACATTCTTTCCTATTGGTGAAACTTGCCCCTTTTTATAAATTACTCAATGATGAATCTTGATCAGTGCACTTCACTGACAAGTCTGAGAGTAAAACAATACTAACCCTAACCATCTTTATTTTTTATTTATGTTTGTTTTGCAGGTACCAGACTTGGGAATTCAAGATTTTAGCTTAGGTTTATTTATATAATAGTTAGTTGTAATCTTCTTATTATTTTGTAATTTTAGTTTTATTCTTTTGTAATCTTCATTTTATTATTTTGTAATCAAGATTATATTATTATCATTAAAGAAATATTCTTATTCTTTATTTATTTTCTATGGTGAAGATTGTGGATAATTTCAATAAGTTACATTGTTGTTATTTAATGAATGAAAATATGAAATAAATATTCATATTCTTAATTGTTTTCTTTAAATAAAGTTTGATTTAAATTGTTTAACTCTTAATTTAATCAAGATTCCAACATTATTCAAAAATCATTTAACTTATAATTCAATCACTCAAGTTTTAAATTCAAATTTCATTTTCCCAAAACACATAATTCCACAAAGATCATATCAAAGTCTATAACAATCATCCTTTTAGACTAAACCTAATCTCAAAGTATGAAGGAAACCTTGATCACTTTAGGTTTTTATTTGGCGAAAAATTTACACACATTTTCATAGATGAATGCATGCAATGTTTCAAATTCCTAAATCTACCCTTCGTTAGTTCCTAAATGCTGGGATGTTACAACCAAGTACTGGGGAAGATCTGGGGCTTCCGCAAAAATCTTGCTCATGAAATATTCGCAGCGCCCAGCTCTGTAAGATCTAGCAACATCACACATGTAACCAAATACGCTGCCTACGTAGTGTCTGTACAGGTTGAGCATCAGGTGGGCATGACATTCTCTACCCTCAGCTCGCAGGAACACCTCCTTCACTGCATTCATCAGCCCTTTGCATGCATCTATGGATATAGCCAATGGATCGATTTGTCCTATAGATCTCCTGAGCTGCCTCATAAACTAGACCCAGTTTTTATCTGTCTCTGTATCGAACAGCCCGAATGCAACTGGGAACATCTAGTTGTGACCATCCAATGCTATAGCAGATGCCAGGCAGCCTTTCCATTTGCCAGTTAAGACAGTACTATCTATGCTCAGATATGGCCTACATCCGTCCTTGAATCCCTGGATGCAAGGTTCAAGCGCCATGAAAAATCTGTTGAAATAAATTTTACCACCTTCCTATTTAGTGTCGATCTCCACAACACTCACTGAACACCTAGCCTGTACCTCAGCCTTGAAGTTGTACAACATCCTGAAGCTATTAGTACAATCCCCATGCAAGATTTTTAGAGCTTCCTCTTTGCCTTTCCAAACCATGTAATACGGTAGAACAATGTTGTACTGAGCAACGAGTTTATTCTGAATATTCTTCGCGGTCTCCCTAGGGTTATGCTTTAGTATGGACATAGCTTGTAAAGCCACCCACTCCTATTAGACATCGAGGATTTCAGCATGCTCCCTATCGCACACATGTGGGGAGGGCCTCATTTGTTCACCTGCAACACGGATTAATTTACAGCATAAGAGGAGTTGTCAGGTAGATCTTACACAACTTTACTTATATTATAGAGTGAAAAATGATAAAGTTGAAATGGTTTTCTCCATTCATTGCCAGG
The DNA here is from genome assembly GCA_916181665.1 of Avena sativa. Lineage (NCBI taxonomy): Eukaryota > Viridiplantae > Streptophyta > Magnoliopsida > Poales > Poaceae > Avena > Avena sativa. The sequence continues at coordinate 142,140,955 of OV702279.1, read as the reverse complement.
ATACCCTAATTGCCTTTAACGCGGGTAGCGCTCTGGCTGCGATCCTCCACAGACAAGGTATCACCACCTGTCCATTCTTCCACTTTAACCTGAAAACGCCTCATACCTCTGGGCAATGTTCTTTAGTCTATGGAAATCGAACTCCCCCTTGATACAAAAATGCCGGAACGACATCCTGAACTCATGCATGCTGCTGAACTCGGTGCCAACCGAAATTATAGGATCCTCGTGGTCATGTATCACCTCGTCTACGTCGGGACCCAAGTCATCAACTGTAATGCCAGCCCCATCCATAAGTGTGTCGTCAATCTCATCATCACTAGATTCTTTATGCTCCACAGTGCCATCTTCTATATCTGATTCAGAATCTTCACCATCCTCACCAATGCCTAGCACTGCACACATTGTATTGACTCCCAGGGGTGGGGCTGCACCATCATTTTCACCTACATGGACCGAAACGTTGGCCCAATCTACCTCCCCATCAACTCTATTTTCTCCCATACGCTCTGTTGGTGCTGCTGCAACCCCCGAGGATGGTCTTACACTGTCATGCATCACATGTTCATCGGCAGACAAACAGTAATCAGATTCTATTTCATCTCGACCGTATAGAACCCTCTTGCTCTTCTTGTGTACATCCTCCTTCCTAATGAAATCCTTCCTGATGGTACCATTCGTGATGGTAACCCCATTAGGGCTTGACCTCTGCGTTGCGTTCCTCACCGAACTAACCTTTTTGCTGCTACTCCTCAGTGTGATATCCTTCCTATTTCCCCTCATAGGTGTTGGCTCCTGCGTGTCGGCATCATTGCCTGACCTCTGATGCGTGTTCCCCTTCAAATTAGCCCTTTTGCTGCCATTATTGGGTGTTTTCTCCTTCCCGCCAGCATTATTACCAGAACTCTGCGGCATGTTCCCCATCAAGCTAATTTTTGCCGCCACTATTGGGTGTGTTTTCCTTCGTGCCGGCATTATTGCCGGACCTCTGCGGCGTGTTCCTCTTCAAGCTAGCATTTTTGCCGCTACTATTGGGTGTGGTATCCTCCGTGCGAGCCACCTTAGTCTTTTTCCAGCTGCTCTTGGGTGTGTTAACCACCTCGTTCACCACCAGTCTGGCCCTCTTATCTTTTTTGCTGCTACTGCTCGGTGTTGCATTGTGACTGGATCTCACGGGTGTACTCTGCGGCGTGGTGCCTTTTTTCATGCAACTCTTGGGTGTCCTCTTCTCTAGCGTGGTCTGCTTGCTGATGCCTTTCTGCGGGGTGCTCTTTTTGGGGATGCTCTTCCTGCTCCTCTATATGTTTCTCCCCTGTAAGTCTCTCCTATGTTCGAAGCAACTGTCATTCGAACAATGTCGAGCGAGGTCCTCCATCAGGTCAATCATGTTTTCTACAAGTTCGTCTTTATCATTGCCGACGTCAAATTCATGTCCAACCGTTAGCAGGTGCGCGAACAGGTACACTTTCCGTATAGTTCGACTCATCATACTTATAGGTATGGTTAAATCACTGTCAACTTTTAATTCTATAGCCTTTTTGTTGTTGTAAGAAAAAAATGCCAAATGTGCTTCCTAGGAGGACCCCCACTCCACCTTCTCATGTAACGCTGCTATCAGTTCAGATATCTATACCACTTCAGGATCGTATGTGCCAACTGATACATCAATGTCGTCGACGATTTTTTCTGAGCAATCATCTAATTTTGCAGTGAAATTCTCGACACCGATACGAAAGTGTACCTTGCCATCACCAGTTTCCTCAGGACCGAGACCGCCGAGAGGTTCGATGACACTATCAGAGTCCAGACATGGGCTTGTTCCTCAACAACTAGTCTTCGATTAGCCTCGACAGTGGCAGCAGCAGAAGCACACTGAACTTCACCACGGGTTTGAGGAGGACCAGCACCCAAGATAGCAGTTCTGGAAACAGCAGTAGGGATTGGATCAGTAGCAGGCTGAGCAACAACACCAGTTCTGGCAACAACGGGGCGGCCTCCCAGAGCCTTAGTTTGCACAACAGAAGCAGGGATTGGTTCAGTAGTAGGCTGAGCAACAACACCATCAGTTCTGGCAACAACGGGGTGGCCTCCTGAAGCCTTAGTTTGCACAATAGAAGCAGGGATTGGTTCAGTAGCAGGCTGAGCAACAACACCACCAGATTCCACAACAGCGGGGCGGCCTCCCAAAGCATTAGTTTGCACAACAGCAGCAGGGATTGGGTTAGTAGCAGGCTGAGCAACAACACCAGCAATTTTGGCAACAACGGGGCAGCCTACCGAAGCCTTAGTTTGCAGAACAACAGCAGGGATTGGATCAGTAGAAGGCTGAGCAACAACACCAGCAGATTCCACAAACAGCAGGGCGGCCTCCCGAAGTCTTAGTTTGCACAACAGAAGTAGGGATTGGGTCAGTAGCAGGCCGAGCAACAACACCAGCAGTTCTGGCAACAGCAGGGCGGGCTCCCGAAGCCTTAGTTTGCACAACAGCAGCAGGGATTGGTTCAGTAGTAGGCTGAGCAACCACACCAGCAGATTCCACAACAACGGGGAAGCCTCCTGAATCCTTAGTTTGCACAACATCAGCAAGCATTGGGTCAGTAGCAGGATGAGCAACAACACCAGCACTTCTGGCAACAGCTGGGTAGGCTCCCGAAGCATTAGTTTGCACAATAGCAGCAGTGATTGGTTCAGTAGCAGGCTGAGCGACAACACCAGCATATTCCACAACAACGGGGCAGATGACGAGGTTCGATCTCGTCAATGCCCATTGTTATGGACTTGGGTTTTGGAGAAGATGGGGATGCTGGAGATCGCGGAACGGTTAACATACAAGCAACATGGGACACGAGATTTACCCAGGTTTAGGCCCCGGAGGGAAAACCCTACTCCTGCTTGTCTGATTTTGATTACGGCGGAACCGAAGGTTACATGGTTGTGCAGATGCAATATGGCGTGAGGTGCGTATGAGGTGATTTTACGCCCACCTCTCCGTGCCCTCCTATCCTTTATATAGATAGGCAGGTCCCGGGAGCAGGTCAAGTCGGTTACAGATTACGGTTTGTCCCCTTTGAAATTCTATCTACTATAGTCTTCTTCTCCAAGGATCCGAAGGCGTCATGGACTTGGGCCACCCATAATCTCCACAGGCCGCATATCTTGTCATGGGCCTTCCTTGGGCTGGACTAGGTATGCTAATGTCGTGTACCCCTGGGGTATAACCATGTCAGTAGCCCCCGAGTGTTCAGTCAAATCGCAGATTTGGCTAAGGACTCTTCAATCTTTCGGGTGCAGTTGGACCTGTTTGTAAGAGAAAATAATTTAGTTCGTAGGGATTATTGATACGTGCGACTGACTCTCCTGACGGATCGGGGCAAGTTAACTGTGATAGGACAAAACAACACGATCTTCTTCAGATTCGAGTCCCAGGACTCGAATCCAGAACGAATGCTGGCGCAATTCGACTCAGGCCGTTGAGGTCTTATAGGAGTAGAATCCCAGTAGTTTTTAAGTGATGTACCTAACGCGTCCGTCAGGATTTTCCATCATGCCTGTTGGCACGGTATTTTACTGGCAAAGCGCAGTCAGGTGCGTTACCAGGCCATCAGATGATATCTATAGGTCTTACCCTTGTGTCGCAGATACAGCATCCAGAATGCTTCTCACTTAGCGTTGGTTTGGGCAAGGTTGCCAAAAAGATTTTTTTGTATTTTGATCTGAAGGATCGCAGTCGAATAATTCATAGGGTGCGCGACTAGTGCTCCCTGTGGGAGTTGCCCCCGAGTGTCTGTTCGAGTTGTAGACTCGAGCAGAGACTTTAGTTTAGTAATTTTTCGCTTAAGTTCCAAAGGACACAATTTTTTTGGTTGCTTGACCAATCCTCCCTATGGGCGTAGCCCCCGAGTCCTTAGTGGATTCATAGACTCGATGTAGGACTCGAATATAGTTGAGAGATGCAGTATTGTAATCATGTCTCAGGTGCGCGACCAGCTCTCCTGATAGGAGTAGCCCCCGAGTAGTTTCTCGAATCATAGATTCGAGTGAGTACTTGATTTGTCAGCCGAAGATTTCCAGCCGTTGCTAGCTTAGTCTTGATGATGTCATTGGTGACGATTGATGATCTCAGTCGTCTACGGCAGTAGAGATGACGCGACGGGACGATCGTGGGTCCCACCATCTTACTTGAAATTGCTAGTCACGCGCGAACATGGCGAGAATTACGGAGTCTCCTCGGTTTCCGTGCACAGTGGACGGCGTGCTGGCGACGGTTTGTTGCTGTGCTAACACGTGTAGGGTTGAATCTTGCTTGCACACTAGGGCTTTAGATCAATGGCTAGTGTTCGTCGTCTTCGTCCTTTAATACCGTGGGTAAACAGTGAATCTGTTTTACCCTTTTCCATTTGCTTTCTCGCCATTGCCTCCATTTTCACGAGCACTGCCTCTCTCGCCCTACGCACTGGAAATTCTATGTTCATTTCCTTTGTCTTTTCTCCGCGCAAACCGCCACACTCATTGCCGCATGATGGGCAAGTCAAGGAAGGTCTCCATCGGAGATAGCTCGAGCGCCGCCGCCGGCGGTAAGAAGGTCGCTGCTGCCACTCGTGTCACGGATGGCAAGTGGAGGCACACGGAGATGCGTGACACCGATCTACGCAAGCTACGCGATGCGGGTTTGATCCCGCAGAACAAGGGCGACGCCATCCTGCCCGGCGATGAGGTAATCCCGCGCCCACTCGAATGTTTTCGGCTCATGTTTCTTGCCTTTGTAGTCCGTGGCCTCTCTCTTCCTATTCACGATTTTCTCCGTGGACTCCTTTTCTTTTATGGGATCCAACTTCATCATCTCTCTCCTCCATATTGTTTGCTTTATCACTTTCTGCAAGTGTTGGCTCTGTATCGAGACGCACTTTGGACTTTTTCCGGAAGCTCTATTCCGTGAAGAGGCAGTCTGGCACCGGCGGGGTATATCCGCTCGGTAGCTGCATCATCTCTATTCGATATTCCGTTCTTTTCTTTTCCTTTTCTATGTGCGAGTCCGTCCAGTACTGGTGGAAGAATTGGTTTTACATCCGCGATGCCAAGGTGGACAGACAAGATTTTGGCCTCGCTCCCTTCGACTCCTCCTAGGAAATCGTTCTGAAGAGATCCTGGAAGAATCACATCTTGGGGGTGAAGTAGCGGAAGTGGAGGAGCTCTACCGTCGTGTGGAGGCGCTCCAAATGGTTGCTGAGAAAGAGGTCAATGGTGTGGACATCATCTGCACCTTCCTCAAGCGTTGGTTGTAGCCACTCCAAGCGAGGGCGCATCTGATGTTTCTCTAGACTATTCGCAATGACCCGACAAGGGTCGCATCCGAGGAGCTGTCTAAGGGTGATCTCGATAGAGCCCTTCAGCCTCTGCTGAAGTTCAAGGCCGATGAGGACCTCACGGGGAAGTCCTTGATCGCCCCCTTCAGTGCTGCGAATGCAGTCCCTTAGGTGTAGAATTGCGTCATGCGCGTTGCCCCTTTTTTGAATGTTGTTTGCGTATGATTAGTGTTACTAATCATGCTCTTATGACGTATTTGGTTTGAAGGATCTCAAGGTAGCTGGAATGATGCCCCCACTGCCTGAGGAATTTCCGTTTGCGCTGGACAATGAAGCTCTGGATTCTGAATCCGAACTTGGAGCAGTAATCTCTGACTCTAGAAGCCCCCGAGCCGAGCGAGGGGCGGACCCGAAAGCGCTCCCGGAGTGAGTCTTTGGATGCGTCCACTCTGCTGACTCCCAGGGGTCGTTCCTTGTTGGAGCAGCATGGTGAGGATGAAGGTGCTTCTTCTGCACCTATCCCTGTTGTGCCGCTTTAGGCGATGGTGCCGCAGCCGCCGGCCAAGAAGAAGAAGAAGGAGAAGGCAGCGCCCCTCTTCAATTTGTCGGATATTGACTCGTAAGTGACTCCGTCCGCACTGTATTCTGTCACTTGTCTATGTAATGTAAGTTGTTTTCTTGATCGTAATTTTTCTTGCAGCCATTCCTCGGAGGAGCCCCTTAGCGATGGCGCTTGAGAGCCTGTAGGGGAATCAATGCTGACAGCTCCTCCCCCTCAGGTGGTGGCCGACTTTGAGGACGATGCTCGGAACCTCTCCAAGCGAGAAGCTCGGGTGGTCATAGCTCAGAAGACCGCATGCGGAACTTTGTAGTCCCCGCTTGAAGACGTGAGTTTTTCTGCTTTATCTCTTTGGGGGAGCCCCCGAGCCCTGTTTGGGTGACCTATTGGTCGTTTTCCTCTTGCGGGGCATAACCCCCGAGTAGTTTCTGATGGTTCTTTTTGTTTGTTTTTTATTTTGCAGCCCTTCGTGCACAGCGCTAATCTACTTATCCAGCAACACCTGGCACTGAGGCTAGCATGCGACAGCTTCAAGGTGCACAGTTTGCTCACCCTTTTGTAGTTCAACTATCCCTTTGGGTTTTGCTTCTGTTGATCATATGGTCCTTGATGTTTGCAGATGAAAATAATGCAGCTCTCCAATGGCTGGATGCTCTCAAAAAGAGCCTTGGTCACGCGGAGAAGTAAGCTGCAGATGCTGCGGAGGCAAAAGAGCGCCTGCAGAAGGAGGTAGCTAATGTTGTTGAAGGCCAGGAGCACATGCGGAAGGAGGCTGCTGATCGCGAGGAGCATCTCGCTGCTGCGGCGGACATTCGCGAGAAGGAGATGGTGGATAAGCTGATGGCTGCAGCCAAAGTCTTCTCCGGTGAGTTTCCTTTACTTGCTTGGGTCTTGTATTTTTTCGACTGCTCCTTGTCTTGTTCTTATTCGGGTCTTTTTTTCTTCTTTGTTTCAGATGCTTCAGGCATCGCGTTTGATCGTGGTGCGCTGGAGCATGGAGATGCATTGGACGATGCCACCGTAGTGGTCGAAGATCGCTGCGGTACTGCTGCTGGCTCCTTGGCGAAGGCCAAGGAAGTTCTCTGGCGCTTCTACAAGGAGGTCGTCCCCAAGGGCACTGCCCTTGAGGATGTCGACGGTCTTGCGGATGCTTTGTCGGAGGACGCTCCGTCCGCGTATAAGGGCAAGAAGAAGGGCATCGACGCTGTTAGCGATGGCGATGGCATCCGGAGCGGAGCTGGACCTGCTGCACATAACCTCCTAGATGCTGACAGCTACAGATGGCTCGGAGGTAGCTTTCGCCCTCTTTTCCTCTTGCTGTAAGCGTTACGGGCCGAAACTCATTGATCTGCTGGCGGAGTATGCGGCGAAGCAGCAGGAGGATGCCAAGAGCATGCAATATGGATCTGAGGCCACTCCAGATGCGGGTGCCTAAGCCCAAGTGCTGTAGCTAGGATAGTTTATCCTTTTGACTTTGTAATGTAATGTTTTCTTGATGAACAATCCCCACTTATGCCACGAGGTGTCCTTGATGTATATAAATTATGTTTTGATCTATCTCTAGAGATGTTTGTGATGTTCATGTCTTGATTTGCTTGTCTCTAGGGTCCTTCGGGTGAGGTTCCCATTGTCACTCCAAATACTCCTGAGCCGCGTCCATCTTTGGATGATGCATTGCAGCTAGTTTTTCTTCGCGACCGTGTCCTCATTTTGGAGAAGTACATCCTCAACATTCGAGGCCACACGGATGTGTCGAAGTCGAAGGCTGAGCGAGCCACTGCCAGGGAGGAGTTCTTGATGGGGGAACTGTGGCAGATGAGCGAGCAACTGCAATGTGAGTCTTTTCTAACTGATGTTCTTTCGAGTGGATCTCTGCATTTTTCTTAGTGTGTGTGTTCTGCAGGTGCGAATCTCGTTCCGTAGGAAGAGAAAGAGTGCGTCGCCGTTCGGATGAATTACCTGACGCAATAGGACCTAGAGCCTAGGGCTTCTTATGGATGGATCGAGACCGGGCCATCATCCGTGAGACGGTGCAAGATCACATGCACCAGGTTTCTCGGGTGCTGAAGCAGACAAGGATTTATCTGGCGTCCACTTGGGCTTCCATGTTTCCCTAGTATGAGGCACCTTCCAACCTTTGGGGTCTGCTGGCGAAATTTCGAAACGTGGGCCATGTCAAGGAGTTGGTGCGGCGTCAGCTAGTCGCTGGGGTGAAGGCTGCATTGTCCATTTTTTGGCTGCATCGTCGTGATGTCAACCTTGCGTAGGTGGCGACTAGGCGACCCCTTCAGCCTGATGGCACCCTTTGGGATATGTGTCCTTATTATGCTGTTGTGGCACAACATGCTGAGGAGATAGTAGACTTGTTCGAGAATCGGGCGAATGTGATTCTCCAAAATAGGTAGTTCCTATAAAGAAACTTCATGTAAAACTTGTATTTTTCAAGTGGGCTCATGGTGCTCTTTGTAAAGTTTTTATATAGTACACGTGGTTCTTTGTTGTGTGCATGTCCTTTTCATTATCCTGACGTGGTTAGCTACTCAGTTTGTATGCGTTGTTCTCAGTCGCCGAGGTCGTGAGGTGAGGCGTAGCCCACGAGCATATTATAGTGAAAAGTAATGCAAAGAAAAAGAAAAATTCGGCCAAGGGACTTAGCTTTTATTCATAGCGTAACGAGGAGGTACATTGTTCGGCTGAGTGGCCTTGGATGAGTGGCCTTATTGAAAGTAAAGAGGTAGCTAGGGGTAGAGGCGTCGCAGACCTGCAACGTTCCAGGGGTTAGAGTATTTGACTCCTGATGCGATGTCCATGAGGCGGTAGGCGCTGCCTGGGATGACTTCTGTGACGATGTAGGGTCCTTCCCAGGGTGACTCGAGCTTCTTCTGCCGCACTTGCTTGAGTCGTAGGATGAGGTCTCCTTCGACGCAGGACCTTGGGTGCAACCGACGGCTGTGGTAGTTGCGGAGGCTCTATTGGTAGACCGCTGAGCGAGCCGCAAAGATGTCGCGTGCCTCGTCGAGTGTATCGACAGCATCTTGGAGTGCGGTCGTTGACTCGGCTTCGCTGTAGGCAACGAACCGTGGGGCCTTGTGGCATACCTCGGGAGGTAGTACGGCTTCGGCTCCATGTACAATGAAGAAAGGTGTGAAGGCAGTCGAGCTGTTCGGCGTTGTACGCAGGATCCAGAGGACGGAGGGTAGCTCTTCTTCCCAGGCTCCCACAAGCCGTTCGAGTGGTCAGAGCAGGTGCTTCTTGATGTCGTTTCCTATGAGGCTGTTGGCCTTTTCGACCTGCCCGTTGGTCTACAGGTTCGCCAAGGAGGCGTAAGATATGTTGATGCCGAGGCCCTCGCAGAAGTCTTGGATCTCCTTTGAGATGAAGTTTGACCCGTTGTTCTTGATGATGTTGTGCGGCACACCAAACCTGTAGACTATGGACTCGGAGAATGTAACACCCTCAGAATCGGCCCTATGCAAGTTTTAGCGCTTCCCGCCAAACCCGCATAGAAACGATTCAAAGGTGCCCACCAGGCACTTGCGTGCGGGTGGAAAACGAAGTAATATCATTACACAATAGTCCTCGATGGAACCCACAAAACATATATATATACAAAAGCGACTCAATGAGTCAAGAATACAGATATACAGTACAAAGATCCAAATCACCTTGAAAATGATACAGCGTCCGACTACGGACAAGATGCAAATGGGGCTAAGAGCCCTGAAGAATAACCAATGGCGTCCATAACCCTGCCCAGGCCAAGCCGGAAGGGTAACCCTGCTAACGACGTCGATCTCAAAACCTGCTTAAATAAAAGGGGTACCGACAAAGGGAAAAGGAAAAAGAGAGCGGTCAGTACTGAGGCGAGTACACGGCGAGACTAGAATTCGGCGGTCCTCGCCTACATAGGTATGGTGGACTGAAGCGGCAGCGCAACATGCACTAAACAACCTATAGAGACTCGATACAAATAGCGGCTATCAGAGAGGGGTAAGAAAGACCTATTCGGAACCATCCTGATACTACCACCAAACATACCCATCCTGGTGTTTCCCCCTCGAGACCAAACGAGGAAGTCAACCGAGGAACTCACACCGTTGGCAGTTTTATTTATTCAGTTATCGTTGCAGCAATTACTAGTTAGGTATAGATAGTCATCCTGATATAATAAGCAGTGGGAACTTTTAGTTAACCATTCCATTGTAGTTGCGACACTTACTAGTCAGATACAATTAGCATGAGATATCCCAAACCTAGCAGTTGTTGGTACTTTTATTTAGCCATTCCGTTGAAGTGAAGCTGATTACTAGTCATGTCGGATACAAGTCAAATTATAACAATAAACTTTAGTTATAGTTGTCTATGATCGAGAACTATGCTCCAAGTCGTCCATAACCGCGGACACGGCTTCTCGAAAAGATTTAACCCTGCAGGGGTGCACCAAAGTTTCCACACGCACCTACACCCTTGTTGTCAGATCAGGTAGGTACAAGATCACAAAACATACACCCAACGGTATGTCGACGGGGTTTCGGACACGACGTTTCCCAGACCCAAAGCAAGCACATGGGGGCCACCCCACTAAGCTACCCGCAACGAAGTCGGCCGGCTCCGAGACGGACCCAGGGTTTGTGACGACGGCTGTAAACGACTGGGAACCCGAAAGTGTGACTGGGCTTGTCGATACCGCGAAAACGTGGCACGGGGTTCCAAAACAGTACAAGCGCTCCACGCGCAATCATAATAAAGCAGTAAAGCATGGCATAAGTACAGGATAGTAATAAAGCCCCAAACTACTTTGTGGCCCCCGGTACAGTACTTTGAAATCAGGTACTAATCGATGGGGGTGCCCACACACCCCACCTGTGGTTAGCGCGCTCGATCTCGGAACAGGTGTCAAGAACTCGGGGTCCTACGGGACACCAGTGAGCGGTTAAAAAACCAAATATTTTCTATTACCCACCGGTGCCTCTGCATTTACCTACTTTCAATTTTAGTTATTAAACGGTAATTAAATCCATGATCATCTCCAACATAAAGCACATGGCAGTCTTCCAACAACTGTGGTGCTTGACGACACGCAACAACACTTAGCAAGCGACTACGACACGCAAGTCCAACTATCTACCAAACAACAGGTAATAGGATGTGTCCAAGGCAATATGAGGCTGCAAGGGATATCACGGGTACGGAAACTAGAGCATCGCAATACAGATAGCAATAGATCAACAGGAGGGAATAAATACTATGAAAGTAAGATAGGTGGAAAGGGGGAGATTGCTCGCCTATAAAACATTGCCGAAGTTTCACCGAAGATCGGGTCGACACTCGCATCAACTCATCGGCCTAATCCGTGAAGAAACAAAGCACTAGGAGAAACACCGGATGCAATATTTAATACCACGGCAGAAGATCGGGCATGATGCATGTATGATGTATGACATGGCAAGCATGCGGTGCAACTAGGCAATATTAAGCGGAACCGGGGTCCCGACATTTATTTAGATGGTTCAAGTTATTTAGATACCCGCAAATTAAATGTTGTTTTATCAAGGCAAAAATATATCATCGGTTCACTATACAAATTTAAATGGAGACAAACGAAGACTAGAATCGCCCACATATGGCCTCCATATTTAATTATGAGATGAATCGGCAAAAGGCCCCCAAACCACATGATATGTATGCAAGTATGACAATTTAAATCTAACAAGTATATATCATTAAATAATAATAAAAATAAGGGCTTGGATCGGGGTCACACATGGATGGGTCTCGACGATCTTGGGGTTCCGAGAGTTTGGGTTCGGGGATCGGTCTTTGGATTTCCGAGAAGTAGATCTTGGTGTTCCGGGAGGAAGTTCTCGGGTGTCGATGTTGGACTCGGTTGAACCTGCGACGATCTTGCATCAACATGAGTAGCTCGAGGATTTTCAGAAACACACACATGCCACCAACACGAGTGTTCGCCTTCAGTTTGAGCAGCACCACAACGGCAGGGAAACCAACTTGTCCATGCCTTGTTCGTGGTTGCCGAGAGGCAGAGGACGGGAGGCTGGAGACATAAGGGTGGAGGCTACCGTCGGCGACTCGCAGAGGATTTGGTAGCGATGAAAAAAAAGGAATGTGAGGAAGACGGGCCGCAGGTGCGGAGCATGGACGGCGGAGGGAGACGACGCGGCGACCGAAGGAGGACGACAGCGGCACGCTCGAGAGGAGGGCAGCGCTCGGGCCCGGTAAGCTTGCAGGACAGCGTCCAGAGGGACGTTGGGCTCGCGGAGACCGACAGAGCTTGGTGGTGGCCACCGGCACGGGCTCGGTGGCAAGCTCCAGAGGGAGGGCGCGGCGGCCCTACTCGCAGGTGGAGGCGACCGAGGTGCAGCGGCGGCTGCAGACACGGGGAGGCGAGGAAGCTCAGGACGGGTGGCGCTGGAGGCGAGGGCCCACGGTCGGCGGGGTGAAGGAGCCCACTAGGCCGACAGCGGCGGCGGGACGGCGACAGCTCGCGGGGGGGGGGGGGGGGGGTTTGCTGTAGAGGGTGCCGGAGGGGAGGAAGACGGCGGCCGGGGACGCATTGCTTGCTGCCAAGGAGGCGCTCGGCTCCAGGGCGAGGAGAGGTGGTGGCCGAGCGCTTGAAGGGTGCGCGACGGACGCGGACGGCGGACGGCGGTCGGAGAGAGGGGCGCAGAGGAAGGTGAGGAGAGGGACGATGCCGGGGAGGGCGCCGGTGGTCGCTCGGGCCCAGGAGGCACTGGCGGCGGGGATTCAATCAGGGAGGAAGAAGGGGGTCGGGGTAGGGAACGGGCCGCACGGGGTCGAGTGGTAGGAGTGGGGCCCGGGGTGGGGCCAGACGCGGGAGGAGGTGGGGATTGGGGCGGGTGTGTGTCGCGTGCGCTGCGTCTGGCGGCGACGGCTACAGGGGTGTGGAATGGTAGCTAGGGTTGGGTGGTCTAGGAGATTAGGGTTAGGGTTTAGGTGAGAAAAACTAGGGCTTGGTCTAGACGGTATGGGCTGGGCCTGCAGGGTGGTAGGTGGCCTGGCTCCGGGCCGGGCTGCCTTTCTCGAACAAAATATTTATGTTTAATATTTTTTTTTCTATTTTATTTATGAGGCCTTTTATAAATAATTTTAGACAAAACAAAATATTCGGGAAGACCGAGATTTCAATATGAAATAAAGAAGGGGATAATTAGAAAACAATATAGGCTTTTGGGGATTAGGTTTAGTCAAACACATGCATGATGATGTCATGATGATGTGCAACATACAAACAACCGCGATTTTCTAGTAGTGGATTTTCTCGGGGTGCTACAGAGAACTTGACGGCAGTTTTGCCAATTTGGTTTGTGACGGGCATGGCCTCTATCCACTTGGTGAACTTGTCGAATGCGACCAGGAGGTAGAAGTGGCCTCCTTTCGAAGATTTGGGCAGTTTGCCGATCATGTCGAGGCCCCATTGGGCGATGGGGCCAGGCTAGTGGTATGGGCCTTAGCTCTGATCCTGGTGTGTGTGGCTTGTCCGCGTACCTCTGACTGGCGTTGCATCTTCGGATGATGTCATTAGCATCGTTCATGGCCGTAGGTCAGTAGATCCCATCTCGTAGAGAGTTGGCGACCAAGGCACGGTTGCCTACATGATGGCCGCAGATACCCTCATGGATGTCTTGGCGGATGGTTTTACCGTCACCGATGGTGACGCACCTTTGGAGCACACCGAAATACTACGCTTGTACAACTCGCCATTGTGGAGGGTGAATGCTTTGGACCGGCGAGATATGCGCCAGGCATCTGTCGGGTCATCTGGCAGTTCCTTGTTTATCAGGTACCGAAGGTACGGCTGTCTCCATGTCTCTTAGACCGTATGACCTACATCAGGCTGACCAGCTCGGCCTCGGTGTCGAGCTTTTTGGGCCCTTCCTGTCCTTCCGGTGGTGCAGGCCCCGAGTGCTCCGCTTCTTCGGGTGATCCCTTGGGGAATTTCCTTTTGATAGAGGGTACATAGATTTGTTCGAGGAACACACCTGGTGGCACCCGTGCGCAGGTGGAGCCGATATTGGCGAGTCTATCGGCCTCCTCGTCGCTTTCCCTTCCAACGACCCGAAGCTCGCAGCCGTCAAAGTCCCCTTCGAGTGAGTTGTAGAACGCGCGATACGCGATCATGTTGGCGTTGTGAGCGTCGCACTCATTCATCGTCTACTGAACAACAAGGTTCGAGTCACCGTAGATGACTAGGTGCGTTGCGCCTCAGATCTTGGCCGTCCTCATGCCATGGATGAGGGACTCGTATTCGGCCTTGTTGTTGGAGGCTCGAAATTTCATCCGAATGACGTATTTCATCTTGTCGCCTTGAGGGGACGTCAGTATGACGGCAGCTCCTGCTCTAGCCTCGCGCTTGGAGCCTTCTAAGTGCATCGTCCATGATTGCGTCATGTCCGGAGTGTCCGCCAGCTGGAGTTCCATCCAGTGGACGAGGAAGTCAGGGAGGACCTGAGATTTGATGGCCTTGTGCCGCTCATAGACTATGTCTAGAGGGGATAGTTCGATGCCCCACAAGTCTACGCATCCCGTGACTTCGGGGTTATTCAGGATGTTGGACAATGGCGTCTCGTTGACGACCATTATCTGGTACTCCTGGAAGTAGTGGCTCAGCCGACGAGCCGTCATGAATATGCCGTAGGCAAGCTTCTGGTAGTGAGGGTACCTCTGCTTTGTTGGTGTTAGTACCTCGCTGAGGTAGTAGATTGGGCGTTGGACCCCATCGTTCTTGCCATCTTTGGGTCGTTCGACCATGAGTACGGTGCTTACCACATGGTGCATAGCTGCGCTGTTGTGGCATCCCGCAAAACCACTACTAGAAAATCGCGATGTTTTTGTGCATTGCATCATCATGACCGCATGCTCATGTCATCATGCCACATTGCATTCGAGCATCGTCATCATCTTGCATTCGCTTGCATAAAACTATCTGTGGAAAAACCTGTTCTTGTTTTCTAAACGCCCCGTCTATGTTCCAAACGCAAAACCCGGGTCTCCGGATTATTTTGTTTTGTCTGCTATCGGTTTGCAAGCCCTGTTTGAAATAAATAAAATATTTAATTATTTTAGTGGGGGCAGTCGAACGGGCCGACCCGACCCGGTCGACCACCCCCAGAATAAAATCGGTCCACCCTAAACCCCTTTTTACACCCAGACCTAGTCTACCCACCCAACCAGCCACATCACCCCCTCCTATCGCGAGACGCCACGTCACCCTGCCCCTTCCCCCTAACCTATCCCAGGCCGCCACCTAATCCTAACCCCAACTCCCCTTCCCTGGTCAAACCCACCAGCACACACACCCCAACCCGCTGCCACCCGGGCCCCACCCCACCGACCCAGCTCCCTCCCTCTGTCCCACGCAACACACACCCGCACTCAACACGCACGCACACAGAGCACACACACCACGCCCTGGCCCCAACCCCCCTGCCCACTCACGCACGCTCCCGCCGGCCCGAGCTCGGCCCCGACGCCGCTCCTCCCCTCTGCAACCCGCCGTCCGCCGCCCCTGTCCCTGCCGGCAACCGCAGCTGCGCCCGCGAGCCTCCCCGCCTCTGCCCCGACAACCGCCGAGCAGCGCCGCCAGCCGCCCGGCGTCGTCCTCCCCTCCGGCGCCGGCCCCGTCGCCTCCTCCGCCCGCCAGCACCCTCGCTGCCTCGAGCCTCCTCCACCGCGTCGGCCCTCCGTCCGCGGCCATCTCCTTCCTGAGCGCGCCTCGCTCGCCGTCGTCAGGCCGCGCGCCTGAGTCCTCTCCGTTGCCTCCGGCCGCGTCTTCTAGCTGTGACGCTGTTCCCTGCGTTGCCCAGTCTCCAGTACCGCTAGGTGCCCGTGTTGGCACGACCAAAACACAGGTTTCCCGTGCGCCATTACCTGAAGTCAACAACTCGACCGCAACACCCCTCCGCAGTACCAGGGACACCTGTTGGTGCAGGATCGCGTGAAGCACGACAAGATCTTCTGCCTGGAACCCGCATGATCGCCTTCTCGGAGCACCAAGTACTCTGCTGCGGAACCCGAAGACCCATCAGAAACACCCAAGATCGCCTTCCCCGACCCAAAGGCGTCAAGATCCCGAGCCTCCGAAGACCGATCCGACAACGAACCCGCTGGTACCTCAAGATCTCCCTCGCGGCGTCCGAAGACCCGAACCCTGTCGAACCCCTCTCGGTGAACGCCAAGATCGCCTCACGGACGCCATTACCTCCTTCAAGGATCCGATGGCCGAGACCCTGAAGACCGATCTAGAGCGCCAAGGCCTTCGCATGGAGTCGGCAAGATCATCCGGAAACACCAAGATCAACTGCGCGGCCCCGACAAGTTCGACACCGTCCAGGACGAGACCGATGCGCCCCGACGCCATGCCAAGTTTGTCTACCCGAACGCCAAGATCTACTCTGCCATCCGAGAACGATCCCGGAGTCCGAGAACGATCCCGTCGAACCCTGAACCCTGAGACCGACCCCGAACCCCGGAACCCAAGATCTCCGGAACCCTAATGTGTGAACCTTTTCCCGAGCCCCTATTTTATAAATGCTAAATACAAAACTGTTGCATATTTAACTGTCATACTCGCATGCATATTTGTGTGGTTTGGGGGCCTTATGCCGATTCACCTAAATTAAATATGGGGCCCATATGCGGGCAATCTAGTCTCATATTGGCCTCAGTTAAATTTGTGTAGCGAACCGGTGATATCTTCTGCCTTGTTAAACAACATTTAAATTGCGGGGGTTCTAAATAACATGAACCTATTAATTAATTGTCGGGACCCCGGTTCCGCTTAATATGACCTAATTGCATCGCAGCTTTGCCATGTCATTCCTCATTCATGCATCATGCCCTATCTTTTGCCGTAGTATTAAATATTGCATCCGGTGTTCCTTCTAGTGATTTGCTTCTTCGCGGATAAGGCCGTTGAGTTGATGTGAGCTTCGACCCGATCTTCGGTTGAACCTTCGGCAATGTTTTCAGGCGAGCATCTCCCCCTTTCTACCTATCTTACTTTTATAGTATTTATTCCCTCCTGTTGATCTATTGCTATCTGTGTTGCGACGCTCTAGTTTTCGTACCCGTGATATCCCCTGCAGCCTTATATTGCCTTGGACACATCCTATTACCTGTTGTTTGGTAGATAGTTGGATTTGCGCGTCGTAGTCGCTTGCTCAGGTGTTGTTGCGTGTCGTCAAGTACCACAGTTGTTGGAGAATTGCCGCATGTTTAATGTTGGAGATGATCATGGTTTTAATTATCGTTCACTTTTATTATTGTGTAACAACTAAAATTGAAGTAGGTAAGCAGAGGCACAGGTGGGCAATAGATGTTATTTGGTGGTTGCCCGTCCACTTGTGTCCCGTAGGACCCCGAGTTCTTGACACCTGTTCCGAGATCGAGCGCGCTAACCACAGGTGGGGAGATATGGGCCCCCCATCGATTAGTACCTGATTTCAAAGTATTGTACTGGGGGCCACAACGTAGTTTGGGGCTTTATTACTATTCTGTACTTATTCCATGCTTTACCGCTTTATTTAAATTGTACGATGGATAGCACACTGTACTGTTTAGGATCGGGACACGATTCCGCGGTGTCGACACCCCGAGTTTTCAGGTTCCCAGTCGTTCACAGCCGTCTACCCAAACCCTGAGTCCGTCTCGAAGACCGGCCGACTTCGTTGCGGGTGTACTTAGTGGGGTGGGCCCCCGTGCTTGCTTTGGGTCTGGAAACGTCGTGACTTAGGCCCCGCCGACATACCGATGGGTGTATGTTAACTGATCTGGCAAAAAGGGTCGAAGTGCTTGTGGATACTTTGGTGCACCCCTGCAGGGTTAAATCTTTTCGAGAAGCCGTGTCCGCGGTTATGGACGACTTGGAGCACAGTGCTTGATCATAGACAACTATAACTAAAGTTTACTGTTATAAATTGATTTGTATCTGATATGATTAGTAATCAGCTTCACTGCAACGGAATGGCTAAATAAAAGTACCAACAACTGCTGGGTTTTGGGATATCTCATGCTAATTTTATCTGACTAGTAAGTGTTGCAACTACAACGGAATGGTTAACTAAAACGGCCCACTGCTTATTTTATCAGGATGATGATCTACACCTGACTAGTAATTGCCGCAACGATAACTGAATAAATAAAACTGCCAACGGTGTGAGTTCCTCGGTTGACTTTCTCGGTTGGTATCGAGGGGGAATACCAGGACGGGTTTGTTTGGTGTTATATTCAGGTTGGATCCAAATAGCTCTTTCTTAACCCTCTCTGATAGCCGACAGTTATCTCGAGTCTCTATAGGTTGTTTAGTGCATGCTGCGCTGCCGCTTCAGTCCACCATACCTATGTAGGCGAGGACCGCCGAATTCTAGCCTCGCCGTGTACTGGCCTCAGTACTGACGCTCTTCTTTTTCCTTTGCCCTTTGTCGGCACCCCTTTTGTTTAAGCAGGTTTTGAGATCGACGTCGTTAGCAGGGTTACCCTTCCGGCTTGGCCTGGGTAGGGTTATGGACGCCATTGGTTATTCTTCAGGGCTCTTAGCCCCATTTGCATCTTGTCCGTAGCGGGACGCTTTAGCATTTTCAAGGTGATTTGGATCTTTGTATTGTATATCTGTATTCTTGACTCATTGAGTCGCTGTTATATATATACCTGTTCTGTGGGTCCCATCGAGGACTGTTGTGTAATGTTATTACTTCGTTTTCCACCCGCACGAAAGTGCCTGGTGGGCACCTTTGAATCGTTTCTATGCGGGTTTGGCGGGAATCGCTGAAACTTGCATAGGGTCGATTCTGAGGGTGTTACAGCTGTATAGTAGTAGAGGCTCTCGCTCCTTTAGCGTGACCAGGACAGGCGAGGTGGAGAGCAGCCGCTTGAGGTCCTCAAATGCATCGTCTGCTTCGGGTGTCCACTCGAACTTGTCAGCTTTGTGCAGTAGCTGGTAAAAGGGCAGGGCCTTCTCACCCATGCAACTGATGAACCTGCTCAGCGCCGCGATGCGCCCAGCTAGTTGCTGGACACCTTTGAGGTTCTTCGGCTTCTCCACTATCAATATGGCCCGGATTTTCTTTGGATTCGCCTCAATCCCCCGCTGGGAGATGAAGTAGCCAAGCAATTCGCCAGATGGGACGCCAAAGGCGCACTTCTCTGGGTTCAGCTTAATCTTATAGTGATCAAGGTTATCAAACGTCTCGTGGAGATTGTCGATCGGTGTCTTGGCTTCCCTGGTCTTGATAACTATGTCTTCGACATAGACTTGGATGTTGTGACCGATTTGGTTTTCCAGGCATACCTGCATGCACCTCTGGTATGTGGCGCGTTCGTTCTGCAGCCCGAAGGGCATGGTATTGTAGCAAAACACCCCGAACGGCGTGATGAACGCCGTTTTTTCCTGATATTCGACCTTCAGCCGGATCTGGTTATAGCCCGAGTAGGCGTCGAGGAAGGAGAGTTTCTCGCATCCTGCAGTCGAATCGATGATCTGATCGATCCGTGGTAGAGGGAAGTGGTCCTTGGGACAGTATTTGTTGAGCGATGTAAAGTCTACGCACATCCATAGGATGTCCGTGTCCTTCTTTGGGACAAGCACCGTGTTCGACAGCCACTCACTCTCTTTAATTTGTCAGATGAAGTTGGCATCAAGCAGTATGTTGACTTTTATTCCAACAGCTTGAGCTCTTGGTTTAGACAGTCATCGGATCGACTGCTTGACTGGCTTTGCGTCGGGGTAGACATTGAGTGCGTGCTCGGCGAATTCCCTAGGAACTCCTGGCATGTCCGCAGCACACCAAGTGAAGATTTCCTAGCACACACGGAGGAATTTGACGAGCGCGCTTTCCTATGCGGGGCTGAGGTCATTGGCGATCAGCGCCGTCTTGGAGGCATCCATTAGGTGGATCTGCACCTTTTTCGTGTTGACTATGGAGTCGAACAACATATCGTGTGCCTTTTTCCTAGAGACTGGGGGTGCCCTGTTGTCTGTAATCTCTCGAAGCCTCGTGAGCTCCTCCTGCATGCCGAATGACTAGGAGATTCTGTTGAAGTCTCTATTGCAGTGGTCCAATCAGGTGAAGCTTCCTTGGACGGTGATGACGCCCCTGGGCCCTGGCATCTTTAGTAGCAGGTACGCGTAGTGCGGTACTGCCAGGAATCTTGCGAATGCCATGCGCCCGAGGATGCGTGGTACTGTGATGGACAGTCCACCACTTCGAACTCCATCCGCTCGCGCCTGAAGTTTTTGGGCTGGCCGAAGATGACGTCGAGCCATATCTTTCCCACAGGATATATTCCCTTCCCTGGTACTATGCCGTGGAACGCCGTGTCGGATTGTTCCAGGTTGCACAGCGGGATTCGCATCACTGCGAGGGTGCCGGCGAACATCAGGTTGATGCCGCTACTATTGTCCATGAAGACGCGGCTCATCTCGAATCCTCCCATCTGCGCCTCGAGCACCAGGGCAGCATGACCTGGGCGAGGGAACTGGCGGGGGTGATCCGAATGGTCGAACGTTATGCAGGACTCCGAGCCACTGAGGTACTCAAGGATGGCTGGTGGGGATGCGACCGCCAGGCTCACTTGGCGGGTGATCTTATTTTGCACCCTGTTGGTTGCTCGTCGCTTCTGGATCATCAGGGACCCTTTTGGCGGTGGATATCCTCCCATACCATTGTTTGGTGCAGGTGCGATCTCTGGATTCGACGGTCCAATGGGTGGTGGTGGAGGAGCTCTGTGCGCGATGTCAGCTGGTGCAGGTATGGTCCCAAATCTAGGGTTCACGATCTGGCGTCGCATTTGGGTGAGAACCTCACTTAGTTTCTGGAACTCACGGCAGTCCTTTAGCATGTGGCTGACCTTCTTTTTGCCATCTTTCTTGTCGATGTAGAAGTGGATGGTGCAAGCACCAGACAACTTGTCATATGCCGAGGGCTCGTCGTCACGGTTGCGACATTGCCATGTTTGCATGGGTCGCCCTCTGTCGCGGAAGTTGCCTCCATGGTATCCGCTGCTGCGGTTGCCGTCGTTGCGTCGGTCGGCGTAGCCAGCCGCAACCATGTCGACTCCGTCGCGATCGTCGTAGACGTGCGAGCTGGAGCCGCCAGTGACTGAGAGCGCAGCTCATCGCACGCTAGACTCAGAAGCCACCTGCTTGCATTTGTCGAGCTCCTCCATCAGTTTTACCTGCCGGTTATGTTCGCCAATGAGGAGGAGGTGGTATGCCATCATCAGATACATTGTACAATCATATAAATCAAATGCAACACACAAACAAGTATTCCATGATGGAATGATGCACAATTTACATGGTATAACATAGCATGGCATGGGTGAGGTGTGAGAACAAGAAATAACATTTTTAGTATTTAATTAGTCACCTTTTAGTTGCATAAAACATGTTGTCTCAATTATATTTATATGATGCATGCTTCAATTACTATCATGGAATGCATAGTTAGAACAGGCCCATCGTGATGATTGATTTAGACATATCATTTCTCGAATACGGAGTTACGGATTTAAAGTTATGCAATATTTAAAAAAAGTGTATTTATTAATATTTATTAATTCGAAAATTTTAAATTGCTCCAATGATATTATAAATAGAATCAACAGATTCCTCTTGTTTTTTTGATTCAAAAAATGTATTATTTACATTATTTGGAATTATGAGTTTAAATTTATATTAAAGTCAAAAATATTTAAATGGGTCAAAGTTCAAAGTTTGACTAGATAGGGGCATTGTGGTAATTCTTTGGAAGTGGATTGGATTTCGTATCTGAATATCACTCAGTTTGTATTGTAGAAGTATTTCCAAATTCGAATTATTTTGAGATTTATTTGCTGGTCAAAATTGTTTGAAACCTTTATGACATTGTTTGACATAGTCCAGGGCTGCGGTTGATTTTCGGAATAGGACAAGGTTTTTTTAAAAAAAATTCCAAGACTTGACGGGATGAACTGAAGCAGAACTAAAGTTTTCCTATGCGTTATTTCTAGCTCGGGCGAATTTTGCCAGATGATTACGTGAGAATCTACTGATCCGATTGACAAGAGGTTTAATGCAATGCGAAGCTCGATGTACCAAGATCAAGAATACATGAGGAGATTCGCTAGAGATAGAATGGGGTGATACGAATCTTGCAGGAAACATAGGATAAAACAAGCCAGTAACTAATAAACTGAAATCTCCGTTTACAGTTGATTTCCTTCAATCTTGGCAAGTCGATTTCGAGAGCCACGAAGATCCGTTCTTGGTGAGGTTTGTTGTAGTACAAAGCTGCAACATCCGAGAAGAACATAGGTTGATTATATTCGCCAGAAACCGATGAGGACGGTCGGGATCTAAACAGGAACCAAGGAAAGACACACTACAGAGAAACAACGAACTGCAGACTGAAACGACAACGTGTTCGGTGAAATAAGATAGATGTTCATAGAAGGGTTACTAGAGTTTCAGACCGCCGTTTGGAGCACCAAAATATGTTCTGGAAATCTGGGAATGCCCTCTATACAGAGGTATGTACGGAGACGCCAGAGCTAGACGGAGGAAGCAGGAAAACTGGCTAAAACAGGGTCGCGCAAGCGGCACGCGAGCGGCGGTGACTATGGCATGCACAAATGGATAGGGTGGCCATCTAGAATGCTAGCACTAGTAGAAAACAGGACACTAGTCTCGGGTTGTAAGAGGCTTAACGTATCGGGACTAAAGGTTAGGCCTTTAGTCCCCGTTCTGTTACAAACCGGGACTAGATTGTCTCCACGTGGCCGCTCTGTGCGCGCTGGGCTGGAGGATATTTAGAACCGGGACTAAAGTTCTTCTGCCGCGGCAGCGTTTTGAACCAAACTGCTGCCACGGCAGGAGGTGGGGTTTTAGGGTTTTCTTTTTTTTGTTTGATTATTTTTCATTTCGTGTTTTCATATACATATTATTCTACGCTACTACATGATGTATACATTGATGCATATATAATATAATTTCACTCACGATAACATAAATACATATAAATATATACACAACCGATACGAGCTCGTCTAATTGATTTACACCAAGATCATCATTACAACAGATATTGTCCTTTTGTGTCTATCCATGATTACACGAAGGTCTATCTACGTTGTACTCTCCTTTTGAGTTTATGAAGTTCCTGAACAAAAATCCCGACAACTCCTCTTGAATTGCTAGTAGGCGTTCATGTGGTAGGAGCTTATCCCGCATCGCATCCAACTATATATAAAGAAGTAGATCATTATGAATGGAACTCAACAAAAACTATGGTATAGAATAAATTGCGAATATATTGTTTACTTACTTGAAGAAAGTCTGTGCCCTGCTCCATACACCCACGAATGAACTCACATATGTAATATCCACATAAATTAGTCCCCTGTGGCTGGGTCGCACACTTTTTGATCGAGAATATAATTCAATCAGATAATAATCAAGCATGATAATTGTAATATCCACATAAATTAGTCCCCTAGCTCTCGTACTACTTACCGGGACCGTACGAAAAGTGAGCTCCTCACGCCATTCACCCTGAACCTCCTTCGTGAACCTTTTCCAAACCCTGTCCGGCAAAAAAGAGATGAATGAGTTATTAATTAGTTTACATCTCAAAGAATGAACGAAAGAGACAGATATAGTGATTGAAATTACTTTTGGAGGCAATCAATTATGCTACGGTAGTCTTCCATCAGCTTCTTTAATGAGTTCGAGATTTCAACTTTTGCACGGTCAACGTCAATGTTTAGAAAAATCCAGTAGAAGTTGCACGTTTATATACACTTAACATCGAGTAAACAAAAATTGATTGTGTACAAGACAGTAAGACTCTTACCCATAGTTGTAAGGAAATAGTATTTGTGTCTTGTAATGTTGCTCTATTAAAAACATTAGCAAGTTATCCTCCGTTTCCTCGAGGTTATTTATTAGCGTATGTCCATTAAATTTGTTTGGGTCAACGAACCCAATGCTGTAGATTGACTTTCTTCTACATTCTTGAATCTTCATTCTGCATATATAATAGCATACAAAAGGAGCTATAGTGAGGATAACGACAGGAAATGAATTGAACGAGCTGAGTTAGTGACTTAATTACTTACAGACAATATATGCTGAGGAGGGACTTGTCGAGGGCATCTAGGTTGAATAACTGAAATAGTTCACAAAGTTCAATGGAGATCTCGTCTAGACGGAAGTACTCATCTCCAACTTTACATAGGAGAAATTGTCTCCCTTCCTTTGTGACTTTCAAGTACTAGATATGCAACAGTCGCATATGTGTTGGCAGATCATCGAATACCTCATCGCTGACCAGAGGCTCCCCGTAGACAAATTTTCGTGCTATTGGTCCCTTGGCGACATTATCTCCGCCGGCTAGAAGTTCTTCGACCGGCACGTTACACTCCTTGGCTAATTTAATAGCTAATTTCATATCTATTCCACCTTGTGTGGGCTGGGGTAACACCTTGAGCGGGGCAATGGATTGTTTTGCCTGTTTGCCGAGCTGGGCAACTTCTTTTGATTTTCTCCCACTTGCAGTACTGCTTGATGACTTCTCTTTTAGTGTCTTCGTAAGACAGCGTGTATAGTCATATTTCCTATTTAACACATGTTGGGGTGGTTGCTCAAGGAATGCCTTGAAGTGCTTCTTGACTTTTGGATCAACTAGCACCTGTGGCTCGGGTTGTTTTGGTGCAAAATGGGCCTTCACTTCGGCCCGGGAGATCACCGCGCTTTCCTCATCAGTCCGATGATAAGCTAACTTGGGAGGAGACGGCAGTACTCTTGGGAGGGGATCTTGTCGTTTTCGGCGTCGGGTCTCCCTCGACGTAGCAGTGTTATTCTTCCGCTTTCTTCCCTTTGATTCAGTGGGCGGAGGCGGAGGCACCGGAGATGGAGATGCAGTCGCGCTGCGATCCCTCTCAGGAACGGGTGGACTATTGTTTCTTGGTCGAGACGGTGGACTCGGAGGTGATGGTGGCCTTGGAGGTGATGGATTGCTTCTCAGAGGAGAAGATTTCCTTGGCGCCCAGCCTAGAAACACGATGTGTTGTTTTTTCCAAAGAATGATCCCACCCTACACTTCTCCAAGTGTTTTCTCCCCTTCACCTGCAGGGATGTCAAGCTCAAGTGATCGACATGCCAGTTCAACTTCATCCACACCGACACGAGCATAGCCAGCTGGAATCTGACTTCCATGGTAGGTCGCTTCCTATGGACAAGGTAAGCAAAGCCGAGCGCCACCTTCATAGAAAGTTTCTTCATTGTGACATGTAGCTCACAAGCTGTCCTTGCCTCGACTTCATCCACGGGGTAGCGAACCATCGTTGCACCGACTGTATCATCTATCACCGATGCATTATTGTCCATCAACATTGGATTATTAGCTTGTACCTCTATGGAAGCCATGCTGCTTCTCTGCTGAGATGGGCCCACCGGACTGTCTAACGCAGGATCTTGCTGTCGGGCCAATACTCTAAGTTCATTAATCTGCTCCTACTGCATCTTGAACATGGCTTGAAATTCCTCGTTCCTTTTGTCAACCGCCTCCAACCGCGCTGCCTCCTCCTCCTTCTGCCGGTTCGTTTTTCTGGATCGGCTTCTATAAGTGTCGATGTCAGCGGGAAACCCTGTCTTCCATAGAACAGATGGGCCAAAGCCTCGTGTTCGTCCGACTTTTTCAGGATTCCCGAGGGCATATGTCAGCTCATCATTCTCTCTGTTGGGAATGAACTTTCCATCTTTTCTCAGTTGTATCACTTTAACAAGTTCATCTTTGGGTTTAGTAATGGCCTCCTTTGTAACAATAATCTCCCCGGTTTCAGTGTCATACGAACCCCATGCCCAAGGAGCCAATTTTTTGACCTCACGGGCCACTGATTTGTAGCTGGCGTGACCCCTTTTTTACGCATTTCTTCCTCGGTTTTTCCCACTTTGGTGCGGCCGTCTTGTATCCACCTGTCCCCATAGTATGGTGATATTTATTTTTGGCCGCATTTATATTATTCTTTTCTGACTTGGCAGTAGCTGCTTCTGATTCCTTGTATTTCACAAATGGGGTCCAGTTATCCCGCTGCTTCTCTAGCGGGCCAGTGAATGGCGGAGTCAGCCCCTTCTTGGCAAAGTTGTTGTACAATCTTTTCTTCCAGTCCTTGAACTATCCTCCCATCTTCTTAAGGGACCACTTTCTGACTTTCAACCTCAATGCCTCAGTGAGTTCAGGAGTGTCCAATTCAGGCAGAGAGAAGTGTGCCATGAGTGAATTCCAAAGACCGTCTTTGGCTCTGTAATCGACAAAAGTTTCTCCAACTCGATCACTTTTCTTTCCTGGCTTATTCCACTTCTGAGTAGTGATCAGGATGGCGTCCCTGACTATCGCTCCGCATTGGTATACAAATACACTTGCGGCCTCTTTCGGCTCCAAAGGTTCACCGAACTGAGACACTAGATCAATGGTGAAACGCATACCATCGGCCAACTTTTTGGTCGGGCCTCGTTTCCTTGCAGAAGATTCACCCCATGCGGAGGTCTAAGAGAAGAAACAGTCATTAGTACATATATATGTATATGAATCAACTAATGCATCTACTAGCTCGTGATCATCAGAGGCTTTATATACCTCGCCGGTCTTTGCTATGGTGGTGTCTCCACCGTCAGTTCCACTGTCGTCTCCACCAAAGAATTCGTCATAGTCGTCTCTTCTGTCGGCTTCATCCAAGTTGAGGTATTGGGAGCCATCATCATCTCCATGATCGTCTGCTCCATCATAATTGTAACCTCCTATACCCTCATCTATCATGTTGTACATGATGTGCTCTTCGTTGTCTCTACCGTCCATAACTTAACTGCTACAGAAGAAAGATAAAACCATTTTGCTTAATGCGATAAAATAAAGGAAGATAAAGTAATCTAGCTTAAATAATGCGATAAAGAAAGATAAAGTACCAGTTAAACAACAATACATCTCGAATAATCCAGCTAGTACAATAATAAAGTACCAATTAAACAACAATACAACCCTATTACACATCTAGCTAGCTCAGCGAAGACGTCGAGCCCCGGCTACTGAGCCGCGGGAGGTGTGCACCCAAAGTGTAGGAACCATCACCGGAGAATATCTCGGGTAAGGTGCCTGAAGAAGCTGCCAGGTATTGGCGTCCCGGACTCCTAAAATGTGCATGTAGCGTCGGACGTGCTCGTCCTCCTCCCTGACATGACGCTGTACCACCTCGTCGGGGGCCGGCTCCCTCTGCATCGCACCTGGACCACTTGGCCGCCACCACAGAAGATCCGGGTCGACGACGACACCCGGATTCCTCACGAGACGACGTCCCCCGGCTGGTAGCACCTCCCAGTGCCAGCCCGGCGGAGCCCAGCCCCGTGGATGCCCGGTGACACTGTCTAGTAGCGCTCCGGGGGTCACGCCGAGTGAACGAGGATGAAGAATCGGCATTCCTGAACACTAAATTAAACCTATATACTTTAAACATGATGAAAATAAATAGTATCAACTAAAATAAACTATATTACTAAACTAAATAGTATCAACTAAAATCCTAAAATTCACTAACTAAGAAAAATTCACTAACTAAAATAAACTATATTACACTAACTAAATTACACTAACTAAATTACACTAACTCAAAATAAAATATATTAAACACTAACTAAAATATCTAAGAAAAAATTACACTAAAGTTACTAACTAATTAACCCTAAAATAACCCTAACTAATTAACCCTAAAATACACTAACAAAATTATATACACTAACTAATTAACACTTACAAAATAACTAACAAAATTAACACTAATTAACACTACTAATTAACTAGAGCTTAATTACCTTGGGGACGGGCGGCTACGGAGGTGGTTGACGGTGCGGGCGGCGCGGGCGGCGTGGTGGGCTCCGGTGAGGGACGGAGCCAGGCGGTCGGCGGCGTGTCGGGGAAGGGGCGGTCGGCGGCGTGCCGGGGAAGAAGGGGCGGTGCCGGAGCGGGACGGCACGGGCCGGCCGCGGGAAGCGCGGTGGTTGACGGCGCGGCGGCGCGGTGGCTCTGCGCGAGGAGGAAGACGGCGGCGCGGCGGTCTGTGTGCTCCGGTTCGTGCACCGAACCCGGGCACACGGGGTGGGTATTTATACCCACCCCCCCTTTAGCCCCGGTTGGTAGTACAAACCGGGGCTAAAGGGTTTTCGGCGCACCGCGTTTCGCACGCAGCCCCGCACCCCTTTAGCCCCGGTTTGTACTACAAACTGGGGATAAAGGTCCTTTTTTAAAAGCTTTTTCAAAACCTTTTTTAAAATTAATTATTATATGCCTGTATAAAACCTTTTTAAAAACAAAAAACCTTTTTCAAAACCTTTTTAAAAACTTTTTTAAAACTTTTTTTAAAAACATTTTTTAAAACCTTTTTTAAAAACCTTTTTTAAAACCTTTTTCAAAACCTTTTTTAAAACTTGCATTGGATCTTTGAAAAAACGACATATTGTGAGTCTAAAAATGATTTTTAAAAAAAATCATGGACGTTAGATCATGTACCTGTAGTTCAAACCGGACCCACTTTCTACCGATTCGGCAGACATTTGTCTTTTTCACCTGGGAAGGACAGAAAGGTTTGAGATCTCCCAGTTGGGATAGAGTTCACGTAACATGGTCTACTATTTTAGAAAAATGGGATGGTAGCATTCTGTAACTGCATTTTGGTGGCTGCTTCACAAAACGACCTCGGAAAATGGAAAATGGCTTTTCCGAGCGACGAAAAGGAAAACTTCCTCCTACAACATTGTTCTACATCCCAGTATACACATACATGCATAATATGGGCACCGTATCACAAACTATGCCGCGATTCAACACATAACATCCGTCTCTTGGACCGAAAGCCATGAAACCTCGAACATGATAGGTCATTTTGTGAAGGTTTTTTGGAGACATAATCAGTATACCAAGTTTGATACTTTTCCCTGCAACTACATCACATAATATCACACCAGGCGAAGGATTTACATTGTTCGGACCTGTTTTGAATTTTGTATGCCCATTTTGAATTTTTTGCCGTTTCGAACTTAGGTCAAAATGGCGTGCATGAAGATAGGGGATGAGAATGTTAGAACTTGCATTGGATCTCTGAAAAATGACATATTGTGAGTCTAAAAATGATTTTTTTCAAAAAATCGCGGACGTTAGATCATGTACCTGTAGTTCAAACCGGACCCACTTTCTACCGATTCGGCAGACATTTGTCTTTTTCACCCGGAAAGGATAGAAAGGTTTGATATCCCCCGATTGGGATATAGTTCACGTAACATGGTCTACTATTTTAGAAAAATGGGATGGTGGCATTCTGTAACTGTATTTTGGTGGCTGCTTCACAAAACGACCCGTCTTTTTATGCTCGGAAAATGAAAAATAGCTTTTCCGAGCGACGAAAAGGAAAACTTCCTCCTGCAACATTGTTCTACATCCCAATATACACATGAATGCATAATATGGGCACCGTATCACAAACTATGCCGCGATTCAACACATAACATCCGTCTCTTGGACCGAAAGCCATGAAACCTCGAACATGATAGGTCATTTTGTGAAGGTTTTTTGGAGACATAATCAGTATACCAAGTTTTATATTTTTCCTTGCAAATATGTCATATAATATCACACCATGCGAAGGATTTACATTGTTCGGACCTTTTTTGAATTTTTTATGCCCGTTTTGAATTTTTTGCCGTTTCGAACTTAGGTCACCACGGCTTGCGTGAAGATAAGGGATGAGAATGTTAGAACTTGCATTGGATCTCTGAAAAAATGAAATATTGTGAGTCTAAAAATGATTTTAATATTAATAAATGTCTATGTGTTACCTAGTCTACAGTTTTGGTACCTGCCTACAGCAATCTCATAAATTCCTTTATTAACCATGGAGCATCTTCCTTTAATAAATGAAAAATAGGATTAATTCACAAAAGGTTTAATACATTACATCACCAACACCCACATCTAGTGTTTTGGTTCTCTTCTTGTCTGTAACCATGGAGCATCTTCCTTATTTAGCGATATGCTTGGGTCAGTTTTCACTTTGAATGGCGGAATTTCATGAAATTTGTCATAATCTTCTGACATGTCTGTCCTGTCCTCAACTCCGACCATGTTTATTTTTCCTGAAAGAACTATGTGGCACTTTGGCTCATCGTATGATATTATATTCTTTTGCTTATCTTTCCTTTTTCTCGGTCTAGTAGACATGTCCTTCACATAGAAAACTTGAGCCACATCATTGGCAAGGACGAATGGTTTGTCTCCGTACGCAAGATTATTGAGATCCACTGTTGTCATTCCGTACAGCTGCTCTACCATTACTCCACCTCCTGTCATCTTGACCCATTTGCATCGAAACAATGGGACCTTGAAATTAGGACCATAGTCAAGTTCCCATATGTCCTCTATGTAACCATAATATGTGTCCTTTTTCCCATTCTCGTCCGTTGCATCAAATCGGACACCACTGTTTTGGTTGGTGCTCTTTTTATCTTGGGCGTGCGTGTAAAATATATTCCCATTGATCTCGTAACCTTGGAAAGTCAATATAGTTGAAGATGGAGACCTGGCCAACAAGTACAACTGATCTCCAACAGTGGTGTCATTCATGAGATGTGTCTGCAACCAACCGCCAAAAGTCTTCACGTGTTCATCTCTAATCAACTTGTCAGACTGCCCCGGGTAGTTCGAGCGTACAATATTCTTGTGTACCTCGATATATGGAGCCACCAAGGTGGAACTTTGCAGAATTCTATAGTGTTCTTTAGTGAAAGAATGTCCATCCTTACATATCTTTGCTTTCTTTCCTAGCATGCCTTTTCCACTAAGTCTCCCTTCATGCCTTGATTCAGGTACACCGATCGGCTTAAGGTCAGGAATAAAGTCAACACAAAACTTAATGGCCTCCTCTGTTCCATGTCCCTTGGAGATGCTTCCTTCTGGCCTCGCACGGTTATGGACATATTTCATTAAGACTGCCATGAATCTCTCAAAAGGGAACATATTGTGTAGAAATACAGGACCGAGAATGGTAATCTCTTCGACTAGGTGAACTAGAAGGTGCGTCATTATGTTGAAGAAGGATGGTGGGAACACCAACTCAAAACTGACAAGACACTGGACCACATCTTTCTGTAACCCTGGTAGACTTTCTGGATTGATTACCTTTTGAGAAATTGCATTGAGGAACGAACATAGCTTCACAATGGGTACTCTAACATTTTTCGGCAGAAGCCCCCTCAAAGCAACCGGAAGCAACTGCGTCATAAGCACGTGGCAGTCATGAGACTTCAGGTTCTGGAATATTTTCTCTGCCATATTTATTATTCCCTTTATATTGGACGAGAAGCCAGAAGGAACCTTGATACTACTCAGGCATTCAAAAAAGATTTCCTTCTCTTCCTTGGTAAGAGCGTAGCTGGCAGTACCTTGGAGCAACTCTGGATGCCTGCCTTCTCGGTCTTTCATACGTTGTTGGTCCTGTCGTGCTTCTGGTGTATCTTTATTCTTTCCACACACGCCCAAGAAGCCTAGCAGTATCACGCAAACATTCTTTGTCAGGTGCATCACGTCGATTGCAGAGCGGACCTCTAAGACTTTCCAATAGGGTAGCTCCCAAAATATAGGTTTCTTCTTCCACATGGGTGCGTGTCCGCCAGCGTCCTTCGGAACGGACTGTCCGCCAGGACCCTTTCGAAAGATTACTTTTAAATCCTTCACCATATCAAATACATCATCACTAGTACGACGGACAGGCTTACTCCGGTGATCTGCTTCACCATTGAAATGCTTGCCTTTCCTTCTTAGGGAATGCGTGGGAGGAAGAAAATGATGATTCCATAGGTACACATTCTTCTTGCACTTATCCAAATAAATACTTTCAGTGTCATCTAAACAGTGTGTGCATGCATTGTATCCCTTGTTTGTCTGTCCTCAAATGTTACTAAGAGCAGGCCAATCATTGATGGTTACGAACAACAATGCCCGTAGGTTAAATTCCTCACGTTTGTGCTCATCCCACACAGGTACACCTTGTCCGTGCCATAGCTATAGAAGTTCTTCAACTAATGGCCTTAGGTATACATCAATGTCATTGCCGGGTTGCTTCGGGACTTGGATGAGCACTGGCATCATAATGAACTTCCACTTCATGCACAACCAAGGAGGAAAGTCACATGCCATGTGCTATGACTGCAGCTCTGCTCCCCAAAGGGATTCATGCCATCCGTACTTAGACCAAACAATAAGTTTCCCGCGTCACCTGCAAAGTCCGGGTACTTTCTCTCAATTTTTCTCCACTGCGACCCATCAGCGGGGAGTCTCAACATCTCGTCTTTCTTACGGTCTTATTTGTGCCATCGCAACAATTTGGCATGCTCTTCGTTTCTGAACAAACGTTACAGCCGTGGTATTATAGGAGCATACCACATCACCTTGGCGGGGACCCTCTTCCTCGTGCGCTCCCCATCAACATCACTAGGGTCATCTCGTCGGATCTTATACCGCAATGCAGTGCATACCGGGCATGCATCCAAATTCTCGTACTGCTCACCGTGATAGAGGATTCAGTCATTAATGCATGCATGTATCTTCTGTACCTCAAATCCTAGAGGGCAGATAACCTTCTTTGCTTCGTAAGTACTGGCAGGCAGTTCGTTATCCTTTGGAAGCAGCTTCTTCATTATCTTCAACAACTTTTCAAATCCCTTGTCAGGCACACCGACGCTGCCTAGCTTTTTGTGGCCATCTTCGCAATTGGGGTACAACAATTTGTTGTGATCATCTAACATCTACTCAAATTTCAACCTCTCCCTTTCGCTATCACATTCTCCCTTTGCATCAGCAATGGCCCGACCAAGATCATCATCTGGCTCATATGATGCACGTTCTTCTGCTTCTTCTTCATCATTGTCTTCCATTGTAGTACCACCGTATTCAGGGGACATAGGATAGCTGTCATCATTCTCTTCATCTTCGTTGTCTTCCATCATAACCCCTCTTTCTCCGTGCTTGGTCCAACAATTATAGCCAGACATAAAACCGAACCGAAACAAGTGGCCATGAAGGACTCTTGAGGAAGAGTATTCCTTCTGATTCCGACACTCACCACATGGACAACAGATAAAACCATTCCGCTTGTTTGCCTCTGCCACAACAAGAAAATAACGCACGCCTTTAATGAACTCGTCAGAGATTCGGCCAGCGTACATCCATTGCCGTCTCATCTGCATTTTATAAGTTCATCAAACAAAATCACGATGCTAAGAGTAGTACTAGTCTAAAAATAAAAGAGCACATCGTATACATCAAACAAGCACTGATTTAAAAAAAATTCTACTATATCTTTAGTCCCGGTTGGACACACCAACCGGGACTAAAGGGGTTACGGCAGGCTGGGGCCGACATGAGCCCGTTTAGTCCCGAATGGTGTCTCCAATCGGGACTAAAAGTGGGTGACGACACTATATATCGTGAGTGGACACTATGGTAGTGAGTGGCGACACTGTTTCAGTGG
The DNA here is from genome assembly GCA_916181665.1 of Avena sativa. Classification (NCBI taxonomy): domain Eukaryota; kingdom Viridiplantae; phylum Streptophyta; class Magnoliopsida; order Poales; family Poaceae; genus Avena; species Avena sativa. The sequence continues at coordinate 142,107,508 of OV702279.1, read as the reverse complement.
GTGGCGACAATATGACAGGGGTGAGTGTCGACATTATGTCATGAGTGTCGACACTATGTTGTGCTGCTTAATCTATAAATAGGCTTCCTTGTGAACTATCAACTGCAAGGAAGATCGTGTGCGAGACCAAGGACACCACTACGGAGGAGCTTCTCGAAGATGTCTGAGGATCGTCCTCAGACATCTTCGAGGAGCTCGCCGTAGAGGCACTCCCTAATATGTGAAATTAGTTAGCTCCACCAGCATACTAATTTAGCTAGAAAAGATATGAACAGAAAGATGGTGTGCGAGAGCAGGGACACCACTATGGCAGAGCTTCTCGAAGATATCTTAGGATGCCTTGTCCTCAGACATCTTCGAGGAGCTCGCCATAGAGGCACTCCCTAATTTAATTTGGTAGCTCCTTGGCGTGTTCATGTTTTTGTTCTTAATTTCTTACTTAACTGGCCGATGATTAACTAAAATGCTAGGGCACCATTATATATATGTGTGTCTTCATAGTTTTGCTACTTATTTTTGTTTCAATGGATTTTGTGACGACAGGTAGAAGAAAGAAGAATATTTTGTTGCTCGACGGTGACATGATGCACTGTGAACCGACCAGATTTCAAGACAACATGTCAAACCAAGATATGTATATAGGATGAACTCATGTATCTATGTGTTTCGATGAATCAAATGAATTTCGAGAACTATATGTGCCAAATTAACCAGATATACATAGATAGGACCCACACAAAATCTATCCATTTCTAGAGCATGAAATGAGCTAAAACAAGCAATGAGAGCTGAAATGATGAAGTTGCTAACCTCTTAGGACCCTTGATAGATGTGGAGCCAAAAAATCTTCACAAATCTTGAGAAAAATGGGGAAGAACTCGAGATTGAGGGGAGAAATTTCAGAGGGATGATTGTGTGATCTTGAAATGGATCGGGCTGGGAAGGGGAAGAAGATATAGTCGGGGACTTTAGTCCCGGTTTGAGAAACAAACCGGGGCTAAAGGTCCAGGCATCTGCTCTTTTCCAGCACCAGACCCTTTAGCTCCGGTTTGTTAAACGAACCGGGGCTAAAGTTCCCATACGAACCGGGGCTAATGTCTTCTGGTCCCTGCGGCCGTTTCTAGCCGTTGGGACCAGGGCATTAGTCTCGGTTTGTACCAGAACCGGGACTAATGCTCTGGACCAAAGGTCCGTTTTCTACTAGTGTAGAGCACCAAGTGGGGGAGGTCGTGAGGCTCATCTAGAGCCGGTAACTGGCCAAGCCAGGCCGACCGAGGTGTGGAGAGGAAGCAGATGAAATGGTGGAGAGGTGAGCACCGGGTGCATTCCTGTGTGCGCTGCAACGGCGAGAGGAGGATGGGGCGAGGTCCTGGCAGGTCCGGATCCTCGAGGAGCGGAGGACGCGACGAAGACGTAGAGGGTGGCTGCGCCATGGTACTCTCGGCCCTCTCTCTCGGAATGCAGGGGTAAAGAGGGTGGCAGCGCGAGGTGGGGAAAGAATCTAGCTAGGGTTCGAGGGATCCTTGTGGGAGAAGATATAGAGGGCAGGCATCGATTGGTGGAGGCGTGGTGGTTGAAAGGGTGGAGGGGCTCACGAGTGTTGCATGATGTTTCTAGGAAGAGGACAAACGAGGAGGAGCTCTCCACTCGATCGATTAGGCAAGCAGGCATCCAGGTGGTCTATTGTTGGGCGATGGACTAAACGCGGCTTGCTGCTGGCGATACACTCTCTCTCTCTTTAAACACAGATGCCACTGCTACCTGTAGCTTCTCTTAAACTGAACTTCTTCACGTAGCTTCAGGTATGAACAAAGCTGCTATGCTTTGTCCAGAAATTTGAATAGAGGCCCCGATTCGATCAGCTTGCAAACATAGCTAGGCAGCCATGGTGCTTCCAGTTTAGAGAGGTAGAATAAAAAATGTGCGTAGATAGAGTGTGTGTGAGTGGGTGTATGTGTATATGTACACATGTCTAGGATTATGGAAAAGAAGAAGGGATTTGGAGATTTTATACAGTCCAAACTAAACTAGATGGGACTAATTCTAGGCTAAAACTTTAGACATAGTTAGTGTTAATTTTTACTGTTAGTTAAATAAGAAAACTTTTTATAATTTTTAAACGGGCCGAAAAATATATGTGACTAGATAGATGACTTATTATCGCATGTGACATGCAATTGCACCTTACATGCATGTGTGGCATTTTTGTGAAGACAAAAATGTGTGTGCGTGCATGTGAGATATAGATGGTCATGGTTAGTTTGAATTGAGCCCCTTCAAATTCAACAATCTCAAAACATCTTGGAAACCAACAATCAAAATAAAAGGAAAGAATTGAAGAAGAGAAGGTGGAGGATTTCTTTTGCATGTGGCATGCAAAGGGTGTGAAGAGATTATTTCCATGATCTAAATAGATCAATCCAACAAGGCATGTTTGATTATAACAAAAGACTAATGGAATTAACCATCATACTAGTGTAGATTAGCCCACTATGGCTTTAAGATGATCTTATGAACTCAGTAGTCTTCATGTAAAATAGAGCATCACTTGAATGAAGCTTTTACTTATCCGTAGTAATGGAAGGACAACCACATAACTCCCATAACAATATTGTGAGAACAATATAGATCAAATATGGAAGAAAGGTTACAAGAGAGAATCCATCCCAATTATTATGAGCAAGATTTAAATACCAAAAGGAAAATCATGTGCCCACATATAAATAGGATGGTGGCGATGGTGGAGACAAAGAAAGGTGGTGGAGTTAGAATAGATATGCCCCTAACTCAACTTGGGCATGAATAAATATATCAAGAACCAACTACAATTCATTAAGAGGCAAATACAAGTAATACAATATAATGCATATGGGATAAGAACCAAATGAAATGGGTTTTATATGATGCTCAAATGCAAGGTGACATGAGAATAATATAATCATGATTTAATTAATGACATGTAGGAAGTAGCAACATATAGAATAGGCAAGTAGCATTACAATTGTAAGACAATTGGGATGCTACGACTCTCCACCACTAAATAAGAATCTCGCCCCGATATTCCTAGGAAAAGAAAAAGACCAAGAAGAGGTGGGTGTTCAGAACGAAGGTGGTCCTCACATTTCCAAATTGATTTCACAATGGAATGGTGTGACAAATACACCTTGCGAACTTGCTAGACTTGTTGCGAGCTTTGCATTTTCTTCTAGGAAACAAAGGGCTTGAAAGAGCAAGCTTCTTACTTCAAGCTGAAGGGTGATACACATCGAAAGACTGAAAGATCAAAACTGCACGTGAAGATGATTCTTTCTCTCGCCAGAAGAAAAGAACGTTTTGGATAAGTTAACAACCAATATGAAAATATCATTGTATCTTACCATCGATTTAAGAAATGAATTCCAAAAATCAATATTGCCTTCAAACAATAGAGTTCCTTGATATCGACAGAAAGATTTGGGTTCTTGAATTCTCAGATTAGACTCTTTTTCGCCGGTAAGGACCAATGATCATGCAAAGGAGGTGTGTATATTTATCTCCTCAATAAAGAGTGACAAGAGTTAATGGTGAAACCCTAAAAAAGAAGTTCAAGACTTGGAGTTATTGCAGAGATGCTTATTGCTTTCCTTAACCATTAGGTTATTGCAAAATATCTCGCGATTGATGGCATCGACCATATATTGCTTTACCAAGATCAAAATAATTTACACATGGAAGTCAGAGATATCTTCCATCCATCTTGATTGACGGTGTGGAGCTCCGGTAGAATGAAGGGAAAGGAGAAGATTTTGCATTTGCTTCCACTAGATCCTTGAAGATTTTGCTCCATGTTGAGATAACTGAGACCACCAACAAGAGATTCTTGATTATATTCTTGAGAGAACAAAAACTAGGAAAACAACAATAGATAGACAGATCATATGTGGGTCATGGCCCCGACCATGCGCCACAAAAGTTGCCTAGTGGCCCATACATAATAATGCGCCATAGAACCTTCATTCTTCTATGGCCCATGTTATTTAGCTGTGCGCCACAGAAGTATGGTGGGACCCCCACTCGGGGTTGGACTACCAAACTTCTGTGGCACATATGGCCATATGCGCCACAAAAATATTGTGTGGGACCTATAGAAGATTCCTTTTGACCGTGCTCTGACCAACCTTTTATGGCGCATATCTAGATATGCGCCACAGAAGTTTATGTCTTATGTGGTGCATGTTATGATATGCGCCACATAATATGGGTGTGGGCCCCACAACCCTTCCTATTTGACCGCACTCTGACAAATCATCTGGTGGTGGTCATCATGAAGACGAGGGTGGGTGAGAATACGAAGAGTCTCCCGAGAGGCATGGTCATCATGACGGAGAATATACCGGCGGGCATGATCATCATGATGAAGAAGGAGATGTCGGCGGGCATGAACATCATGAAGAAGGAGAAGACGCGAACACCCAGACGCTGCTAACTTCGGCGTTGCGGGACCCTCATGTTCAAGAACTGCTCCTCAAGGAGACGAGCAATGTCAAAGCTGCTGCCAGAGAGAAAGCCAACCTGGCACAAATGGAGATATTCGGGATAACTCCATTGTATCCTGGGTGTCGGCCCGAGTATACACGCCTGAGTGTAATGCTCAAGGCTCTAGAGATGAAGGCGGAACACAAATGGACCGACATGAGCTTCAATGCTAACATGGAATTCTGGCGCGATCGTCTTCCTAAGGGGAACGCATTTCCAACAACTATTGAGGAGGCCAAGAAAATCGTGTGCCCTCTTGACCTACCGCACGTTAAATACCACGCATGCATCAATGATTGCGCACTTTATCGTGATGAGTACGTGGAGACAACCACATTTTCGGTGTGTGCCATGGACGGTACAAGACAGGGAACAAGAAAGTTACTTGAAAAGTGGTATGGTACTTTCCTACACTCCCCCTCTACAATGATATTTCGTAGATCCTAAGGAAGCGAAGCTCATGCAATGGCACACAGAAAGGGAGAAACCCAAAGATGATCTATACAAGGGCAAGATCCTGACACACCCTTCAGACGCTAACCAGTGGAATGCATTGGACATCGAGTTCGAATAGTTCAGGGGCGATGCACGGAATGTCGGGCTGGGTATGAGCACCGATGGACTCAATCCTTTTGGCAACGAGAGTAGCACACATAGCACCTAGCCCATGTTTGTATGGCCGTACAACATCCCCCCATGGCTCTGCACAAAGCAAAGGTACATACACCTAAGCGTTCTTGTTCAAGGGCAAAAACAGTTAGGTATCGATATGCATCTTTATCTCGGGCTGTTGAAAAAGGAGTTAGCCACGTTGTCGGAGACGCCAGCACATACATGGGACGCCTACACTAGAGAATATTTCCCACTAAGAGCCCCGTTGCTCACGACAGTGTAGTACTATCCTGCTTACGCATATGTATCGGCCCAGGTGAACCACACACACAATGCATGTGTTAAGTGCATGGATAAGAACCCGCATCTCTAGCTACCAAAGGATCCCGGGTCTTCGAAAACTATGTTCCAAGGGACTCTAAAGTGGCTTCACATGGATCACTCATGGAGAAAACGCGGTAACCTGTTCAATGGTAAACACAAGCTCGAAAGAGCCTCACGTCCAATGAGAGGTGAAGAAATCGAGGAGATTCTGAATAATTGGGAGGAGTGCCCTGCTCTAGGAAAGATGGGACCAAGAACAAAGTCGCTTATAGGTGTATGGAAAGCAAGGTATGTTTTCTAGGACCTGCCATACTATAAAGTCCTCCACACGCCTCGCTTGGCACTCTGCTCAACATGCCAGAGAGGACCAAGGATGGGCCGAAAGCAAGAAACAACCTAAAATTTCTTGGCATCAAGAACGATCTTCAGTACCCTGATAGTGATGATGATGACGATCAGACAGAAGGGAATCAAGGTTGTTGCAAAAGGGTTAAGAAGAATGAGGTGGTTGTGCTTCGTGCTGCCTCCTTCACTCCGTGTCAGGAGGATATCAAGAAGTTTTTCAGGTGCCTCCTAGGAGTCAAAGTTCCTCACGGTTACTCTGGAAAGATAAGTGGATATCTCGACATAGAGAAGAAGAGATTCAGCAGTATGAAGTCTCAGGACTATCACGGGCTGATGACATAGATACTTCCAGTTGCAATACGAGGGATAATGGACGAGCACGTCCGTGAGACGCTGGTTAGCCTATGCAACTTTTTCGACGTCATCTCTAGGAAGTAGATCGGCATGAAGCATCTCAGGACTGTCATGTCCTGATGACATAGATACTTCCAGTTGCGATACGAGGGATAATGGACGAGCACGTCCGTGAGACGCTGGTTAGCATGTTCAACTTTTTCGACGTCATTTCTAGGAAGTCGATCGGCATGAAGCATCTCAGGACTGTCACGTGCTGATGACATAGATACTTCCAGTTGCGATATAAGGGATAATGGACGAGCACGTCCGTGAGACGCTGGTTAGCCTATGAAACTTTTTCGATGTCATCTCTAGGAAGCTATGCGAGCTCTAGATTTACTTCCTGCCCGTATTCTTCGACATCATGGTGAATCTGCTTGTCCGTGTTGTGGATGACATCATCCAGCTCGGGCCAACATTCCTTCACAACATGATGCCGTTTGAAAGGCTGAATGGTGTCATCAAAGGGTTCGTTCGCAACAGGTCCCATCCAGATGGAAGAATACCCAAGTGCTTTTCGATCTAGAAGTGCATCTCCTTCTGCCAGAACTATCTAACCACCGAGAACGAGGATGTTGGAATACCCACCAATAAGTACATCGGTAGGCTCGCTGGTTATGGTCTCCATGAGGGCCACTGGTCACTGCATGTCGGCATTGCTAATAAACGCGCCGACTTTGGCAGGGCACACCGAGTCATGCTACAGCACATTGAATTGGTCAGCTCTTTGGTGGAAGAGCACAAAAGCTTGATAGTGCAGGAGTACGTGGACTGGGCCCGCTCGCGGAAGAAAGGAGACGTAACAAGAGAGCACAACTCCAGCTTCACGAGTTCTTTCAAGAAAAGTTTGTTAGACAATCCCCCGCAGACGCCTTCTACGAAAGATCAAAAACTCATATTCTCCTTGTCAAATGGCCTAGCGCATAATGTAAAGACCTATTAGTCGTACGACATAAATGGTTATAGATTCTATACCAGGGAAAAGGAAATGAATAGCGAATATCAAAACTCAGGAGTAACTATGATGTCCTTCGCCGATGACGAGGCTGCTGTCATGGAAAGATTCTACGGAAGGATCAAGGAGATATCGGAGCTCGACTACTGTGGAGAGACAATACCGATGTTCCGTGTTATATGGGCCAAGAACGTCGAAAAAGAAGGCCGGTATTTCACCACCTGCGTTATCCCCGATGCCAAGACGGCAAAGAACGCCTCCGCGAAAAATGATTCGTGGGTACTCGCTAGCCAAGTTGATCAATTTTTCTTTATTACCGACCCATAAAAACCAAGCCGTGTTGCAGTGAGGAGGGGCAAGAGGAGCATCATCGGAATGGAAGGATCTGCCAACAAGCATGACTTCGAGAAGAACGGCGATCCAAAGATCGAAGAGGAATTCGACAAATACATCAACATGCCTACTACTACAGTAAGATGAAAGACCACACTACCTACTAAAGGTTGTCCGTTCACAAGAAGAAATCTCAAAGTGCCCGAGCTAAAGTATTAAACCGCGAAGAAAAAAGGCAAGAAGATTGTAAAGAGAGGCTAGCTCGACAAAAATTATATTGATGTATATGATTTGGAGTTTTTTGAGAATAATATAATTATGTATATGATTGGGGGTTTTGAGAATAATATAATTATGTGTGTACTTCTTGCATGATTTAACATAATTAAAATTAATTTCAAAAAATAAAAATTAGGAGACAACTAGGATTTTAACCTGGTTGCCCCAAGGAGACAGCCAACTAGCAAACTAGCTAATCCCACTAGGGTATCAAATGTTCCGTGTCACAGCGAGGGCGCAACTTTTATTTGACTAAGTGCCAAACTTATGTGGCGCATATCAGAGGGATGCGCGATAGAAGTCTTGCCATTCTATGGCGCATCCTCCTAAGATGTGCCACTGAAGTTGGGCAGCTAGCCAAATAACCGGTTCACCCCTTCCTCTTTCCCCTTCCCATTTCTTTCCCCAACCGCTCATGCCCGATGAACCATATAGCTCTCTCCCCTGCTGCCGGAGCCCATGGAGGAGGAGGAGCCGCTAGAGCCTATGTGTCAACACCCGGATTTCTAATCCTAGATGCCTGTTATGCCATACATCGTAATCCCAGGATTAAGATTTTTTCGAGACATAACAGATTGGTACCATAGTCCATCATCCATTACAAACCATAATAAAGGTGGATAGAATAAAGAGTACCATTGGATTATCTCAAAATAGCTTGTTTCAACTCTGAATCTACTAGTACACAGATACGTCCTTTTTACCACAAAATTCCTTCTTCATCTTTGGTGAATCCACGTACCTTTCCTGTATCGATACGACGTTTGATTCCGTCGATACTAGCATTTCCTTTCTGCGCCTCCTTGATCTGACTGATCAAAGTGGGTTGAAGTTCTATGCTAGCAAAAAATCCTTCACTTACTAACTCCATTATGAAATCTTCCAACTCCTTGTGCAAACTTGGTTGCTCCTTCAGAATCATGTTGTTCAAGCGACACGACAATCTGCTAAGAGCATCTGCTACCACATTGGCTTTGCCGGGGTGATAGTGAATGTCAAGATCATAATCCTTGATTATCTCTATCCATCTCCTTTGCCTCATATTCAACTCCTTTTGGGTGAAAATATACTTCAGGCTCTTGCGATCCGAATAAATCTCACAGCGGTTACCCATGAGATAATGCCACCATGTCTTCAAGGCTAAAACTACGGCTGCTAGTTCAAGGTCATGGGTAGGGTAATTCTACTCATGTTGTTTCAGTTGTCGGGATAGATAGGATATGACTTTGCCTTCTTGCATTAGCACACATCCAAGACTAATCTTGGATGTGTCACAAAACACATCAAAAGGCTTCGTGATATCCGACATAATCAAGATTGGGGTTGAAACCAATCTCTTCTTGAGCTCTTGAAAACTCGCTTTGAATTTGTCCGTCCATTCAAACTTCTTATCTTTCTTCAGAAATTCGGTCATGGGTCTTGCGATGCTCGAGAATCCTTCTACGAACTTGCGGTAATATCCCGCTAATCCAAAAAATGCACGAACTTGGGTTTGAGTGGTTGGGGCTTGCCATTCTTCAACATCCTTTACCTTGGCAGGGTTGAAATCAATTCCTCCTGCCGACAGGATATGTCCGAGGAATCCTACTTCCTGTAACCAGAACTCACATTTGCCAAACTTGGCATACAACTGATGCTCCCTAAGGGTTTCAAGGATGGTCCTTAGGTGTAGCTCATGTTCTTCCTCTGATTTGGAATAGATCAGAATGTCATCGATGAAAACAACGACAAACTTATCTAGGAAGTTCATAAAAATCTTATTCACGAGGTTCATGAAATAAGCGGGGGCATTGGTTAATCCAAAAGACATGATAGTGTACTCATACAGTCCATAGCTGGTGGTAAAGGCAGTCCTTGGAATACCTCTACGCGAATCTTGAGTTTATCATAACCATTTCTAAGATCAATCTTAGAAAACACTTTGGCACCAGTCATCTGGTCAAACATATCTTCTATCTTCGGCAGTGGGTACTTTTTCTTAATGGTGACATCATTCAGCTTCCGATAATCCGTGCACAAACGGTTACCTCCATCTTTCTTATCCACAAACAAGACAGGTAATCTCCATGGCGACACACTTGGTTGAATCAGACCTATCTCCAGCATACCATCCAGTTCCTTCTTTCGCTCCACTAATTCAGACGGGTTCATGCTATAAGGTCTCTAAGCTATGGGTCCAGTTCTAGGGATTAGTTCAATGATAAACTCGATATCCCGATCTAGGGGCATACCGGGCAATACATCTGGGAATACGTCGGGGTATTCACAGACTACTCTGACTTGGTCAATGGTTGGTTGGGCTAGACTCTTGTTGCACTTGAATTGACGGGGCAAGGTTTCAGATACATGCTCTACTGATACTCCAGTGGTACTAGTCATGGTTATGGCTTTCTTGGCACAGTCGATTAATCCTTTATGTTTCGACATCCAATCCATTCCTAGTACTACTTCCAAACCTTTGGTTCCAAGTACTATTAGATTAGCATAAAATGCTATTCCATGGATTCTGATAGCTACGGCCTTGCAAATTTGTCTAGCTTTGGTGGTTGAACCATGTATTTGAACTATCATAACATGCTTCAATTTTGTAGGTTGAATCTTACTAGTGCATGAAAATTCTTCTGTAACAAACGAGTGTGATGCTCCAGAATCAAACAACACTCTTGCGAGTACTGATTTAACATAAAACATACCCAACATGACATCTGGCGCTTCCTGAGATTCTTCAGCATTCATGTGAAACAGACGGTCGTTCCGGTTGAGTGAGTTCCCTAGGGAAAATCTTCTTCCAGGCTAAACACGACGCTGCTGCTGAGCTGGGGAATTCACATTGGTGGCTGCTGCAAGCTTCTTGGGGCACTCATTGGAGTAGTGACCCCTTGACTCCGCATTCATAACAAGTAACCTGAGACTTGTCTTTTCCTGCAACAGTCACAACATTGCTTCCTGTCCTTGGGGAAGTATTGGTGTTGTCGGTGTTGTTGTTCTTGTTGTTGAACTTGGGCGATACATGGTTCAAATTGTTGGCGTTGCCGGTGTTGTTTTTGTGGTTTCCTCCGGGCCTTGGGTTTCCACCCCCACGGTTGGGATAGTTCGAACGGGTCATCGGGGGTCTATTGTTTCTCGGGGCATATCCTACATATGGGTTGGGACGATACTTTGGGGTATGGTGGGTTCCTGGTCGATGCATCATTCGACGCTTGTGATTCTCATTGGCTTGGTTGATCTTGCCTTCCATCTGGATTGCAGAATCCACTAAGGCTTCAATGTCAGCAAAAGGAATGTTGACTAATACCGCCTGCATCTCATCATACAGACCATTCAAGAATATCTCCTTCTTGGCTTTAGTGCCAATCTCATCTGGTGCATACCAAGCTAATGACATAAATTTTTCACGGTACTCAACCATTGTCATCCTCCCTTGCTTCAATTCTCTGAATTCATCTCTCATCCTCTTGATTAAACCCGGTGGCACATGGGTTCTGCTGAACTTGAGTTTGAATTCATCCCAGGTCATCATCTGTCCTCCATTCGTGGTGCGAATGCTATTCCACCAAGCTCTTGCATCACCTGCCAGATAATGGGTGGGAAAAAATACTTTCTCATTGGCCTCCACTCCTGCGACTTCTAAGTTGTTCTCCATGCTCTGTAGCCAGTCATCAACATCTAATGGCTCTTCATACTTACTAAAAATAGGTGGATTGGTGTTCTGAAAGTTCTTGAGCTTGGATCCATGGTTGTCCTGGTTTCCATGGCCTTGATTGTTATTGGCCATCTGAGCTATGTGTTGAAGGGTGGCTAAGTTGGCTTGACGTTCGGCTCTTTCAGCTTCATGGTCCGAAACCAACATTTGCAAGATTTGCAGCATTGCTCCCGGGGATGAACTTCTTCCTCCGTGAGGCATCTAAAGATTGAGATAGATCATGAGACAAGAGGGAAATTTATAAGGTTCATGGATTTGTTTTTGAAAAGTTTTTAAACTTTAAGTTTGACTCAGGTTTTTCCAACTAGCAACTTGCTTTTCATTCATTCATAGCACCCAATGCAAACACACACCATACTAAGGTAACAAATGGTTTTAAGAACCATTCTGTGAAAATACGATACAATGGGACCAGATACAACTCACACCTACGATAGTTCTCAAGTGCCACTACTCATCAGAATCGGTGGCTTCATCATCATTAATGAAGGCGAAATCATCATCATCAGTGTGAAATTCATGGCTTGGTCCTCCAGGTAGTCATCATCATCTCCACGGATATCCTCGCTTGCATTCTCCCTCTCCTCAAGCTGCATGTCCCTCTCATGGATGGTCTCCTCCAAGTCTGTCACTTTGTGACGAAGGCGAGCAATGATGCGATCCTTCTTGTCACGCAGACGGCGAAATGTCTTGCGCTCCTTTGCAAGGATGGCGAGGGTCTGGTCCTTCTTGACTGTAATGGCATAGTTGTGGTTAGCGTATGTGCGGGTGTTGTCCAACTCCTTCTGCCTTCCATGCATCATGAAGCTGAGATGATCCACGTGATGCTTCATCTCGGGATGTTGTGGCACCTCCAATGGTTTTCCCATAGCATCACGCCATGCGTATTACTCAAAGCGAGTACCCTTAATCTGATTGATTCTTTGCCCACACAGACGGGCAAGAGCTTTCTGCATATCCCTGGCGAGTCCGTCTAGCCAGTTGTTCTATCTTAAGGTGAATTGGATTCCCTCTGAGGTGGGTGCCTCTATATTGCCTCTAAGATTGGCAAAAATCAGCCATTGTAGTTCTTCTCCTTGCTGATCGTTGAGCTGTGCTCCGAAGAACTCGGGGTGCGGATACTCAAGAAGTTCAAAGAGTTGGTCCAGATCGCTCTCAAAGATGAGATGTCCTCCATTGCCCAACTTGTAGAACTTGCTATACTTCACCTCCATCTATAAGAATGTAGGATGAGTAAGTTAGTAGAGTGATCAAGTGTGTCAAATTTTATGTACGTTTGCAAGAATTTTTGAGGGACATGACTTTTCTTGAAAGAACCTAAGTGATAAGAATGAGAATAGGTTTTCATAAATACTCAATTTTTTTGGTTTTGAAACTAAGTTTTTGATTCAAGCGTCCATTCTAACTAGGTTCTCCTATGGTCAGGATGGCTCTAATACCAACTTGTCAACATACGGATTTCTAATCCCAGATGCGTGTTATGCCATACATCGCAATCCCAGGATTACCATTTTTGCGAGACATAACATATTGGTACCATAGTTCATCATCCATTACAAAGCATAATAAAGGTCTTACAAATAAAGGATCTCATGATCCAGTATTAATACATTCAACACAGCAGAATAATATAATAACGGTAGCATGGTCGAAGCTCCATCTTCAGGGTCACATGCAATGCTGGGAGATGATCCTAGTTGTCCATCATCCTGGTAGTCCTCCTCATACCCTGGCCATAGGAATAGCCAGGGACAAAGCCATGAGTACTGTTTAAGTAGTCGCAAACTATCACTAACAAGTAACGTGGTTTAAGTAGGAATACTAAGCTCTAGGTTTATTTGCAAAAATCCAGGTTTATCTCTAACTGACTTTAGAAGTAAAGAAAACTAGTTTAATGTTCTACAACACCTAAGTGGGAACTTAGTTTTCATGTTCACCACCATGTTGTGGTCAAGTCGAGTCATAATTCATTTCACAAGTCATTTTGAAAACATCTGACGACGAAACAGTATGGCCACTCCAACTGTCCATAACCGCGGACGCGGCTATTCAAATTGTTTGACACTCTGTAGATGTGGTACACTTTCACCACAACATTCGATACATCCGTCAGGAAAAATCCTGAAACACCATACTCAGTATGTGGATAATCAATCCTACCCTTTCAATTACACACCCTAGTATAGGTACCTCCCCTATGAGTTTGGCCTCCCAACCATGACCATCTGTCATCTTGGGAATTTCACAAGTGGACAATCATCACGAGGTAGCCTCATCTCAAACCTCTTCCACAAGGGAAACCATACTAAGATATATAAACTTTCAGTCAAGCCCTACCCAAATTCGGGTAATGTGGTTGTACGAAAAAATTGGAATGGTATCGCATCCGAACCCAACCATCAGTTTTATAAAGGTCTAAGGCTCATGCCTCAACATTTTCATCATCAAATCATATAGTGTTCATAACACATGTCAAAACATTTCATTAGAATGACTCATCATTTTAAAGCTTTCAAAATCATTTTAACCAAGTATTCCCATCTAAAGTGATCAGGTTTTATGCTTAGCACTAGCCACTAAAGTTGGGGGTAGTCACTAATGAGGGGTGCTAATCAAGTGTGACTATCCAGATCTAGGTCTCATGCCTCAGTATGACATCTAATTGTAACTAACTTAGGCCAAGTTTTATGCTCTTTATGCTATCTATAATATCTTACCAAAACTCACTAAATACTAGCTAGGTGTAATAAAAAACTTTGATAAAGAAATGAAAGAATAAAGCTTGCAAGTAAAACTGGATGGTGGTATAACCAAGTATGCCTAAGGAATTGCATAGGTTAATTGGTATTGTGGGGCTTGCAAGTATAGCTTGAATGGTTTAGCTTAGCTTGCATAGTTAGTAGCTTGCCTTCAGTAGTGCAATGATTGAAGTCTCCTTTGTTTCCTCTTCGCAGTAGTCCCCTTCCTCCTCGTATGCTTGGTCGGTACTAGCATCTATAAATAAATACGAGGTACACAATCACCAAACAGTACTTAACTACTTCTAATTATCACACAAAGGTTCACACTAGATGATCTAGCATCATCACAATCATCACAAGGATTAAAGCCTTGGTCTTATTTATTTTATTTTGGAAAAGTAATTTCTACTCATTGAAAAAACTACTTAAGATTTAATATTCAGCAATTAAAATATGGGATCATGTTGACACATGTCATCACCACATAATTTAATACTTGGGAATGTGATTTAAAGTGGTGTCACAATTTAATAAGGTTTAACATTATTATTTTAATTAATTAAAGTGACTAGAAATGCCTATGGGGCATTCTTCTAATACTTGTACATTACTACTGCAGGTAAACCTAGATATTTTTAGATATTCAGAAAGATCTTGTGAAATTTGATTTTTGAGAGTTGCAATCAACTCAAAAGAATTTATGGTTGATTTTTGAAAATTGTTTGAATGCAGAAAAGGCTCTGCCTTGTTATTTTTACTATAGGTGATCTATCATTCCAAATAGTTTGAATCCAACGGGCTTTGATTAATAATTTCAATACCATTCTAACAAAATTAGTTTCATGGAATGTGGTTCAGTAAAACTCTCTGAATTGATTTTTGAATCTACTGACAAAACTAGGTTTGAACTAAATTGAAAAAAAAATATTTGAATCTACTGGGTCACGCGGGAACTAAATGGGCCGGCCCACTGCGCACAGCGCAGTGCCCGGGATGACTTAAAGGGGGTGTCCCACCTATCAGCAAGACCGGGACTCCCGAAGGGGTATCCTTCAATCTAGGCCCTATGATTAGAATCTAATCTAACGGCTAGGGTTTATCGTCGATGAAGAACAGCTCCGGCGAGGTCTAAACCCTAACACAGCAGTGGGGGTCGTATGAGGATCACGAGGGATCCATCTAGGGTCGGCGTTGGGGATGAACGACGTTGTCAACGATGGCGGTTCGAACGGTGGTCACGACGTCTCTCAGGGTGGATCCAATCAACGGCTCCGCTTTGCCTCCTCCGCGGCAGACTCCGGGGAAATTTTTGTACTGCGGAGCTCGCCTTGCTCCGGGGAAGGGTTAGTGGTGTTCTCTGAGAGGTGGGGAGTGAGGTGGTCTGGAGAACTGAGGCTAGGGTGGCCTCCTTTAATAGTCTAGCGAGAGCGGCAATGCGGCATGGGCAGAGCTCGTTGCAGTCAACGGCATAGCAGGCTAATGGCATGGCGGAGGGTGTAGGCCGGTGCGCGGTCTCCTGGCGATGCTCAAGGGCTTAATGGCGTGGAAAGGGGCCATCGAGGTTGGTCGGAACGGGATGCTGCTCTGAGCGGCACCGACAGCATTTTCGTTGACGCACAGTGGCTATGGGTCGCGCGGCGGCGAATGGGGGTGTCTAGGAGATAGCTGGTGTTAACGCGAGTTTGTGTACACGCGGTGAGGGCAAGGTGTGGCGTACGCGAGCTGGTAGGGTGGGGCGCTCTGGCGCTCTCTCGGCATGGCACAAAGATAGTGGGCGCGACGTTTCCTCTATGGTCCAGGGCCTGGCTACGTGCGAGGGATGGACATGGGGTGGCGGTGGACGGTGAGCTGCCTCCTGGACATGGTGGACGGGCGTGGCATTCGCTCCAGCGTGCTAGCCATGGTCGGCTGGCAAGGGGGGGCTCGGGTAGCACAACACGGTCCAAAGGGGTAGACGGCTAGCTGCTTAATTGCACCGGTAGTCACTGGGGGCGACAAGGGGTAAGAATTTGGGACAAGGGTTTGAATGATCGCTTCTCAAAGCAGTGTAGTTAGGCAGAGTTTAACATGTGTCTCCAGGTGTTTGATGAAATGGACGAAAGAATTCATGTTTGAAAATTTTGAATGAAATTTGGTAGGTTCTCTGGTCACATGCTTGGTAGTCTAAGGTTGCTTGGGTATGTAAAGTTGAACTGGTTTGAGTGGTTTTTGAGAAATGGTGATGTTAGTACTTACACTTGATTCAATTTTGAATTGTCATTTGAATAGATTTGAAATTTGTTTCTGTTGGTTTACAAAGTGGCCTTGGGTTCACTTGTACTTGTTCTATCAAGGGGTGAAAAGAATTGGATTTGTTTCTATTAGAAAACTTGGACTAGAAACACTAAAAGTGGTGTAGTTGTTAACTTTGGTCAAAATGACCATTTGCTCATATTGTTTATATTTGAATTTCTCTTGATTTGTTTATGCTTGGAAATGATTTAGTTGATGTTGTTTTCATCTTTAAACCAATCCTTGCCATTCATAGCAATCAAACATGGCAATACAAGAATTCATGCATTCATTACATACACACATGCATTCATATTGATTTTAATAACAAAAGTTTTTGTTAACCCTAAACTTGGGTGATTGGAACTTGATAATCTTGATTAATATTTTTGGGATGTTAAACTATGGGGGAGGAGGATACCGCCACACTGCCATATCGGAGGAGGACGAGGAGACCCCCGTGCCCGTGGAGGAGCAGGAGCACCACCACCGCGCCACCTCGCCATCCACGCCATCCGCCACTAGCAGCCGTCCTCAAGTGCTCGCCGTCTTCCACTCCTTCCTGTAGGGTTCGCAGCATAGAAAACAAATTTTTTCCTAAGATGGGAACAACTATGTACCAAGATCTATCTACTAGATACAAACAACGGGCGGATGTATATCCGTAGAGAACATACCCTTGAAGACCGACAAATCTTAACGAGTCCAAACTCGTGGTTGATGTAGACGATCTCTTGCCGATCTCAAGATCGAGAGGAAGTCCGAGTGCCGCAAAACAGCAGCGCATCCGTGCTCGCACACACGTTCGAGGCACAGAGCAACCTCCGCCTCCTCGCTCCAGCGATGCAGCGGAAGCACAACTCTTTCTTGCCGAAAAGCCACCGAGAACATGTATCTCGCTAGTCCGAGACCATGGGGGATAAATTCTAGAGGGGTAGAGAGATCCTTCACGAGGAGGTGTGAGTGAGAGAGAGGGAGGGGGCTCCTTTTATAGGAAGAGGGGGGGCACCCAAGGGGCCATGCGCCCAGCCATGGGGCTGCCCCCACCTCTTCCACATTCATGTGGGTGGACACTCCAGTCACTCAAATGCCTTTCAATTCCCTCCACTCAAAAACCCACTCAAATTCCCATTAAATTTCCACCAAATTTAATGCAAACTCTCATTAAATAAAACTCCTTTTATTTATTCAGAATTTTGTCAATTACTTTAATGACAAACATTCACATATAACCCCTTGCTAGTATTTCATTTCACATGCAGAAACACTTTCTGCAATTTCACCCGAAAACCCGTTTCGGTATCTAGTGAAATAAATTCCTGCGCTTGTTATTCTTTTTGGCATGAAACTTTTGCTCCAAATGGATGTCGGTGTCTCTTAAGTGTGTCACCCTACGGTTCACGAATAATGCGGACATGATCGAGACCCCTCTCGGATCAATAATCAGAAGCGGGATCTGGAGACCCATACTGACTCCCACACATTCAACGATGACTTTCTTGTGATCGTTGGAACCTTTTACGCTAGTATCTTAATCCTTTTGTTTCGCGATATATTACATGTCCGAGATTCGATCATCGGTATCTCCATACCTAGTTTGATCTCGTTACCGACATGTACTCTTTTCTCGTTCCCGTGATATAACATTCTAGTGATCAAATCACTTGCTTGCAAGCTAATCAATGTGATATCACCGAGAGGGCCCAGAGCATATCTATCCGTCATCGGGATGAACAAATTCCACTCTCGATCCATGGGCCTCAACATAACACTTTATTAGTTCTGAATCCATCTTTATAATCACCCTGTTACGGTGTGACGTTTGATGTTATCAAGAAACTCTTCCGGTGTTAGTGATTGACATGATCTCATGGTCTAAGGATTAGGATCACTTCGTAAGTTGTTATAGCAATATAAACTCAATGAATTTGATCATAATGCTATACTTCGGATGAATGTTCATCACACCATTACACTAATGTTGTGATCCCGTTATTAACAACATCCAATGTCCATGATCAGGAAACCTTGATCATCTTGTTAATCAACGAGCTAGTTTATAAGAGAGGCATAACTAGGAACTTCCTTTTGTTTATTAAACACACATGTATTAACGTTTCCGTATTAATACAATTATAACATGTAAAATAAACATTTATCATAAATAAGGAATATGATAATAACCACTTTATTATTGCCTCTCGGGCATATTCCCTTCAGTCTCCCACTTGCACTAGAGACAATAATCTAGTTTGAGAACTTTGCGTATTGAACACTTATGGCTTTCCGGTGTTCCATATACGCAATTGCATGTGGTTAACATAATCTACGGATCTGACGCTTCAGGTCCGTGTGTATTTGCATGTCTTTGCGTCTTCACGCATCACTCATTCTCCAATGAGATGGCATTGTATAAATTTGGTCTTTCGGTGAGACCTTTAGTTCCTTGGGGTTAAAACACGTCGATACTATTGTCATACAATATATCTTTAGTGTTAGCCCGTTGCGAACCACACCTTAGTTTGATAACAAACTACTTGACACAAATTCCCTCCTTTGCTACTACTATAGCAGTCATATACTTAGCCTTTTGTTGTAGTATTCGTCACAATGTCTTAACTTTGGAATTCATCCAAATCCATCATTGAAACTTTCTTTCCATTTCATTATGCCACCCATAGTTTAAATTGAGATAAACTTAATTTGTATCTTGTGACGAAACTAGTATCAATGTAACGCTTTACAATGAACTATTTGTAATTGTTTGTCACCTCTACACAAATATATTCTTAGTTCTTCCAAAAGATCATAAGAATATCCTTACTATCGTCCAATGATCATTTTATGATTCATTCTGGTATATGCTCATAACACTTAGAGCATAGGACATATCTGGATGTGTACATATCATGGTATGATTGATCAAAACATTCTCGTGATTTCACTCATCAAGTGTCAAAGCACTTGAATCTTGTTTCACTTATCAAGCGTCGATGCACTTGAATCATGATTCAATTCCTTTCCATGCGACAAGAACTGTTTCTTGTCGTTTCTATATTGAACTCCTTCAATATCTCATATATGTACGTTTGGCACAACCATATTAGCGTCACAGTCTATCCACTATAGACATTCATGCTAAATATTCGGGTTTTGCCTAAGTATTTCATCGAAATGAAATTCTTAACCTTTGGTCAATAAAAGATACATCATTTATAATCAACAAGATGTCCTCCACATAATGTATTAGAAATATGTCTCAGCGCTCCCACTTAATTTCTTGCAAATGCAAGCATCTTCATCGTCTCCTGATGAAAAACTCCTTTTTCATCACGGTGAAGATTCCAACTCCACGATGCTTACTTCAACCATTAAAGTTTGCATGCCCTTTTAGCATCCTTTGAATTTAACAAAAACCCTTTGGATCGTGTCATGTACACGTCCTAGGTAACCATTCTATTAAAAGAACTTTGTTTTGTTTATTCATCTACCATATACCAAATTATATGTACTGGTTGCTACTTTAATCCGTCCAGACTAAATATCGCTATGAAAGATCAAATCTTGTCATAGTCAACTCCTTGAACATTGTCATAAAATAATTTACGACATGTCGAATATTTCATAGATGTGAGACATCCATGTCTGTTTCTTTATAGATCCAAATACGACCGATAGGTTTTTACACCTTTCTGGAGGGTCTTCCAAGTTCAAAACTTGATTTCTCATGTATGGAACTATCACGGATTTTATGGCTTCAAGCCATTTGACGAAGTTAGGGCCCATCATCGCTTCTTTGCATATAGTCGGTTCATCATTGTCAAACAATAATGATTTACTCTCAAATCTTAGTATTTGATTGTTTATTCGACCGACTTGGTTCAATAAGAACTTAGATCTCCGTGACCACAACCTTTGAGGCACATAATCTATGAGCATTATGGCAGCCTCCGGAACGATTTCCGGCGCTGCGCAACTAAGCACATTTAGCTAAGGTTCGTTAACTTTATCAAAGTTCTATTGTCCTCCCACTTAACTTTTACGAAAAAATTCCTTTTTCAAGAAACTTCACGTTTCAAGCGACAAACCCTTTTTTCCTTGGTATTATGGAGGGATAACCAATTGTTATTCGAAATAACCTACAAAGACATGCTCATCCGACTTTGGTTGTAAACATCTTACTTATGTTTAGCATACCAAAATTTAAGAAATGACAACTTGGGTTTTACCCCAAACCATAACTTCCATGGTGTCATTTCAACGGATCAAGATGGAGCTCTTTTCAGTGTAAAAGCGGTAGTATCTAAAGATTTAATCTTTTAAAACATAATGGCCGTATTATGAATAACACCTTTGATCTAACCATGTCAAACAAGGTTTCATTACAAATCTCAAACACTCCATACTCCAATGGTGTTTCGGAAGATGTAAATCTAGGTGTTTTTCTAAACTTGCAACTCAAATAAATCCCTTTATGATAAAATCATAATTCATTTATTTTCTTGTTACACTTGTAACTCAAATAAATCCCTTATGATAAAATCGTAAACCATTTATTTTCTTGTTACAATGATTTTCACTTCATCTTGAAAGTCTTTGAACATTTTCAAATATTTCACACTTCTTTCTCATTAAGTAAATATTCACTCAAATTTCCGGAGAAAGTATATGAAGTTGAAACCCATCTCTTACGACTACACATAATGGACTACATACATCGATATGTATAAATTCCAATGTTTTAGTCGTTCATTCTTCTTTGGCCTTTGAATGAAGTTTTAATTATCCCGAGGAAAGTCTCACAAGCGTCACTTGATCAAATCAAAGACTCCAAAAATCCATGAAAATGGAGTTTCTTCATGTTTTTATTTCCAATATAATTTAAACAGCGATGTCACTTCGTAAGTGATCTTCCAATCATTTGTCTTGCGACATTTTAGCATTAGCTTTATGGATGTGATTTCTCCAACTAGATTTGTAAATCATCCATCTTATATGGAATATGGTAATTATTTGAACAACCTTTGTTCTCATAATACCTGATTCAAATAACAATTATTAAAACAAATCTTGAAGTCAAGCTTTGATGTCAATGAGAAATACAAACAACGGTTTGTTTGATTTCGATGAACATCATCACATATTCTCTTGCTAGTTACTTAGGCCATTGTGGTTCATGAATTGCATCGTTCCGTATGAAATTTCATGCCAACCAATTCGGTATCCAATACCCAAGAACCACATTGTTTAACAAGCAAAGAATACAACCATAACTTGTATATCATCTATATACCTAAATCGGATATTTCCAATCTTTTCTTTTCTGCCAAATATATTTTATAGATTCTCTTTCAGCATTTCCTTTTCCTTTTTAAAACAATCTATCAACATCAAAAGTGGTGCCATATACATGACACATAGTCCAAAGCGTGTATATTCAAATAATAATACCTTTGGACTTGCACTTTGAAGTAGATCACCATCATCAAAATGATCGGTATTCTTTCAAAATCCATTCTTTAGTAATATTTTAGTGTAGTAAACATTTTACATACATATTCTATTCACCCTTATCATGACGACTTTCATGATCAATCTACTTTAGCTTATAAAGGCGAACCGTGAGTATAACATTACTTTCCAAAACCCTTTTGGATGATTAGGATGTCTAGCATCTCCAACCTTCGTAAATTCTCATCCAATATGAGAACATATCTTATACTCTATCATATTGCAACCAAAACATTGTTTCAGATATCGTTATATCTGCCACACATGATGGTTTCTGAAACAATTCTTTTAGCTCCTAGATAAACTTGATATTAAAACAATCAAGAATCATGGAGGCAAACATGATACTTAAGATACTAACACTGGAATTGTTACTCTTGATTTAATACTAACTATTAAATTTCACGGAGTAAATAGAGTTTGCTGAAAGTTTGCAATAGGACTTTAAACTTTAGATTGACACTCAACACAATACGATACCAGTTCGTAAAGTAAATATCCAGAATTCTATAGTTCTATTATCTCAATTACAACTATGCATAAGGTGGTGAACGAATGCCAATGACTACAAAAAATTATGCAAATTCACTTTGATTTAATTTATGATAAATTGAGTTCTACTAATCCAAATTAGAAATGAACTCACACTCAAAAACGACATCGCTCGTGTCTTTTTGGTGATTACATGAACCAAATCCACTACACCAAGTCCGATCATCATGTGAGTCGGTATAGTTTCAAAGGCGAGCATCCATATGGTCATCATATCAAAAGATATGACTCATGCTTAACCTTTCGGTCCGTGTTCCGAGGCCATGTCTGTACATGCTAGGCTCGTCAAGTAAGAACCTTAGTATTCGCGTGTGTAACTGTCTTACACCCGAGATATGCTCGTGGATTCAAGTACACCCGATCATCACGTGATGTCTTGAAGCGACGAAACATTGTCGGTGAATACTTAAGGAAGAACACATTTTTATCTTGATATCTAAATGAGGGATCATCTTATTATGCTAATAAAATGCCAAACAAGCAATATAAGATGCAATCAAACATCACATGTTAATAAGTGAAATGATATGGTTCCCGCATATGATCTCGATCATGTGCACCGTGGTATGATCTCTATCATACCTTTATGTGTAAGGCCAAGGTCTATGGAACTTACACGCTATGTGTGTTGTAAGAGTATCATCTCATACTTCTACTTACAACATCACCATATCATATCACTAGCCCAACAACAATCTAAACTAGACGCCTCTAATTTATCCGTTGCAAGTTTTACGTGGCTTAGGGCTTTCGAAGATAGAACCGTTCTTACCTACGAACATGAACCACAACGATAACCAAATTGTTGACAACTCGTTGCAAATTAGATATTGACTATATTAGGAGAGACAGACACCCGCTAGCCACTTATGCAAAACTAGTTGCATGTCAAGCGTGGAACAGGTCTGATGTGCGAGGACATGTAAAGTTTGTCCGGGCCGCTTCATCCCACTATGCCACCAATATCCAAAGTACAACTAAGAAGCAATAAAATGATCATCATCGCCCACATACTCATATGTGTACTACCCGTGAAAAGTATCTAAGCATAGATCCGGCTCTGATACCACTGTAGGGTTCGCAGCATAGAAAACAAAAAATTTCCTACGATGGGAACAACTATGTACCAAGATCTATCTACTACATACAAACAACGGGCGGATGTATATCCGTAGAGAACATACCCTTGAAGACCGACAAATCTTAACGAGTCCAAACTCGTGGTTGATGTAGACGATCTCTTGCCGATCTCAAGATCGAGAGGAAGTCCGAGCGCCGCAAAACAGCAGCGCATCCGTGCTCGCACACACGTTCGAGGCACCGAGCAACCTCCGCCTCCTCGCTCCAGCGATGCAGCGGAAGCACAACTCTTTCTTGCCGAAAAGCCACCGAGAACATGTATCTCGCTAGTCCGAGACCATGGGGGATAAATTCTAGAGGGGGAGAGAGATCCTTCACGAGGACGTGTGAGTGAGAGAGAGGGAGGGGGTCTCCTTTTATAGGGAGAGGGGGGGCACCCAAGGGGCCATGCGCCCAGCCATGGGGATGCCCCCACCTCTTCCACATTCATGTGGGTGGACACTCCAGTCACTCAAATGCCTTTCAATTCCCTCCACTCAAAAACCCACTCAAATTCCCATTAAATTTCCACCAAATTTAATGCAAACTCTCATTAAATAAAACTCCTTTTATTTATTCAGAATTTTGTCAATTACTTTAATGACAAACATTCACATATAACCCCTTGCTAGTATTTCATTTCACATGCAGAAACACTTTCTGCAATTTCACCCGAAAACCCGTTTCGGTATCTAGTGAAATAAATTCCTGCGCTTGTTATTCTTTTCGGCATGAAACTTTTGCTCCAAATGTCGGTGTCTCTTAAGTGTGTCACCCTACGGTTCACAAATAATGCGGACATGATCGAGACCCCTCTCGGATCAATAATCAGAAGCGGGATCTGGAGACCCATACTGACTCCCACACATTCAACGATGACTTTCTTGTGATCGTCGGAACCTTTTTACGCTAGTATCTTAATCCTTTTGTTTCGCGATATATTACATGTCCGAGATTCGATCATCGGTATCTCCATACCTAGTTTGATCTCGTTACCGACATGTACTCTTTTCTCGTTCCCGTGATATAACATTCTAGTGATCAAATCACTTGCTTGCAAGCTAATCAATGTGATATCACCGAGAGGGCCCAGAGCATATCTATCCGTCATTGGGATGAACAAATTCCACTCTCGATCCATGGGCCTCAACATAAAACTTTATTAGTTCTGAATCCATCTTTATAATCACGCTATTACGGTGTGACGTTTGATGTTATCAAGAAACTCCTCCGGTGTTAGTGATTAACATGATCTCATGGTCTAAGGATTAGGATCACTTCGTAAGTTGTTATAGCAATATAAACTCAATGACTTTGATCGTAATGCTATAATTCGGATGAATGTTCATCACACCATTACACTAATGTTGTGATCCCGTTATTAACAACATCCAATGTCCATGATCAGGAAACCTTGATCATCTTGTTAATCAACGAGCTAGTTTATAAGAGAGGCATAAATAGGAACTTCCTTTTGTTTATTAAACACACATGTATTAACGTTTCCGTATTAATACAATTATAACATTTAAAATAAACATTTATCATAAATAAGGAATACGATAATAACCACTTTATTATTGCCTCGCGGGCATATTCCCTTCACTTCCCATCACTGTGAACCCCTTGGTGAGCATCTCCTAGTTCTCCCCCTCCCCTCTCTCTCTCTCTTGAATTGCCATTCACGGAGGATGTTATGGTTAGGTCTTGGCCTGCAGCTGGTAGATACCATCGTCAATCAGGTGGATTGTGTCCTACTGCCTCACCAGTAGGTTTGATTTGGGATGGATCGATGCCCATGCCACACAGCTATGAGATTTTCGTTCACACACTCGTGTAGATGAAAATGAAATAATGTAGGGTCTAGCTTCCTAGTAGTTACATTGGCACTCACAACATTTCTGTAGTGTTTGTGCTTGCTGCCATAGTACGATTTCTTACATGTCTTTGTTGAATTTCCTATCTGATTTGAGGCTTGGAAATTAATTGCGTCAGTAGCCTGTCCTGAGAGTTGGGAAGAAACTCTGTATATATGGCATCTACATGGTTCTGTGGAAAACTTTTGTAAAACACTTTGGAAACCTTTTTGAAAAACCAACACCGCTTTTAGTAGTTTGTCCAATAGTGCATTACCCTGGACATGGCTATTCGAATAGATTTATACTCTACATAGGTTGTACACTTTACCCACACCAAACAGATAACCTGCCCTAATCCCTACTGATCGTGGGGCGAGTAACCGATCGAGACTCTCCGAACTCCACTCTAGCATGGGCCCTAACCTATGAGTTGTTCCTCTCAACATCGGGATGTCGGGATCCACATACCAACCGGAGTGCATCCTACTCCTCCAGAGCCGACACTTTCAATGAGAATCTCATAGTATCGCCCAGCCACTCACATGGGTGGTCCTGCTTCCTCCACATGACTGCCTAACAGTTGACCCTTTTTTAAAGGAAGCCCGGGATTCGAGGGAGCTGATACCCTATAAGAAGTTGCGAGAATTCCCACACCAGTGTAGCAAACATTAAGTCCAGCCATGTCCCACTTCATGGTAATGTGGTTTCATGGGCTAAGTTGATATATCTAAAGCTGCAAAGAACCTATTTGCAAACATGGATGCATTTTTGTAAACATTTTTCCTCCATCCTTTATCCCACCTTTTTGTAAAAAAAAACCTATTTTCATTTTTATAACCTCTTTTGTGAGGTCGAAGCTCACCAAGGTTTTTGTTGGGAATATGCCCTAGAGGCAATCATTTATGATGAGATTTACCATTGTATTCATAAAGATATTAAGTTGTCCTTGTATAAACATCTGATGTGTATCATTGAATATGTGATTCGGTTGTGGAACTATACATTCATGTTGTTTGACTAAACATCCTTGGTCATTGAGGTTGTGCTCGACACACAACTTAGACCAATGTGAAAGTTGGCTTGATGACTCGGTTCCACTTGTCATGGGCATGGAGATGCTATTCCAACTTACACAGATTCGGCTAAAGAGTTTAGCGATTCGGATTGACCCATATTGAGGTACAACGAACAAGTAGTCATTTGTATATCTCAATGTAATCCTTAGACCTGAGGTTGTTGCATAGTACGAGTTGAGGATCACCGACTTAGGTTCTATCAAACGCTGATCCGTAACTGGGCAGCTATAAAGGCAGAGTTTGGGTCGACTGAGAATCAAGCTGCGTGATGTGAATAACCAAGATGGGATTTTGCCCTCTCGGAAGATATGATTCGTAAATCATGGCCATGCACGACTCGGTTAAGTGTTAACCGAGGAGGTCGACTAAGAGTTAGTCGAGTGAATCACTTATCTCGGATCAAGAAGAGAGTCGGACTATTTAAGGGATGACAAATATTCGCCTATAGTCTGACAAGGTATATCGTGAGGCAAAAGGGACTGGGACGCAAGTCACATTGGAAAGGCTAGTCGTCATGACTCTTTGGTACTTGGGAGTCGGCACGTTCTGCTAGGATCTGCTACCGACTGATCGATTGATTTTCGGACTCTAATCGTGTCCAAGTATCCATGAGCCTGCGGGGTCACACACTTAAGAGCAGGAGCAAGTTCGGATTGGACCCGAGCCGGATTAGGACTGAGTCAGTGGGTCGGACTCACGGTGACTAGTGTTATATGGGCTTTAGTGAATGGGCCACGAGAGTGGAGCCCACGTTCACTCCCTATATATTGTGGAGCACCGTAATCTAGAAAGGTTAATCGTTGTTCGGTTAGGTCATTCCATGTGTTGGAAACCCTAGCTCCACAGCAGTCCTGCCGTCGTAACGAACCTAGCAGTTCGCCGCCGGTGCTCCTCCTTGTACGTGTGGATACCAGCAGAGGTGTTGTACGTTCAGTACCAGGACGATCGGATCGCAAAGGACTGCACTTCATCAACTGACGCGCTTCATCATTAATCCGCAACTGCGCGTCTAGTGGTAAACCTCGTGGTCTTCTACCTCGGCTAGATCTTGGGATGACCATGTTAGAAGAAAAAGTTTTGTTTTATCTCTGCGTGGCCCAACAGTGTATCAGCGCGATAGCTTCTGGTTTTAGGCTCGAGATCTCGCATATGTGATATGCGGTAGACTATAGATGAGATCTATATGCTATTTTGGTGGTCGATCTATGAGATAGATCGGTTTTGTACGATGTTGATTGGATCAACTGTACTCGGGGAATGGTAGATCTGATATCCGTGATCATACTGCTGAGGTTGTGGAACGACATACCCCTACCAGTCGGCTTCCGCCATCGGGGTATACTGTGACACGTAAATCCAGAGGCGGTGATCGAAGATCAAAAAGTTTGATCCAATCGGAACAATGGTCGGAATCCATGTCCGGATCGTAGATAAGATCTATGTTTTCGGAAAAATCGTCGGGCGCTGCCCGCACCCGCGAGGGGACCGCCGGCTTTGCCCTGTCATAGCGCCTTAGATGTCGTTGCGAGTTTCACAACGCCTGTAGATATCGTATCTATGCATAACTTGTTTTTACAGGAAGTTGTGAATGGTATGGTTCATGTGCATGTGATTTATGTGTGTAATCCATACGTGATCTGTGAATCACGGTTTTTGTCAGCCGGATGGAGCATTGGTGCTATCATTTTATTGTATAACAACCTGCGTGTCGGATTCTCCTTGTAATTTACTTTACTAAGCTAGTGTAGCTGTTTGGAGAATCTGGATGACATGCAAGGCGATGTACATGTCGGAGACATGGAGTAAGACGACAAGTGACAAGAGTTGGCACGAGTCGGATTACAGGCTTGATGGAGATGGAGATCTCCATGAAGGGGTCCACACCATTTCACATTATAAATTCTTTATTTTGTGTTATTCTTATGTCTCTGTTTCACCTCTATTAGATAGTCGGTAAAATTTAATCCCTCAAAGAAGGTCTAGTCTTCCCGCTAGTGTTTGCACCATCACAAGTCGGACATTTTTGGTAGTGGGCTCATAAAATTGAGGTCCTGCCAATTCTTTCCGACTAGGTGGGTTCGAGTCGGACTCTTACTGCGGAAACACTCGGTAAGCTAGACGGGTCTATCACAACTGTTGTGAGGCTCGGGGAAAAGTCGGATGGGAGCCGGGGCATGTGATGCCACCCGTCCAACAGGAGTCGTATGAGATACGATTGGCAAGGAGTTGTCTACCTAGATCACTTGGCGGCTAGTGGTGATGCTAAAGCTCACTAGCCGACTTGCTTATTTAGGGTCCTGAATCACTAAGCAACCATCGGAGGGGTATTTAATATGCTTCCTCTTTTATGAATACATGTCTTATGTGTTTTGCATATTTTATGTTATAGATCATGAAACCAATTAGCAGTCACTCTGAGATATCTGGTTTTGCATTGAGAACTATCTATGAGAAAGATAAACTGAATGACACTAATATTACCAACTGGTATCAAAATCTGAGAATTGTTCTCAAACAAGAAAAGAAGGACCATGTCCTAGACAACCCACTTCTAGATGAGCCGAATGAGAATGCGACTGTCGCTGCCACTAATACCTACCGTCGGGCTAAGGATGAGTCCACGGATATTAGCTTTCTTATGCTTGATCACATGGAACCATACTTGCAAAAGCAGTTCGAGAATATTGAGGCCTACGATATGATCGAAAGCCTCAAAAGTATGTTCGAGGCTCAGGCGAAGACTGAGAGGTATCAAGTCTCTCAGGATTTGATGAGTTGCAAGCTTAAGGATGGCGATCCACTGAGTCCGCATGTGATCAAAATGGTTGGTTCACACTAGATGATCTAGCATCATCACAATCATCACAAGGACTAAAGCCTTAGTCTTATTTATTTTATTTTGGAAAAGTAATTTCTACTCATTTAAAAAACTACTTAAGATTTAATATTCACCAATTAAAATATGGGATCATGTTGACACATGTCATCATCACATAATTTAATACTTGGGAATGTGATTTAAAGTGGTGTCACAATTTAATAAGGTTTAACAATATTATTTTAATTAATTAAAGTGACTAGAAATGCCTATGGGGCATTCTTCTAATACATTGTCCATTATTACTGTTGGTAAACCTAGATCTTTTTACTTATTCAGAAAGATCTTGTGAAATTTGATTTTTGAGAGTATGAATCAACTCAAAAGCATTGGTTGAATGCAAAAAAGTTGCCGCCTTGTTATTTTTACTATAGGTGATCTATCATTCCAAATGGTTTGGATCCAACGGGCTTGGATTAATAATTTCAATACCATTCTAGCAAAATTAGTTTCATGCAATTTGGTTCACTAAAACTCTATGAATTGATTTTTGAATCTACTGACAGAACTAGGTTTGAACTAAATTGAAAAAATAAATATTTGAATCTACTGGGTCGCGCGTGAACTAAATGGGCCATCCCACTGCGCACATCGTACCGCCCGGGCTGACTTAAAGGGGGTGTGCCACCAGTGAGCGACAAAGGGGCTCCTGAAGGGGTATTCTTCAGTCTAGTCCCTATGATTAGAATCTAATCTAATGGATGGGGTTCATCATCGATGACGAACAGCTCCGGCGAGGTCTAAACCCTAACTCGGCGGTGGGGGTCGTGTGAGGCTCACCAGGGCTCCATCTAGGGTCGTCGTTGGGGGCGAACGACGTTGTCAATGACGGTGGTTCGAACGGTGGTCACGGCGGCTCCTGGGGTGGCTCCAATCAATGACTCCGCTTCTCCTCCTCCGTGGCAGACTCCGGTGAAATTCTGTTACTGCCGAGCTCGCCTTGCTCCAGGGAAGGGTCAGTGGTGTTCTATGAGGGGTGGGGAGTGAGTTGGTGTGGCGAATTGAGGCTAGGGTGGCATCCTTTTATAGCTGAGCGAGAGAGGCAGTGGGACATGGGCAGAGCTCATCGGGGTCAGCGGCATAGCGAGCTAATGGCATGGCGGAGGGTGTAGGATGGTGCGTGGTCTCCTGGTGATGCTAAGGGCTGAATGGCGCGGCAAGGGGCAGTCGAGGTTGGTCGGAATGGGCTGGTGCTCTGAGCGGCACCGACGACATTTTCATTGACGCACAGTGGCTATGGGTCGCGCGGCGGGAACGGGGATGTCTGGGAGCTAGCTGGTGTTAAGGCGAGTGTGTGTACGTGCGGTGAGGGCGAGGCATGGCGTACGTGAGCTGGTCGGGTGCGCCGCTCTGGAGCGCTCTTGGCATAGCGCAGAGACAGTAGGCGCGGCGATTCCTCTGTGGTCCAGGGCCTGGCTGGACAAGGGGTGGCGGTGGATGGTGAGCTGCCTCCTAGACATGGTGGACGGGCACGACGTTTGCTCCAGCATGCTGGCCATGGTCGGCTGGCAATGGGGGGCTCGGGTGGCACGGCACGGTGCAAAGGGGTAGAGGGCTAGCTGCTTAATTGCACTGGTAGTCACTAGGGGGGGACAAGGGGTAAGAATTGGGGACAAGGGTTTGAATGACCAATGCTCAAAATAGTGTAGTTAGGCAGAGTTTAAAATGTGTCTCCAGGTGTTTGATGAAATGGCCAAAATAATTCAAGTTTGAAAATTTTGAATGAAATTTGGTGGGTGCTCTGGTCACATGCTTGGTAGTCTAAGGTTTCTTGGGTTTGTAAAGGTGAACTGGTTTGAGTGGTTTTTGAGAAATGGTGATCTTAGTACCTACACTTGATTCAATTTTGAATTGTCATTTGAATAGATTTGAAATCTTTTTCAGTTGGTTTGCAAAGTGGCCTTGGTTTCACTTGTACTTGTTCTATCAAGGGGTGAAAAAGAATTGGATTTGTTTCTATTAGAAAACTTGGACTAGAAACACTCAAAGTGGTCTAGTGGTTAACTTTGGTCAAAATGACCATTTGCTCATATTGTTTATATTTGAATCTCTCTTGATTTGTTTCTCCTTGGAAATGATTTAGATGACGTTGTTTTCATCTTTAAACCAATCCTTGCCATTCATAGCAATCAAACATGGCAATACAAACATTCATGCATTCATCACATACACACATACATTCATATTGATTTTAATAACAAAAGTTTTTGTTAACCCTAAACTTGGGTGATTGGAACTTGATAATCTTGATTAATATTTTTGGGATGTTAAACTATGGGGGAGGAGGATACCACCACACTGCCATATCGGAGGAGTACGAGGAGACCCCCGAGCCCGTGGAGGAGCAGGAGCACCACCACCGCGCCACCTCGCCATCCACGCCATCCGCCACTAACAGCCGTCCGCAATTGCTCACCGTTTTCCACTCCTTCTTCCCATCACCGCGAACCCCTTGATGAGCATCTCCTAGTTCTCCCCCTCCCCTCTCTTGAATTGCCATTAACGGAGGATGTTATGGTTAGGTCTTGGCCTGCAGCTGGTAGATACCATCATCAATCAGGTGGATTATGTCCTACTGCCTCACCAGTAGGTTTCATTTGGGATGGATCAATGCCCATGCCGCACAGCTGTGAGATTGTCGTTCACACACTCGTGTAGATGAAAATGAAATAATGTAGTAGTAGATACATTGGCACTCACAACATTTGTTTAGTGTTTGTGCTTGTTGCCATAGTCCCATTTCTTACATATCTTTGTTGAATTTCCTATCTGATTCGAGGCTTGGATGTTAATTGCGTTAGTAGCCTGTCCTGAGTGTTGGGAAGAAACTCTGTATATATGGCATCAACAAGGTTTTGTGGAAAACTTTTGTAAAACACTTTGGAAACCTCTTTGAAAAGTTTTGGAAAACACTAAGAGTGGTTTACCCAATGTTATCTCCATGGGCCTCAATTGACCGGGTTATCCTCTTCCTTGCTCCTCGGCATCACCTCTCCTTCTCTGGTGTCCCTCGGACCACAGGTTTTACAAAAACACTTTCTTTTTCAAAATCCCTTTAAAAAAACACTAACACCGCTCTATAGTAGTTTGTCCAATAGTACATAACCATGGACATGGCTATTCGAATAGATTTATACTCTACAAAGGTTGTACACTTTACCCACACCAAACAGATAACCTGCCCTAATCCCTACTGATCGTGGGGCGAGTAACCGATCGAGACTCTCCGAACGCCACTCTAGCATGGGCCCTAACCTATGAGTTGTTCCTCTCAACACCGGGATGTCGGGATCCACATACCAACCGGAGTGCACCCGACTCCTCCAGAGCCGGCACTTTCAATGAGAAGCTCATAGTATCGCTCAGCCACTCACATGGGTGGTCCTGCTTCCTCCACATGACTGCCTAACAGTCGACCCTTTTTTTAAACGAAGCCCGGGATTCAAGGGAGCTGATCCCTTATAAGAAGTTGCGAGAATTCCCACACCAGTGTAGCAAACATTAAGTCCAGCCATGTCGCACTTCATGGTAATGTGGTTGCATGGGCTAAGTTGATATAGCTAAAGATGCAAAGAACCTAATTGCAAACATGGATGCATTTTTGTAAACATTTTTCCTCCATCCTTTATCCCACCTTTTTGTAAAACAAAACCTATTTATTTTACAAACCTCTTTTGTGAGGTCGAAGCTCACCAAGGTTTTTGTTGGGAATATGCCCTAGAGACAATCATGTATGATGAGATTTCCCATTGTATTCATAAATATATTAAGTTGTCCTTGTATAAACATCTGATGTGTATCATTGAATATGTGATTCGGTTGTGGAACTATACATTCATGTTGTTTGTACTAAACATCCTTGGTCATTGAGGTTGTGCTCGACACACAACTTAGTCTAATGTGAAAGTTGGCTTGATGACTCGGTTCCAATTGTCATGGGCATGGAGATGCTATTCCAACATACACAGATTCGACTAAA
Source organism: Avena sativa (assembly GCA_916181665.1). Classification (NCBI taxonomy): domain Eukaryota; kingdom Viridiplantae; phylum Streptophyta; class Magnoliopsida; order Poales; family Poaceae; genus Avena; species Avena sativa. The sequence goes on along the minus strand of OV702279.1, from coordinate 142,074,060 downwards.
GAGTTTAGCGATTCGGATTAACCCATATTGAGGTACAATGAACAAGTAGTCATTTGTATATCTCAATCAATGTAATCCTTAGACCTGAGGTCGTTGCATACTCCGACTTGAGGATCACCGACTTAGTTTCTGTCAAACGCTGATCCATAACTGGGCAGCTATAAAGGCAGAGTTTGGGTCGACTGAGAATCAAGCTGCGTGATGTGAATAACCAAGATGGGATTTTGCGCCTCCACTCGGAGAGATATTGCCTTGGCCCTCTCAGAAGATATGATTCAGAAAGCATGGCCAAGCACGACTAGGTTAAGTGTTAACCGAGGCGGTCGACTAAGAGTTAGTCGGGTGAATCACTTATCTCGGATCGAGAAGAGAGTCAGACTATTCAAGGGATAACAAATATTCGCCTATAGTCTGACAAGGTATATCGTGAGGCAAAAGGGACTCAGGCGCAAGTCACATTGGAAAGGCAAGTTGTCATGAATCTTTGGTACTTGGGAGTCGTCACGTTCTGCTAGGAGCCGCTACCGAATGATCAATTGAGATCCGGACTCTAATCGTGTCCAAGTAGCCATGAGTCTGCGGGGTCACACACTTAAGAGAGGGAGCAAGTTTGGATTGGATCTGAACCGAAAATCTGGTCGGGTTGGACCCGAGCCGGATTAGGACCGAGTCAGTGAGTCGGACTCACGGTGACTAGTGTTATATGGGCTTTAGTGAATGGGCAACGAGAGTGGATCCCACGTTCACTCCCTATATATAGTGGAGCACCGTAACCCAGAAAGGTTAATCGTTGTTCGGTTAGGTCATTCCATGTGTTGGAAACCCTAGCTCCACAGCAGTCCTGCCGTTGTAACGAACCTAGCAGTTTGCCTCTGGTGCTCCTCCTTGTACGTGTGGATACCAGCAGAGGTGTTGTACGTTCAGCACCAAGACGATCGGATCGCAAAGGACTGCACTGCATCAACTGACGCACTTCATCAGTAATCCGCAACTGCGCGTCTAGTGGTAAACCTCGTGGTCTTCTACCTCGGCTAGATCTTGGGATCACCATGTTAGAAGAAAAAGTTTTGTTTTATCTCTGCGTGGCCCAACAGTGGTATCAGAGCAATAGCTTCTGGTTTTAGGCTCGAGATCTCACATATGTGATATGCGGTAGGCTATAGATGAGATCTATATGTAGTTTTGGTGGTCGATCTATGAGATAGATCGGTTTTGTACGATGTTGATTGGATCAACTGTACTCGGGAATGGTAGATCTGAATTCCATGATCATACTGCTGAGGTCGTGGAACGACATACCCCTACCGGTCGGCTTCCGCCATCGGGGTAGACTATGACACGTAAATCCAGAGGCGGTGATCGAAGATCAAAAAGTTTGATCAAATCGGAACAATGGTCGGATTGCATGTCCGGATCGTAGATAAGATCTACGTTTTCGGAAAAATCGTCGGCCGCTACCCGCACCCGCGAGGGGATCGCCGGCTTCGCCCTGTCGTAGCGCCTTAGTGTCGTTGAGAGTTTCACAATGCCGGTAGATATCGTATCTATGCATAACTTGTTTTTGCAGGAAGTTGTGAATGGTATGGTTCATGTGCATGTGATGTATGTGTGTAATCCATACGTGATCTGTGAATCACGGTTTTGTCAGTCGGCTAGAGCCTAGGTGCTATCATTTTATTGTATAACGACCTGCGTGTCGGATTCTCCTTGTAATTTACTTTACTAAGCTAGTGTAGCTGTTTGGTGAATCTGGATGACATGCAAGGCGATGTACATGTCGGAGACATGGAGTAAGACGGCAAGTGACAAGAGTTGGCACGAGTCGGATTACAGGCTTTATGGAGATGGAGATCGCCATGAAGGGATCCATACCATTTCACATTATAAATGCTTTATTTTGTGTTATTGTTATGTCTCTGTTTTACCTCTATTAGATAGTCGGTAAAATTTAATCCCTCAAAGAAGGTCTAGTCGGTTTTCTCGCTCGTGTTTTCACCATCACAAGTCGGACATTTTTGGTAGTGGGCTCATAAAATTAAGGTGCTGCCAATTCTTTCCGACTAGGTGGGTTCGAGTCGGACTCTTGCTGCTGAAACACTCGGTAAGCTAGACGGGTCTATCACAACGGTTGTGGGGCTCGGGGAAAAGTGGGATGGGAGCCGGGGCATGTGATGCCACCCGTCCAATAGGAGTCGTATGATATACGATTGACAAGGAGTTGTCTACCTAGATCACTTGGTGGCTAGCGATGATGCTAAAGCTCACTAGCCGACTTGCTTATTTAGGGTCCTGAATCACTAAGCAACCATCGGAGGGGTATTGGTTCTAGTGGGAGCATAAAATATTAAAGTATTTAATATGCTTGCTCTTTTATGAATACATGTCTTATGCTTTCTCACATGGAAACGGACTTGTAAGATCAGTTCGAGAATGTTGAGGCCTACGATATGATCGAAAGCCTCAAAATATGTTCCAGGCTCAGACAAATACTGAGAGGTATCAAGTCTCTCAGGCTTTGATGAGTTGCAAGCTTAAGGATGGTGATCCACTGAGTCTGCATGTGATCAAAATGGTTGGTTCACACTAGATGATCTAGCATCATCACAATCATCACAAGGATTAAAGCCTTAGTCTTATTTATTTTATTTTGGAAAAGTAATTTCTACTCATTGAAAAACTACTTAAGATTTTATATTCTCCAATTAAAATATGGGATCATGTTGACACATGTCATCACCACATATTTTAATACTTGGGAATGTGATTTAAAGTGGTGTAACAATTTAATAAGTTTTAACATTATTATTTTAATTTATTAAAGTGACTAGAAATGCCTATGGGGCATTCTTTTAATGCTTTTCCATTATTACTGCAAGTAAACCTAGAATTTTTTACATATTTAGAAAGATCTTGTCAAATGTGATTTTTGAGAGTTGGAATCAACTCAAAAGCATTTATGGTTGATTTTTGAAAAATGGTTGAATGCAAAAAAGTCTCTGCCTTGTTATTTTTACTATAGGTGATCTATAATTCCAAATGGTTTGAATCCAACGGGCTTGGATTAATAATTTCAATAACTTACTAGAAAAATTAGTTTCATGCAATTTGGTTCAGTAAAACTCTCTGAATTGATTTTTGAATCTACTGACAGAACTAGGTTTGAATTAAATTGAAAATCTATATTTGAATCTACCGGATCGCGCGGGAACTAAATGGGCCGACCCACTGCACACAGCGTAGGGCCCGAGCTGAATTAAAGGGGGTGTCCCACCTGTGAGCGACAGAGGGGCTCCCGAAGGGGTATCCTTCAATCTAGGCCCTATGATTAGAATCTAATATAACGGCTGGGGTTCATCGTCGATGACAAACAGCTCCGGCGAGGTCTAAACCCTAACGCGGCGGTGGGGGTCGTGTGAGGCTCACCAGGGCTCCATCTAGGGTCGGCGTTGGGGGCGAACGACGTTGTTGACGACGGCGGTTGGAACGGTGGTCACGGCGGCTCCTGGGGTGGCTCTAATCAACGGCTCCTCTTCTCCTCCTCCGCGGCAGACTCCGGTGAAATTCCGGCGCGGCAGAGCTCGCCTTTCTCCGGGGAAGGGTCAGTGGTGTTATGTGAGAGGTGGGGAGTGAGGTGGTGTGGCGCATTGAGGCCGGGGTGGCCTCCTTTTATAGCCGAGCGAGAGAGGTAGTGCGGCATGGGCAGAGCTCATCGGGGTCGGCGGCATAGCGAGCTAATGGCATGGCGGAGGGTGTAGGCCGGTGCGTGGTCTCCTGGCGATGCTCAAGGGCTGAATGGCGCGGCAAGGGGCGGTCGATGTTGGTCGGAATGGGATGGTGCTCTGAGCGGAACCTACGGCATTTTCGTTGACGCACAATGGCTATGGGTCGCGCGGCGGCGAACGGGGATGCCTAGGAGCTAGCTGGTGTGAAGGCTAGTGTGTGTACACGCGGTGAGGGCGAGGCGCGGCGTACGTAAGATGGTCAGGTGCGCTGCTCTGGCATTCTCTCGGTATAGCGCAGAGACAGTGGGCACGGTGATTCCTCTGTGGTCCAAGGCCTGGCTGTACAGGGGGTGGCGATGGACGGAGAGCTGCCTCCTGGACATTGTGGACGGGCGCGGCGTTTTCTCCAGCGTGCTGGCCATGGTCGGCTGTCAATGGGGGGCTCGGGTGGCACGACACAGTGCAAAGGGGTAGAGGGATAGCTCCTTAATTGCACTGGTAGTCACTAGGGGGGACAAGGGGTAAGAATTGGGGACAAGGGTTTGAATGACCAATGCTCAAAACTGTGTAGTTAGGCAGAGTTTAAAATGTGTCTCTAGGTGTTTGATGAAATGGCCGAAATAATTCAAGTTTGAAAATCCTAAAGAAATTTGGTGGGTGCTCTGGTCACATGCTTGGTAGTCCAAAGTTTCTTGGGTTTGTCAAGGTGAACTGGTTTGAGTGGTTTTTGAGAAATGGTGATCTTAGTACCTACACTTGATTCAATTTTGAATTGTCATTTGAATAGATTTGAAATCTGTTTCTTTTGGTTTGCAAAGTGGTCTTGGGTTCACTTGTACGTTTTCTAGCAAGGGGTGAAAAGAATTGTATTTGTTTCTATTAGAAAACTTGGACTAGAAACACTCAAAGTGGTCTAGTGGTTGACTTTGGTCAAAATCACCATTTGCTCATATTGTTTATATTTGAATTTCTCATGATTTGTTTCTACTTGGAAATGATTTATAGGATGTTGTTTTCATCTTTAAACCAATACTTGCCATTCGTAGAAATCAAACATGGCAATACAATCATTCATGCATTCATCACATACACACATGCATTCATATTGATTTTAATAACTAAAGTTTTTGTTAACCCAAAACTTGGGTGATTGGAACTTGATAAGCTTGATTAATATTTTTGGGGTGTTACAAACCTTCCCCCCATAAACAAAATCTCGTCCCGAGATTTGGGAAAAACAAAACTAGGATTTAAAGAGATCTGGAAACTCAGTTCTAATGTAATCTTCTCGCTCCAAGGTAGCTTCTTCTTTAGTGTGGTTACTCCACTGGATCTTGAGAAACTTGATACTCCGGGTTCTGGTGGTTCTGAAGGCTTCTTCCAAAATACAAATGGGTACTTCGGGATATGTTAGGTCCTCGTTGATCTCTATGGTTCTGTGGTTAATATTCTTGAAAACTTCGGTCTTCTCCGGGACTTCTAGGAATATGCAAAGTAACGAGATATGAAACACATTATGCACGGCTAACATCTCTTCCGGTAGTTCCAGTTGATATGATACTTCTCCTCGGCGATTCAAAATCTTGAAGGGTCCGACAAATATAGGGGCTAACTTTCCTTTGAGTTGAAAAGGTTGCATTCCTTTCAGGGGTGATACTTTCAGATACACAAAATATCCGATATTGAAGGCTAGGTCTCGATGTCTCTTGTCGGCATAACTCTTCTGTCGGGATTGGGCAGTCATAAGGTGCTCATGGATCTTGCGAACATTCTCTTCGTCTTCTCGTAGGATGTCGGTTCCAAAAATCTGACTCTCTCCTACTTTCGACCAATTCAGAGGGGTACGACACTTCCTTCCATACATAAATTAAAATGGGGCCATTTGCAAACTGGCTTGATAACTGTTGTTATATGAAAATTCTACGAAAGGAAGACAGTCTTCCCATTTTGATACATATTCTAGCACATAGGCTCTCAACATATCTTCGAGTATCTAGTTTACTCGCTACGTTTGTCCTTCAGTCTACGGGTGATAAGCTATGCTGAAATCTAGTCTGGTTCCTAATTCTTCTTGGACTTTCTTCCAAAATCTCGAGGTAAACTGGGTTCCTCGATCCGACACAATGTTCTTGGGGACTCCATGCAAACTGACTATTCTAGGAATGTACAACTCTGCTAGCTTAGAACTCTGATATGTGGTCCTGACTGGTAAGAAATGAGCGACTTTGGACAGTCTATCCACTATGACCCAAATAGAGTCATTTTGCCTACTAGATGTAGGCAAACCGGTGATAAAATCCATTCCTACAGAATCCCATTTCCATTATGGAATATGAAATGGTTACAAAAGTCCAACAGGTCTCTGATGTCCCGCTTTGACTCTCTGAAAGATATCACATTTGGCTATGTAGCTTCCGATTTTTCTCTTCATCTTATGCCACCAAAATTGCTCCTTCAAATCCTGATACATCTTTGTTCTTCCAGGGTGGATAGAATAAAGAGTATCATGGGATTCTCTCAAAATAGCTTGTTTCAACTCTGAATCTGCTGGTACACAGATACGTCCTTTGTACCACAAAATTCATACTTCATCTTTGGTGAATCCGCGTACCTTTCCTGTATCGATACGACGTTTGATTCCGTCGATACTAGAATTTTCTTTCTGCGCCTCCTTTATCTGACTGATCAAAGTGGGTTGAAGTTCTATGCTAGCCAAAAATCCTTCACTTACTAACTCCATTCTGAAATCTTCCAACTCCTTGTGCAAACTTGGTTGCTCCTTCAGAATCATGTTGTTCAAGCGACACGACAATCTGCTAAGAGCATCTGCTACCACATTGGCTTTGCTGGGGTGATAGTGAATGTCAATATCATAGTCCTTGATTATCTCTATCCATATCCTTTTCCTCATATTCAGCTCCTTTTGGCTGAAAATATACTTCAGGCTCTTGTGATCCAAATAAATCTCACAGCGGTTACCCATGAGATAATGCCGCCATGTCTTCAAGGCTAAAACTACGGCTGCTAGTTCAAGGTCATGGGTAGGGTATTTCTGCTCATGTTGTTTCAGTTGTCGGGATAGATAGGATATGTCTTTGCCTTCTTGCATTAGCACACATCCGAGACTAATCTTGGATGTGTCACAAAAGACATCAAAAGGCTTCGTGATATCCGACATAATCAAGATTGGGGCTGAAACCAATCTCTTCTTGAGCTCTTAGAAACTCGCTTTGAATTTGTCCGTCCATTCAAACTTCTTATCTTTCTTCAGCAATTCGGTCATGGGTCTTGCGATGCTCGAGAATCCTTCTACGAACTTGCGGTAATATCCCGCTAATCCGAAAAATGCACGAACTTGGGTTTGAGTGGTTGGGGCTTGCCATTCTTCAACATCCTTTACCTTGGCACGGTCGAAAGAAATTCCTCCTGCCGCCACGATATGTCCGAGGAATCCTACTTCCTGTAACCAGAACTCACATTTGCTAAACTTGGCATACAACTGATGCTCCCTAAGGGTTTCAAGGAAGGTCCTTACGTGTAGCTCATATTCTTCTTCTGATTTGGAATAGATCAGAATGTCGTCGATGAAAACAACGACAAACTTATCTAGGATGTTCATAAAAATCTTATTCACGAGGTTCATGAAATAAGCGGGGCCATTGGTTAATCCAAAAGACATGACAATGTACTCATACAGTCCATATTTGGTGGTAAAGGCAGTCCTTGGAATATCCTCTGCGCGAATCTTGAGTTGATCATAACCATTTCTAAGATCAATCTTAGAAAACACTTTGGCACCAGTCAACTGGTCAAACATATCTTCTATCTTCGGCAGTGGGTACTTGTTCTTAATGGTGACATCATTCAGGTTCCGATAATCCGTGCACAAACGGTTACCTCCATATTTCTTATCCACAAACAAGACAGGTGATCTCCATGGCGAAACACTTGGTTGAATCAGACCTATCTCCAGCATAGCATCCAGTTGCTTCTTCAGCTCCACTAATTTAGACGGGTTCATGCTATAGGGTCTCTGTTCGATGGGTCCAGTTCTAGGGATTATTTCAATGATAAACTCGATATCCCGATCTGGGGGCATACCGGGCAATACATCTGGGAATACGTCGGGGTATTCACAGACTACTCTGACTTGGTCAATGGTTGGTTGGGCTAGACTCTTGTTTCACTTGAATTGACGGGGCAAGGCTTCAGATACATGCTCAACTGATACTCCAGTGGTACTAGTCATGGTTATGGCTTTCTTGGCATAGTCGATTAATCCTTTATGTTTCGACATCCAATCCATTCCTAGTACTACTTCCAAACCTTTGGTTCCAAGTATTATTAGATTAGCATAAAAAGCTATTCCATGGATTCTGATAGGTACGGCCTTGCAAATTTGTCTAGCTTTGGTGGTTGAACCATGTATTTGAACTATCATAACGTGCTTCAATTTTGTTGGTTGAATCTTACTAGTGCATGCAAATTCTTCTATAACAAACGAGTGTGATGCTCCAGAATCAAACAACACTCTTGCAAGTACTGATTTAACAGAAAATATACCTAGCATGACATCTGGCGCTTCCTGAGCTTCTTCAGCATTCATGTGAAACAGACGGCCGTTCCGGTTGAGTGAGTTCCCTGGGAAAATCTTCTTCAAGGCTAAACACGGCGTTGTTGATGAGCTAGGGCATTCACATTGGTGGCTGCTGCAAGCTTCGTCGGTCACTCGTTGGAGTAGTGACCCTTGACTCCGCATTCATAACAAGTAACCTGAGACTTGTCTTTTCCTGCAACTGGCACAACATTGCTTCCAGTCCTTGGGGAAGTATTGGTGTTGTTGTTGTTGAACTTGGGCGGTGCATGGTTGAAATTGTTGGCGTTTTCGGGGTTGTTTTTGTGGTTTCCGGGCCTTCGGTTTCCTCCCCCACGGTTGGGATAGTTCGGTCGGGTCATCGGGGGTCTATTGTTTATCGGGGCATATCCTACATATGGGTTGGGACGATACTTTGGGGTATGGTGGGTTCCTGGTCGATGCATCATTCAACGCTTGTGATTCTCATTGGCTTGGTTGATCTTGCCTTCCATCTGGATTACAGAATCCACTAAGGCTTCAATGTTAGCGAAAGGAATGTTGACTAATACCGCCTGCATCTCATCATGCAGACCATTCAAGAATCTCTCCTTCTTGGCTTCAGTGCCAATCTCATCTGGTGCATACCTAGATAATGACAGAAAATTTTCACGGTACTCAACCATTGTCATCCTCCCTTGCTTCAATTCTCTGAATTCATCTCTCATACTCTTGATTAAACCCGGTGGCACATGGGTTCTGCTGAAGTTGAGTTTGAATTCATACCAGGTCATCATATGTCCTCCATTCATGGTGCGAATGCTATTCCACCAAGATCTTGCATCACCTGCCAGATAATGGGTGGAAAACAACACTTTCTCATTGGCCTCCACTCCTGCGACTTCTAAGTTGTTCTCCATGCTCTGTAGCCAGTCATCGACATCTAATGGCTCTTCATACTTACTAAAAATAGGTGGATTGGTGTTCTGAAAGTTCTTGAGCTTGGATCAATGGTTGTCCTAGTTCCCATGGCCTTGATTGTTATTGGCCATCTGAGCTATGTGTTCAAGGGTGGCTAAGTTGGCTTGACGTTCGGCTCTTTCAGCTTCACGGTCCGAAACCAACATTTGCAAGATTTCAGCATTGGGCCCGGGGATGAACTGCTTCCTCCGTGAGGCATCTGAAGATTGAGATAGATCATGAGACAAGAGGGAACATTCTAAGGTTCATGGATTTGTTTTTGAAAAGTTTTTAAACTTTAAGTTTGACTCAGGTTTTGCCAACTAGCAACTTGTTTTTCATTCATTCATAGCACCCAATACAAACACACACCATACTAAGGTAACATATGGTTTTAAGAACCATTCTGTGAAACTACGATACAATGGGACCAGATACAGCTCACACCTACGATAGTTCTCAAGTGCCACTACTCATCAGAATCGGTAGCTTCATCATCATCAATGAAAGCGGAATCATCATTAGTGTGAAAGTCCATGTCTTGGTCCTCCAGGTAGTCATCATCATCACTAAGGTAGGAGTAGGGGTCTCCACGGATATCCTCCCCTGCATTCTCCCTATCCTCAAGATGCATGTCCCGCTCATGGATGGTCTCCTCCAAGTATGTCACTTTGTGACAAAGGCGAGCAATGATGCGATTCTTCTTGTCACGTAGACGGCGAAATGTCTTGCGCTCCTTTGCAAGGATGGAGAGGGTATGGTCCTTCTTGACTGCAATGGCATAGTTGTGGTTGGCGTATGTGCAGGCGTTGTCCAACTCCTTCTGCCTGTCATGCATCATGAAGCTGAGATGATCCACGTGATGCTTCATCTCGGGATGTTGTGGCACCTCCAATGGCTTTCCCATAGCATCACGCCTTGCGGAGTACTCAAAGCGAGTACCCTTAATCTGATTGATTCTTTGCCCACACAGACAGGCAAGAGCTTCCTGCATATCCCTGGCGAGTCCATCTAGCCAGTTGTTCTCTCTTAAGCTGAATTGGATTCCCACTGAGGTGGGTGCCTCCATATTGCCTCTAAGATTGGCAACAAACATCCATTGTAGTTCTTCTCCTTGCTGATCGTTGCTGTGCTCCGAAGAACTCGGGGTGCGGATGCTCAAGAAGTTCCGAGAGTTGGTCCAGATCATGCTCAAAGATGAGATGTTGTCCATTGCCCAACTTGTAGAACTTGCTATACTTCACCTCCATCTATAAGAATGTAGGATGAATAAGTTAGTAGAGTGATCAAGTGTGTCAAATTTTATGTAAGTTTGCAAGAATTTTTGAGGGACATGAATTTTCTTGAAAGAACCTAAGTGATAAGAATGAGAATAGGTTTTCATAAATACTCAATTTTTTTGGTTTTGAAACTAAGTTTTTGATTCAAGCGTCCAATCTAACTAGGTTCTCCTATGGTCAGGATGGCTCTAATACCAACTTGTCAACAACCGGATTTCTAATCCCAGATGTGTGTTATGCCATACATCGCAATCCCATGATTACCATTTTTGCGAGACATAACAGATTGGTACCATAGTTCATCATCCATTACAAACCATAATAAAGGTCTTACAAATAAAGGATCTCATTATCCAGTATTAATACATTCAACATAGCGGAATAATATAATAATGGTAGCGTGGTCGAAGCTCCATCTTCAGGGTCACAGGCAATGCCGACGATGGGAGATGATCCTAGTTGTCATACACTTCTTGCTGTCCATCATCCTGGTAGTCCTCCTCATAGTCTGACCATAAGAATAGCCATGGACAAATACATGAGTACTGTTTAAGTACTCGCAAACTATCACTAACAAGTAACATGGTTTAAGTAGGAATCCTAAGCTCTAGGTTTATTTGAAAAAATCCAGGTTTATCTCTAATTGAGTTTAGAAGTAAAGAAAACTAGTTTAATGTTCTACAACACCTAAGTGGGAACTTAGTTTTCATGTTCACAACCCTGTTGTGGTCAAGTCAAGTCATAATTCATTTCACAAGTCATTTTGAAAACATCTAACGACGGAATAGTATGGCCACTCCAACTGTCCATAACCGCGGATGCGGCTATTCAAATTGTTTGACACTCTGCAGATGTGGTACACTTTCACCACAACATTCGATACATCCGTCAGGAACAATCCTGAATCACCATACTCAGTATGCGGATAATCAATCCAACCCTTTCAATTACACACCCTAGTATACGCACCTCCCCTATGAGTTTGGCCTCCCAACCATGACCATCTATCATCTTGGGAATTTCACAGGTGGACAATCATCACGAGGTAGCCTCATCTCAAACCTCTTCCGCAAGGGAACCCATACTAAGATATATAAATTTCCAGTTAAGGCCTACCCAAATTCGGGTAATGTGATTGTACGGAAAAATTGGAATGTTATCGCATCTGAACCCAACCATCAGTTTTATAAAGGGATATGGCTCATGCCTCAACATTTTCATCATTAAATCATCTAGTGTTCATAACACATGTCAAAACATTTCATTAGAATGACTCATCATTTTAAAGTTTTCATAATCATTTTCACAAAGTATTCCCATCTAAAGTGATCAAGTTTTATGCTTAGCACTAGCCACTAAAGTTGGGGGTAGTCACTAATGAGGGGTGCTAATCAAGTGTGACTATCCAGATCTAGGTCTCATGCCTCAGTATGACATCTAATTGTAACTAACTTAGGCCAAGTTTTATGATCTTTATGCTATCTATAATATCTTTCCAAAACTCACTAAATACTAGCTAGGAGTAATAAAGAACTTTGATAAAGAAATGAAAGAATAAAGCTTGCAAGTAAAACTGGGATGGTGGTATAACCAAATATGCCTAAGGCATTTCATAGGTTAATTGGTATTCTGGGGCTTGCAAGTATAGCTTGAATGGTTTATCTTAGCTTGCATAGTTAGTAGCTTGCCTTGAGTAGTGCAGTGATTGAAGTCTCCTTTGTTTCCTCTTCGTTGTAGTCCCCTTCCTCCTCGTATGCTTGGTCGGTACTAGCGTATATAAATAAATACGAGGTACACAATCACCAAACAGTACTTAACTACTTCTAATTATCACACAAAGGTTCACACTAGATGATCTAGCATCATCACAATCATTACAAGGAGTAAAGCCTTAGTCTTATTTATTTTATTTTGGAAAAGTAATTTCTACTCATTGAAAAAACTACTTAAGATTTAATATTCAGCAATTAAAATATGGGATCATGTTGACACATGTCATCACCACATAATTTAATACTTGGGAATGTGATTTAAAGTGGTGTCACAATTTAATAAGGTTTAACATTATTATTTTAATTAATTAAAGTGACTAGAAATGCCTATGGGGCATTCTTCTAATACTTGTCCATTATTACTGCAGGTAAACCTAGATATTTTTACATATTCAAAAAGATCTTGTGAAATTTGATTTTTGAGAGTTGGAATCAACTCAAAAGAATTTATGGTTGAATTTTGAAAATTGTTTGAATGCAGAGAAGGCTTTGCCTTGTTATTTTTACTATAGGTGATCTATGATTCCAAATAGATTGAATCCAACGGTCTTTGATTAATAATTTCAATACCATTATAGAAAAATTAGTTTCATGCAATTTGGTTCAGTAAAACTCTCTGAATTGATTTTTGAATCTACTGACAAAACTAGGTTTGAACTAAATTGAAAAAAAAAATTTGAATCTACCGGGTCGCGCGGGAACTAAATGGGCCGGCCCACTGCGCACAGCGCATTGCCCGGGCTGACTTAAAGGGGGTGTCCCACCTATCAGCAAGATAGGGACTCCCGAAGGGGTATCCTTCAATCTAGGCCCTATGATTAGAATCTAATCTAATGGCTAGGGTTTATCGTCGACGACGAATAGCTCCTGCGAGGTCTAAACCCTAACGCAGTAGTGGGCGTCGTGTGAGGATGACCAGGGCTCCATCTAGAGTCGAACGACATTGTCGATGATGGCGGTTCGAACGGTGGTCACGACGTCTCTCGGGGTGGTCCAATCAACGGCTCCGCTTCTCCTCCTCCGCGGCAGATTTCGGTGAAATTCTGGTACTGCGGAGCTCGCCTTGCTCCGGGGAAGGGTCAGTGGTGTTCTCTGAGAGGTGGGGAGTGAGGTGGTCTGGAGAACTGAGGCTAGGGTTGCCTCCTTTAATAGTCTAGCGAGAGAGGTAGTGCGGCATGGGCAGAGCTCGTTGCGGTCAACGGCACAGTGGCACAGTGTAGGCCGGTGCACGGTCTCCTGGCGATTCTAAAGGGCTTAATGGCGTGGCAAGGGGCGGCCTAGGTTGGTCGGAACCGGCTGGTGCTCTAAGCGGCACCGACAGCATTTTCGTCGACGCACAATGGCTATGGGTCGCGCGTAGGCGAATGGGGATGTCTAGGAGCTAGCTGGTGTTAACGCGAGTTTGTGTACACGCGGTGATGGCGAGGTGCGGCATACACGAGCTGGTCGGTTCAGGCGCTCTGGCACGCTCTCGGCATGGCGCAGAGATAGTGGGCACGGCGTTTCCTTTATGGTCCAGGGCCTGGCTACGTGCGAGGGTTGCACATGGGGTGGCGGTGGACGGTGAGCTACCTCCTAGACATGGTGGACAGGCGTGGCATTCGCTCCAGCGTGCTAGCCATGGTCGGCTGGCAAGGGGGGCTCGGGTAGCACAACACGGTGCAAAGGGGTAGAGGGATAGCTTCTTAATTGCACCTGTAGTCACTGGGGGCGACAAGGGGTAAGAATTGGGGACAAGGGTTTGAATGATCGCTTCTCAAAGCAGTGTGGTTAGGCAGAGTTTAACATGTGTCTCCAGGTGTTTGATGAAATGGACGAAAGAATTCATGTTTGAAAAGTTTGAATGAAATTTGGTAGGTGCTCTGGTCACATGCTTGGTAGTCTAAGGTTGCTTGGGTTTGTAAAGGTGAACTGGTTTGAGTGGTTTTTTAGAAACAGTGATCTTAGTACCTACACTTGATTCAATTTTGAATTGTCATTTGGATAGTTTTGAAATATCTTTCTGTTGGTTTGCAAAGTGGCCTTGGGTTCACTTGTACTTGTTATATCAAGGGGTGAAAAGAATTGGATTTGTTTCTAATAGAAAACTTGGACTAGAAACACTCAAAGTGGTCTAGTGGTTAACTTTGGTCAAAATGACCATTTGCTCATATTGTTTATATTTGAATTTATCTTAATTTTTTTCTTCTTGGAAATTATTTAGATGATGTTGTTTTCATCTTTAAACCAATGCTTGTCATTCATAGCAATCAAACATGGCAATAGCAGCATTCATGCATTCATTACATAAACACATGCATTCATATTGATTTTAATAACAAAAGTTTTTGTTAACCCTAAACTTGGGTGATTGGAACATGATAATCTTGATTAATATTTTTGAGATGTTACACTATGGGGGAGGAAGATACCGCCACACTGCCATATCGGTGGAGGACGAGGAGACCCCCGAGCCCGTGGAGGAGCAAGAGCACCACCACCGCGCCACCTCGCCATCCACGCCATCCGCCACTAGCAGACGTCCGCAAGTGCTCGCTGTCTTCCACTCCTTCTTCCCATCACCGCGAACCCCTTGGTGAGCATCGCCTAGTTCTCCCCCTCCCCTCTCTCTCTCTTGAATTGCCATTCACGGAGGATGTTATGGTTAGGTCTTGGCCTGCAGCTGGTAGATACCATCGTCAATCAGGTGGATTGTGTCCTACTGCCTCACCAGTAGGTTTCATTTGGGATGGATCGATCCCCATGCCACACAGCTGTGAGATTGTCGTTCACACACTCGTGTAGATGAAAATGAAATAATGTAGGTTCTAGCTTCCTAGTAGTTACATTGGCACTCACAACATTTCTGTAGTGTTTGTGCTTGCTGCCATAGTCCCATTTCTTACATGTCTTTGTTGAATTTCCTATCTGATTCGAGGCTTGGACGTTAATTGCGTCAGTAGCCTGTCCTAAGAGTTGGGAAGAAACACTGTATATATGGCATCTACAAGGTTTTCTGGAAAACTTTTGTAAAACACTTTGGAAACCTTTTTGAAAAGTTTTGGAAAACACTAAGAGTGGTTTACCCAATGTTATCTCCATGGGCCTCAATTGACCGGGTTATCCTCTTCCTTGCTCCTCGGCATCACCTCTCCTTCTCTGGTGTCCCTCGTACCACAGGTTTTACAAAAACACTTTCTTTTTCGAAATCCCTTTTAAAAAAACCAACTCCGTAGTTTGTCCAATAGTCCATAATCGTGGACATGGCTATTCGAATAGATTTATACTCTACAAAGGTTGTACACTTTACCCACACAAAACAGATAACCTGCCCTAATCCCTACTGATCGTGGGCCGAGTAACTGATTGAGACTCTCCGAACTCCAGTCTAGCATGGGCCCTAACCTATGAGTTGTTCCTCTCAACACCGGGATGTCAGGATCCACATACCAACCGGAGTGCACCCGACTCCTCCAGAGCCGGCACTTTCAATGAGAATCTCATAGTATCGCCCAGCCACTCACATGGGTGGTCCTGCTTCCTCCACATGACTGCCTAACAGTTGACCCTTTTATTAAAGGAATCCCGAGATTCGAGGGAGCTGATCCCTTATAAGAAGTTGCGAGAATTCCCACACCGGTGTAGCAAACATTAAGTCCAGCCATGTCCCACTTCATGTTAATGTGGTTGCATGGGCTAAGTTGATATAGCTAAAGCTGTAAAGAACCTATTTGCAAACATGGATGCATTTTTGTAAACATTTTTCCTCCATCCTTTATCCCACCTTTTTGTAAAACAAAACCTATTTAATTTTTCAAACTTCTTTTGTGAGGTCGAAGCTCACCAAGGTTTTTGTTGGGAATATGCCCCAGAGGCAATCATGTATGATGAAATTTCCCATTGTATTCATAAAGATATTAAGTTGTCCTTGTATAAACATCTGATGTGTATCATTGAATATGTGATTCGGTTGTGGAACTATACATTCATGTTGTTTGTACTAAACATCCTTGGTCATTGAGGTTGTGCTTGACACACAACTTAGACCAATGTGAAAGTTGGCTTGATGACTCGGTTCCACATGTCATGGGCATGGAGATGCTATTCCAACTTACACAGATTCGGCTAAAGAGTTTAGCGATTCGGATTGACCCATATTGAGGTACAACGAACAAGTAGTAATTTGTATATCTTAATCAATGTAATCCTTAGACCTGAGGTTGTTGCATAGTCCAAGTTGAGGATCACCGACTTAGGTTCTATCAAACGCTGATCCATAACTTGGCAGCTATAAAGGCAGAGTTTGGGTCAACTGAGAATCAAGCTGCGTGATGTGAATAACCAAGATGGGATTTTGCGCCTCCACACGGAGAGATATTCTCTGGGCCCTCTCGGAAGTTTTACTGAATAACCGAGGCGGTCGACTAAGAGTTAGTCTGGTGAATCACTAATCTCGGATCGAGAAGAGAGTCAGACTATTTAAGGGATGACAAATATGCGCCTATAGTCTGACAAGGTATATCGTGAGGCAAAAGGGACTCGGACGCAAGTCACATTGGAAAGGCAAGTCGTCATGACTCTTTGGTACTTGGGAGTCGGCACGTTCTGCTAGGAGTCGCTACCGACTGATCGATTGAGAGTCGGACTCTAATCATGTCCAAGTAGCCATGAGCCTGCGGGGTCACACACTTAAGAGCAGGAGCAAGTTCGGATTGCATCTGAACCGGAAATCAGGTCGGGTTGGACCCGAGACGGATTAGGACTGAGTCAGTGAGTCGGACTCACGGTGACTAGTTTTATATGGGCTTTAGTGAATGGGCCACGAGAGTGGAGCCCACGTTCACTCCCTATATATAGTGGAGCACCGTAACCCAGAAAGGTTAATCGTTGTTCGGTTAGGTCATTCCATGTGGTGGAAACCCTAGCTCCACAGCAGTCCTGCCGTCGTAATGAACCTACCAGTTCGCCGCTGGTGCTCCTCCTTGTACATGTGGATACCAGCAGAGGTGATGTAACTTCAGCACCAGGATGATCGGATCGCAAAGGACTGCACTACATCAATTGACGCACTTCATCAGTAATCCACAACTGCGTGTCTAGTGGTAAACCTCGTGGTCTTCTACCTCGGCTAGATCTTGGGATCACCACGTTAGAAGAAAAAGTTTTGTTTTATCTCTGCGTGGCACAACAGTGGTATCAGAGCGATAGCTCTGGTTTTAGGCTCGATATCTCGCATATGTGATATGCGGTAGGCTATAGATGAGATCTCTATGCTGTTTTGGTGGTCGATCTATGAGATATATAGATCAGTTTTGTACGATATTGATTGGATCAACTGTACTCGGGGAATGGTAGATCTGATTTTCTTGATCATACTGCCGAGGTCGTGGAACGACATACCCCTACCGGTCGGCTTCCGCCATCGGGGGTAGACTGTGACACGTAAATCCAGAGGCGGTGATCGAAGATCAAAAAGTTTGATCGAATCGGAACAATGGTCGGAATCCATGTCCGAATCGTAGATAAGATCTATGTTTTCGGAAAAATCGTCGGGCGCTGCCCAGACTCGCGAGGGGACCGCCGGCTTTGCCCTGTCGTAGCGCCTTAGATGTCGTTGCGAGTTTCACAATGCCGGTAGATATTGTATCTATGCATAACTTGTTTTTGCAGGAACTTGTGAATGGTATGGTTCATGTGCATGTGATGTATGTGTGTAATCCATACGTGATCTGTGAATCATGGTTTTTGTCAGCCGGCTGGAGCCTAGGTGCTATCGTTTTATTGTATAACGACCTGCGTGTCGGATTCTCCTTGTAATTTACTTTACTAAGCTAGTGTAGCTGTTTGGAGAATCTGGATGACATGCAAGGCGATGTACATGTCGGAGACATGGAGTAAGACGGCAAGTGACAAGAGTTGGCACGAGTCGGATTACAGGCTTTATGGAGATGGAGATCGCCATGAAGGGATCCATACCATTTCACATTATAAATGCTTTATTTTGTGTTATTGTTATGTCTCTGTTTTACCTCTGTTAGATAGTCGGTAAAATTTAATCCCTCAAAGAAGGTCTGGTCGGTTTTCCCGCTAGTGTTTGCACCATCACAAGTCAGACATTTTTGGTAGTGGGCTCATAAAATTGAGGTGCTTCCAATTCTTTCCGACTAGGTGGGTTCGAGTCGGACTCTTACTGCTGAAACACTCGGTAAGCTAGACGGGTCTATCACAACGGTTGTGGGGCTCGGGGAAAAGTCGGATGGGAGTCGGGGCATGTGATGCCACCCGTCCAAAAGGAGTCGTATGATATACGATTGACAAGGAGTTGTCTACCTAGATCACTTGGTGGCTAGCGGTGATACTAAAGCTCACTAGCCGACTTGCTTATTTAGGGTCCTGAATCACTAAGCAACCATCGGAGGGGTATTGGTTCTGGTGGGAGCATAAAATATTAAAGTATTTAATATGCTTCCTCTTTTATGAATACATGTCTTATGTGTTTTGCATATTTTCTATTGTAGATCATGGCGCCAAGTAGCAGTCACTCTCAGATATCCGGTTTTGCATTGAGAACTATCCTTGAGAAAGATAAACTGAACGACACTAATTTTACCAACTGGTATCAAAATCTGAGAATTGTTCTCAAACAAGAAAAGAAGGACCATGTCCTAGACAACCCACTTCCAGATGAGCCGAATGAGAATGCGACTGTCGCTGCCACTAATGCCTAGCATCGGGCTAAGGATGAGTCCACGGATATTAGCTATCTTATGCTTTCTCACATGGAACCGGACTTGCAAAAGCAGTTCGAGAATGTTGAGGCCTACGATATGATCGAAAGCCTCAAAAGGATGTTCCAGGCTCAGGCGAAGACTGAGAGGTATCAAGTCTCTCAGGCTTTGATGAGTTGCAAGCTTAAGGATGATGATCCACTGAGTCCGCATGTTATCAAAATGGTTGGTTATGTGTAGTCTCTGGAGAGGCTTGGCTACCCCATTAGCGAAGAGTTTGCTATGAATATAATTCTGAACTCTCTTCCTAGTGCATATGGGCAGTTCATTTCGAACTACCACATGCATGGTATGGATAAGAAGCTCACTGAATTGCATGGGATGCTCAAGCAGGAATAGGCGGATCTCAAGAAGGGTGCCAGTCAAGTGTTGATGGTGCAGAATAAGGCTAAGTTCAAGAAGAGTTCTTGGACTAAGAAGAAGGCTAAGTCAGGAGGAAAGCAGGCTCAAGACCCGGTCCCAAGCGCTTCCTCAGGGACTAAGCCATCTCCTTCAGCCGGATCCACTTACTTCTATTGCAAGGCGGATGGCCACTAGAAGAGGAACTGCAACAAGTATTTGTCCGAGAAAGCCAAGAGTGGAGGTATGACTTCTGACTCGGGTACACTTGTTTGCAATGTTATAGAACATATCTTGCTGATGCACCTAATAGTTCTTGGGTATATGGTACCGGATCAGTTATTCACATCTGCCACTCGTTGCAGGGACTGGTAAGAACTAGGAGCGTAGCAAGAGGCGAGGTTGATATTCGAGTCGGCAACAAAGCAAGAGTTGCTGCGTTGGAAGTCGGAATGATGCAGCTTCATTTACCTTCCGGATTCATTATGGAACTGAATAATTGTTATTATGTTCCAGTGCTTAGTCGAAACATTATTTCTGCTTCATGTTTGATGAGGCAAGGCTATGATTCGAATATCAAGAATAATGGTGGTTCTTTGTATTTGAATGATATGTTTCACGGCTTTGCACCCGTCCAGGAAGGGTTATTTATTTTGAATCTTGATGGTGATTCGGTTTATAACATAAATATTAAATGGTTGAAACCAAATGATCTGAATATGACTTACTTTTTGAACTGTCGGCTTGGTCATATAAGTTGGAAACGGATGAAGAAGCTCCATGATGATGGACTCCTAACTTCGTTCGATTTGGAGTCGTTAGAGACTTGCGAATCATGCCTACTCGGAAAAATGACCAAGACACCTTTTGCAAAGAGTTGCGAAAGGGCGTCCGACTTGTTGGGACTACTACATAGTGATGTATGTGGACCAATGAGCACGACAACCAGAGTTGGTTATGAGTACTTCATTACCTTCACTGATGATTTGAGTAGGTATGGATATATATACTTGATGAAACATAAGTCGGAAGCCTTTGAAAAGTTCAAAGAATTCCAGAATGAAGCACATAATCAACTCGGCAAGAAAATAAAGTTTCTTCGGTCGGACCGAGGAGGCGAGTACATGAGGCATGAGTTTGATGACCATCTGAAAAGTTGTGGAATAGTTCCTCAACTTACTCCGCCAGTAACGCCGCAAAGGAACGGTGTTATGGAAAGGCGGAATCGGACCTTGTTGGACATGGTACGATCAATGATGAGTTGGACAGATCTGCCTTTATCATTTTGGGGTTATTGTCTAGAAACAGTGGCGTTCACACTAAACAGAGTACCATCAAAGTCAATAGAGAAGACACCACATGAGATGTGGACAGGCAAAAATTTGGGGTTGTGAAGCATTTGTCAAGCGACTTCAGTCGGACAAGCTTACGGCGAAGTCGGCTAAGTGTATTTTCGTGGGGTATCCGAGGGAAACCTTGGGTTACTACTTCTACAACCGAGAAGAGGGCAAAGTGTTTGTCGCTCAGAACGGTGTCTTCCTTGAGAAAGAGTTTCTCAGTCGGGGAGTAAGTGGGAGCACGGTGCAGCTCGAACAAATTGGAGAGGAACCGGCTAGTAGCGAGTCGGCAAAAACCTTGGAGGTTGAGCCGGTCGTGGTAGCTGAGCCGGCAGAAGCACCTGTACTACAAAGATCGACGAGATTACGAAGTGTTAGTGATGTGTTACTGTTAGATAGTGATGAGCCAGCAAATTATTCGGAAGCGATGGTTGGATCTGATTCCGAGCCATGGCTTGGAGCCATGAGATCCGAGTTAAAATCCATGGATAAAAATCAAGTTTGGAACTTGGTTGATCTGCCAAACGGTGCAAGACCCGTCGAGTGCAAGTGGGTCTTTAAGAAGAAAACTGATATGGATGGAAATGTTTCCGTCTATAAAGCACGCCTTGTCGCGAAGGGGTTCCGACAAGTTCAAGGAGTTGATTACGATGAGACTTTCTCGCCTGTAGAGATGCTTAAATCAGTTCAGATCATGTTAGCTATAGCGACCTATTTCGACTATGAGATATGGCAGATGGATGTCAAAACGGCTTTCCTTAACGGAAATTTAACTGAGGACGTGTATATGATACAGCCCGAGGGTTTTGTCGATCCGGCTAATGCTGACAAAGTATGTAAACTTCAGAAATCCATTTATTGGTTGAAGCAAGCATCTCAGAGTTAGAATATTCGCTTTGATGAGGTAGTCAAATTGTTTGGCTTCATCAAGAGTGATCATGATTCTTGTTTATACAAGAAGTTTAGTGGGAGCAAAGTAAACTTTCTAATATTATATGTGGATGACATATTACTGATTGGAAATGATGTCTAGATGTTGCAATAAACCAAGGAATCATTGGAAAGGAGTTTCTCAATGAAAGACTTGGGTGAGGCAACATACATCCTTGGAATCCGGATATATAGAGATAGATCAAGGAGGCTCATTGGATTGAGTCAGAGTACTTATTTGGACAAAGTGTTGAAGAAGTTCAACATGGAATCGTCTAAGATGGGGTTCTTACCAATGTCCCATGGTGTAAAACTTAGCAAGACTCAGTGTCCTTCGACAACTGATGAGCGAAGTCGGATGAGTGCGATTCCGTATGCTTCTACAGTCGGATCCATCATGTATGCCATGATTTGTACTAGGCCAGATGTTTCATATGCTCTAAGTGTTGTGAGCAGATACCAGGCTATATCCTGGAGAAATCCACTAGACATCAGCTAAAAATATCCTAAAGTACTTGAGAAGGACTAAGGATATGTTTTTGGTTTATTGTGGTGAAGATGAACTCAGTGTAAAGGGTTACACCGATGCGAGTTATCTTACCGACTCTGATGATTCTAGTTCGCAATCTGGATACGTGTTTACTATAAACGGAGGTGCTGTGAGCTAGAAGAGTTCCAAGCAAGAGACTGTGTCTGCATCTACAACAGAGGCTGAGTATATTGCCGCCTCGGAGGCAGCAAAGGAGCTGTTTGGATGAGGAATTTCCTCATGGATCTTGGTGTGGTTCAGGGCTCGTCCAATCCGTTAGACATGTATTATGACAACAATGGTGCTATTGCACAAGCCAAGGAACCTAGACAACACCAGAAGAACAAGCACATACTCATGCGGTACCACCTGATTCGCCAGTTCGTGGATCAGGGTAATATCAAGTTATGCAAGGTACACACGGATGCAAATATTGCGAATCCGTTGACAAATACGTTACCACGGACGAAGCATGAGGCGCACCTGATAGCCATGGGCATTAGATGCTTAGACATATGATGTCGGAAGATTGACTCTAGTGCAAGTGGGAGACTGTTGGGAATATGCCCTAGAAGCAATCATGTATGATGAGATTTCCCATTGTATTCATAAAGATATTAAGTTGTCCTTGTATAAACATCTGATGTGTATCATTGAATATGTGATTCGGTTGTGGAACTATACATTCATGTTGTTTGTACTAAACATCCTTGGTCATTGAGGTTGTGCTGGACACACAACTTAGACCAATGTGAAAGTTGGCTTGATGACTTGGTTCCACTTGTCATGGGCATCGAGATGCTATTCCAACTTACACAGATTCGGCTAAAGAGTTTTGCGATTCGGATTGACCCATATTGAGGTACAACGAACAAGTAGTCATTTGTATATCTCAATCAATGTAATCCTTAGACTTGAGGTTGTTGCATAGTACGAGTTGAGGATCACCGACTTAGGTTTTGTCAAACGCTGATCCGTAACTAGGAAGCTATCAAAGCAGAGTTCGGGTCGATTGAGAATCAAGCTGCGTGATGTGAATAACCAAGATGGGATTTTGCCCCTCCACTCGGAGAGATATGATTCAGAAATCATGGCCATGCACGACTCGATTAAGTGTTAACAGAGGAGGTCAACTAAGAGTTAGTCAGGTGAATCACTTATCTTGGATCGAGAAGAGAGTCGGACTATTTAAGGGATGACAAATATTCTCCTATAGTCTCACAAGGTATATCATGAGGCAAAAGGGACTCGGACGCAAGTCACATTGGAAAGGCAAGTCGTCATGACTCTTTGGTACTTGGGAGTCGACACGTTTTGCTAGGAGCCCGCTACCGACTGATCGATTGAGAGTCGGACTCTAATCGTGTCCAAGTAGCCATGAGCCTGCGGGGTCACACACATAAGAGCGGGAGAAAGTTCGGATTGGATCTGAACCGGAAATCTAGTCGGGTTGGACCCGAGCCGGATTAGGACTGAGTGAGTGAGTCGGACTCACGGTGACTAGTGTTATATGGGCTTTAGTGAATGGGCCACGAGAGTGGAGCCCACATTCACTCCCTATATATAGTGGAGCACCATAACCCAGAAAGGTTAATGATTGTTCGGTTAGGTCATTCCATGTGTTGGAAACCCTAGCTCCACAGCAGTCCTTCCGTCGTAACGAACCTAGCAGTTCGCCGCCGGTGCTCCTCCTTGTACGTGTGGATACCAGCAGAGGTGTTGAACGTTCTGCACCAGGACGATCATATCACAAAGGACTGCATTGCATCAACTGACGCGCTTCATTAGTAATCCGCAACTGCGCGTCTAGTGGTAAACCTCGTGGTCTTCTACCTCGGCTAGATCTTGGGATCACCACGTTAGAAGAAAAAGTTTTGTTTTATATTTGCGTGGCCCAACAGTTTTCTCATCAAACATTTTGTAAACATGTACCCAGGGTCTTCCCATCCTATACTTTTCCTTTGGCTAAAACAGGGTCTCCAAGGGGCTATGGCGTTATACACCATCTACCATACTAGGGACAAGTAGGTGTCGTTAAAGTGTTGTACCTAGTGGTACTAAAGTTGCAATGGTTTGGAGGAGCCAAACTTTCCCCCATATAGAGACATAGTATAATAAAGCCATGCAATTTTCGTAAACCAATTTAAAACATGCACGAAAATAAAATTAGAACAAGTGCTTATGAGCAAGAAGGTGGCTTGCTTGATGATCACAAATATGGCATATATGTCCCTGGACTTCTTAGAGAACAATAATAGCCAAATAGTAATAAGACATCTTCTTCTCATTGTTAGACAATCGCAACTATCGTCGTCGAGGATCATACATGCAATCAAACAATAGGCACAATCAATCATCAATCATGAAACCCGAATACAATATCGCAAACAATTACACAATATAGTATTTACTTTAGTAGGTATTGAGAATTTGGTTATGGAAAGAAAGAGAAGGCTTTGGTTGCATTAGGGGATTTTGTAACAAGATGTATGTGGTATAAATCACATGATTAAGGAGTTTAAGGCCAAGGCTTGGTTCTGTATGATATCACTATACAAAAATGATATATCAGGTAGGGATTGACAAAATGAAACTAACAAAAATGGATTCACTATTTTATTGATTATCCTTGATTTATAAGGAATTTTCTAGTGAATAAAACTCTAGTTTTAGGAAAAACATCATTAGAAAAGTTCTGGAGTTTCAAAAATTATTTCCTTGGATGGTTAAGTAGTGTCTGATGGACTTATTCACTAAGAGTTGGAATCATCCCAAAATATTTCACAGAATTCCCTCAGGAAATTCCCAAAGGCTGTACTGTCGTGGTATTGCCGACGAGTACACCATTGAGGGGTCCTCACATTGCGTGTGTAGAGACGTGGGGTGAGGCGGAAGGTTGGCGGGTACAAGGTAACACAGCTTACCCAGGTTCAGATCCCACGAACGTGGCGGAATCCTACTCCTGCTATAAATCACTATAATGGTAATACACCGAGTTAAAGGGATTTGTTCGATGTGCGAGGTATGAGTTGATTGGTGCCCTAAAGTCTCCTCTAGGTCCAGCTTATATAGTCGCCAGATCCTAGGGTTACAGGCAAAGTCCTAGCCGGACAGGTTACAGATTCCGACACGGTACACAATTAGTCTAACGTGCCTTGCACTCCAAGGCTCCAGGTACGCTGGTGACTCTTCTGTAGGCTTCCTTCATCCGGCATGGGCCTCCCTTCTGGATCCATCTAACTGGGCCACCCAGCAGGCCATAGGACTTGCTACCCACTATGGGCCCCCGGACTAGAGACATGCAATGGTGATATGCAATGGTGATACCCATTTAGCATATCCCCAATAGTAGCCCCCGGAGAACTCCGAGATCTTGCTCCGCCTTGCCTCTTCAAACTAAATGCTCCATCTAGATGGATGTCGGCAAAATCATCAAGCAATATCTTGTAGTCCTCCCAAGAACATGCAATGCTCCCCTCCTTCAATATGTAAGTCGGAGAACTGCTGAATCTTCCATCGTACTCTTCTCGAAGCCGGACTGCATTCGTCCATGTCGGAATCTTCAGATGGGATGGTTCACCTGCCTATGCCAGTAGAGTGACGTAGACCATAGATCAGCGACGCCTCGTAACTCACACATGTAGAGAACACAATAATATCCCTTTTTCCCGCGTGAAGGATACAAAATATTGGCGGCGGAGGTGGGAACGTGGCAAAATTTCCGCGCGCGCACACGCACGCCCTGTCCACGCAGCAACCATTCGATCGACTTGAATGAATCTTGATGCCGAGTACTATAAATTGTAACCATGGTGATTTTTATCTTTTCACCCCATTCTTCCTCGCATCGTCTTCTTCTTCTATCCAACGTCTCCTCGTGCTCTCGACGCACCGAGGAAAAACCCTAGATTTTCCATCAAATCTCACAGCCAACCTTCCTCTGCACCAATGTCCAGCAGCAGCAGCATTCCGTCCATGGCGGCGTCGGGTGAGGCCACGTCCAAGCCAAAAATCTCCATTCATGTTTTGTCGGAGAGCGTGGTGGTGCCACGCACCACGGTGGTTGAATTCACCGGCAGCGACCATGTTCCATCGGGGCTGGAACTGCTAGAGGAAGAGGATGACTCCCACAAGGGAGAATGGCGTAGCTCCGATATCACCGAAGGCGATCTCAAGGAGATGTTCGCCGAGGGTTACCTCCCCGCGAAGGAGGATCTGGTCTGGCGGGTGGAGCCGGCCGGCAAGGTCATCCCTTCTCCCCTTGCCGGAGATAAGGTGTACCTCAAAGCCGAACTAGTACACCGCGTCTCCCTCCCAATCTCTGACTTCTTCATAGAAATCCTTAGACACTACCGGGTTCAACCTCAGAACCTGTCTCCGAATAGCATCCTCGCACTTAGCAACTACGCGGCGCTTTGTGAGGGTTACCTAGGAATCATGACTAGGTTAGATCTGTTCATCTATTTCTTCACCATCAAGAGGGAAGCCAGAGTAAGCAAGGATGAGCTCAGAAATTGTGGAACCATTAGTTTCAAGATCCGGCCTGGCCGGCGGTTCCCCGACATCGTAGGCCACGAATCCTACAAGAACTGGCAGAGTACGTATTTCTACGACCCATGCATTCCTTTGGCTGGCCAAGAAAAAACATACCCGAACTTTGTTGATGAGGCCTCCGCTGAAGCCCCGACATGGAGATCCCAAGCCCTCCTCCCCTCTGACGACGAAGCCTCCCACGCCGTAAGGCTGATCGAGTTGTTTGTAGAGACGGTTCTGACCAGGTTGGACCTAGGCATGTGCTGGTTCATCAGGCAGATTCATCCTCTGCAGCACCGAGTGAAGCTGATGCACGAATATTCCAAGGATAGGAAGGATAGCCTCCGCATATCTGAGGACAACTTTTCGAGTGACTCCGTCAAGCTTCGCCTCAAGGACATAGTCAAGGTGAAGGAAATGAAGCGTGGCTTCACCATCACCTATGACATGTTCGAGGGCGGCACGTGCCCATAGGTACTTGTTTATTTTCCATGTATGACATATACTCCAGTTCTTTCGTCTTGCCTTGACCATTGCGTCTAACACTTTGGGATTCACATAATAGCTAAAGACTCTGGACGAAGGTAGCATGGCTATCCAACTATATGAACCCAAGCTGAAGGAAGTCACCATCGTGTCCGACGATGATGTCCCGTTGGCGCGAAAGCGGAAGAGCTCCACCTCTGGCGCTGCCGATAGAGGCATGAAAAAGAAGACGGAGGGTGGAGCCTCCAAGAGATCCACCTCCCCCCTAGAGGCGGAGAAAAGAAGAACGATTGGTATCCCTTTGATCAAAGCACCAACCATTTTGTAAGCTTCTTAACATCCGACATTGTCCCTTGCTCGTCTTGTAACTATACTTATACTTTTTGCATGTTTCAGGAAGAAGGCCAGTATGAGTTTCAAGAAGACCTCCAAAACATCGGGGGCTTCTAAAACATAAAGGAAATGTTTAGTCAGTCATCTCCCGCCATTTCCCCTC
Organism: Avena sativa; assembly: GCA_916181665.1. Classification (NCBI taxonomy): domain Eukaryota; kingdom Viridiplantae; phylum Streptophyta; class Magnoliopsida; order Poales; family Poaceae; genus Avena; species Avena sativa. The sequence continues at coordinate 142,046,336 of OV702279.1, read as the reverse complement.
CGACTCCAAGCGTCCATCCTGCTACCGCATCAACAAGCTCTCTAGCAAAGGTAACGTATGAACCTTCTGCCATGGAAGTGGATCCATCCAATTCTCAGGGATTCCCTGATGTTGCCGCAGAACTTGTAGTTGTCGACGAGCAGGCGACACAAGAAATCATGTCCTCCAAAGTGGCTGAAGCTCCGGCTAAGGATGACACTAGTAAGGCAATGGTGGAAGGCGAAACTTCTACCGTAGGTGGAGCTGTTGCACCCAGGACATCATCAAGCTCCCAAAGATCATCTACCCGGTGCTTGCACCGAGTAGCTTAGCTCTGGATCCTAGGGCAGCATCGACTTCTCCTACGTGTGGTCTTGAGGATCTGCTCAAGAAGGGGGAGATTCTACGCGTAAATGGCCTTGCTTTTAGAAAGTTATTTGCCGAGAGCGCCAACAACCTCAAGATTATTGCACTTGTAAGTTTTATATGTCTTTTTGCATTTCATATGTAGTATACCACTTTAGCCCCCAAGGATTTAGACGGAAAACCATAGGTCTTTGGGTCGGAATGCTCTAAGAGTGACTAAGCTAGAAACTTCGCACTATAGCCCCCAAATATGTAGTTTGAATGAATTATTCTGACTAGATACTTTTAGAGTATCATACGCAGTGTTTGTAAATTTCAATATTGTAGCCCCCAAGCCTCAAGTTGAAACAGAATTAGCTCCAACTAGATGCTTAAAGAAATACTAAGCATATTGCTGAGTTAAAAACTTGTACTGTAGCCCCCAAGCCTCTAGGTGGATACTTATCTGGCTAGATGCTCCAAGTAGACTAAGCAACTTTAATCTTATTGCAGAATGAGAATCTCGGAGAGGAATCGCCAACGACAAGTTCCACAAGATGCGTGCTGATCTTGAAGCTGAAAAGGGTAACACTGCCTTCTTGAAGGATCAAATCACCAAGATCAAGAGTCTGTTTTTCTTTTCAATTTCACACTCAAATCTTGGTCTTGCGCCATTAACCTCCGACTATTCACTGTGCCCTGACATTTGTCCGACATGCAGAAGCTATTGCCAAGGCGTAGGATATTGTCGAGCAATCCAAGCGCATACAACTGTTGGATAGAGAGAACAAAATCCTTAAGTAGGAGAGGGCTGAATCATTGAAGATGCACGAGAATGCTATGAACGCCGTGCAGGAGTCCACCAACACGGAGATCAACCACCTGAAGGAGGAAATTGCAATTCTCAAGGAGCAGAACAAAGCTGCCGCCAAGCAGAATACGTGCAACCTTGAGGCTTACAAGGTCCTCCGACAAGAACGGGTGGCGGAGACACTCCAACAAGCTGAGGCTAGCATCTTATGTAAGCAATCTCCGTCTTGTACTTCTATAAATCAGATACTCTAAACTTTTGTTGTGTTGATCTCATGTACTCCATTGCTTGGCCATAAATGCAGCTCCTATTGGTTTGACCAATAATCCTCCTCCACCAAAGGAATGCATGGTTCTTGTCAACAACTTCATCAGCACCGCCATCACCCAAGCAAAAGAAATTACCAAGCCCTTGAACATTAACATCAAAGCGGTGGAATCCGTCATGAAGTACTCAGAGATCCTACGCCAAGCCCCCGAGCGGATCGTAAGCTGGAAAGCTTCATGCACCCAGGATGGTGCAAGGATGTCGCTGGCAATGGTCAAGGCTCACTATGAGAATGCCGACATCGACACGGTGACCTCGGGTCTGCCTGACGTAGATGATGACAGACAGAAGATCGATCACAGAGCTATCTGGTCATCGCTAACCGGCTACGACACCAGGGTCGCCAAGTTGGTGGACGCAAACACCTTTGTACCTCTTGAGGTCATCGACGCTGACTAGTCCAGCTCCTCCGAGTCCCTCAAGACCACCGACTTTGTTGATGATCAGGATGACTCTCCTGCTGCCGATGACGTTACTTCAAATTCTCCTGTGCTATAGGAATGAAAAACACTTATGCAATATTTCTTTCCTCTAGGTGTATGTATGCGGAAAAACTATGGGTTTAACCTTAAGGCGGAAAACAATAGCTTATATGTTTCCTGATACTTAAGTACTAGTTCCACCATGTATATATTTTTTAAGAAAGTGTTGGGGTTATCCATTACTCTGGTTTTTATGCTTGACTTTTTTTGAGTCGGAAGACCCGTAGTAGGAACTATGCGCTCGGGCGATTATACCCAATGGCACCGTTAAGAACCTAAGCACAAAATCGCCGACTTCGATTCTCGAAAGTCACTACTCCAGAATCCACATAGAAACTACAAACAACGTATAGACCAGAAAACATAAGCTAACGCCCGTAGGTGGAATTTTCACAAGTGCAAATGCAATAATTGCACATAAAGGTTTGATATGATCCAAAAATGAACACTAAAGGACGTAAAAGACTAAAGCATATGAGTAAACCAAAGATCTTTATGTCATTGATCATATAAGAGGTACAAAGTAGATAAAAAATATGCTAAGTGTAAAAAGGACGTAGCGGTGCTATGTTCCATGGCCGATCAAGCTCCGGGTAGTCATCATCTGGGTCACGTCGCTTACGCTTATGATCCTCGTTTGGTCTATCCTCTAGTTCACGATTGTCAATGAGGTATTAAGACCAATTGAGTAGCGCCTTGCTAATGATGAACGGTCCTTCCCATGGCGGGGATAATTTTTGTGATTTCTTTTGATTAAGTCAGAGCACCGGATCCCTCTCTTTAAATGAGCGAGGCCGAACGCGGCCATTATGGTAGCTGCATAGATTCTGCTGGTAGATGGTGGATCTTTGGCACGCCAATGCATGCTCTTCCTCGAGAAGGTCCGCATCTAGGCGTCTAGAGTCTTCAGCGTCATATTTGTTGTAGGCGGCAACTCTTGGTGAATCGTGAAGGATGTCGGAAGGCAGTGTGGCTTCTGCTCCATATACCATGAAATAAGGGGTCTAGTCGGTGGATCTATTGGGTGTAGTTCGTTAACTCCCTAGAACAGATGGTAATTCCTCCGCCCAGGCTCCAGCTGCTCTATGTAGCGGTGCCTCTAGACGTGGTTGATTTCCTGCAGAATTAATCCATTGGCTCGCTCAACTTTCCCAATGGACTGTGGATGTGCTACAGATGCCAAGTCAAGTCGGATGCCCTTCTCCCAACAATAGGCTTCCACTTATCAGAGTGACAACTTGCTACCATTGTCGGTGATAATGCTATGTGGAACACCGAATCTCACCACTAGATTCCGTACAAACCTAAGGGATGTTGCCCCATCAAGCTTTCGGTTTAGCTTCTATCCATTTGGTGAATTTATCAAATACTACTAGCAAATGTGTAAACCCACAAGGTGCCGTCCGTAATGGACCAACCATGTCCAGCCCCCAGACTACAAACTGCCAAGTTATTGGTTTTGTTCGCAACTCTTGAGCTGGTACATGTGGTTGTCGGGCATAGTGCTGGCATCCCATGCATGTCTCAACCATCTTGTCGGCATCCGCCTTCGCGGTCATCTAGTAGAATCCTTGCCGTAAGGCTTTGGAAACCAATGATCGAGGAGCGTCGTGATGTGCGCAATCTCCGAGATGTATCTCATGAAGGATTTCAATACCTTCTTGTTGGGAAACACACTTGAGTTATAAAATAGTGGTGATTCTTTTATAGAGCTATCCATTGATTATGGTATAGACCTTCGCTCGACGTACTATTTGCTGACTTTCGACCTCGTCGATGGGCAAAGTTTCGTGTACGAGATACTCCATGAATGGTTTTGTCCAAGCCGGAGGGACCTTTGTTACTGTATGAACAAAAGATTCAACTCTATCTGGGTTCTCGGGGTTCACTCCCTTCACGGATGGTGTCCATAGATGCTCCACAAAAATGTCTGGCGGAATTAGTTTGCGCCCTGATCCAAGCTTTGATAGCAGATTAGCCGCCATAGATTCCTCCCTCTTGACATACTTGACTTCCTAGCCCTCGAAGCACTTGGCTATATCGTCTACTTCGTCTCGACATGCCTCCATCGTAGGGTTCTACGCGTTCCAGGTGCCAGCCACCTGCTGGGCAACCAAGTCAGAATCTCCACAGCAAACTATGCGCTTGATGCCAATATCCTTGGCTACGTGAAGTCCGAGAATGAGTGCTTCATATTCCTCCATGTTAATTTTAGCCTCAAAGTGGATCTGCAGAATGTAGTGTAGCTTTTCCCCTATTGGTGACTGTAACAGTACACCAGCTCCTTAGCCGTTGAGTAGCTTTGATCTGTCAAAGTGCATCATCCAGTATTCTGGCTGTGGTATAGGGGTATCATCTGGCATCTCCGTCCAATCTGCAATAAAATCCGCCAAGACCTGTGATTTGATAGCGTCGCATCACTTGTAGGTGCTCGTGAAGGTGACAAGTTCAATGCCCCACTTTGCAACCCTTCCTGTAGCGTCGCTGTTATTGATGATGTCGGACAGTGGAGCTTTACTGACCACTGTGATGGGGTGCTCCTAGAAATAGTGCCTTAGCTTTCGAGAAGCAAGGAACACTCCATAAGCTAACTTCTGGTAGTTCGTGTAACGCTGCTTGGACTCCATCAAGACCTCGCTTACATAGTAAACTGGTCGTTGCACTCTGTACTCATGCGTTGGTTCTTTCCACTCTACCAAGACGATGATGCTGATTACCCAGTTGGTGGCCGCCATGTAGATCAACATAGGCTCCGTAGGCTCGGGAGCTACGAGCACAGGTGTAGATGAAATTATCTCCTTTAGCTTCTGAAGCGCAGCATCTACTTCCCCCGTCCATGTAAATTTGTCCACCTTCTTCAGCAACTTGTACAACGGCAGAGCCTTCTCTCCAAGTCGGCTGACGAACCGGCTTACTGCTGCAACGCAGCCTGTTTGACGTTGGATGTCCTTCAGGCATGTCGGATGGTTTATGTTTAGGATCGCTTTGATTTTCTCCGGGTTGACCTTGATTCCACGCTGGGAAACGATGAAGCTCAACAATTTGCCGGCTGGAACCCCGAAAACCCAGTTCTTTGGGTTAAGCATCATGTTGTATTTCCGGAGATTATCAAAGGTTTCTTTTAAGTCGGAGATCAACTCGTTTGACTTTTTAGACATCATTGCTATATCGTCCACATAGGCGTGAACGTTCTGACCAATTTGATCGTGTAGGCAACGCTGCATAGTCCGCTGGTACGTAGCACCTGCGTTTTTCAGCCCATAGGGCATCGTGACATAGCAAAACATGCCGTAAGTTGTGGTGAACAAAGTGGATAATTGGTACGACTTCCTCATTTTTATCTGGTGGTATCCTTAGTATGCAACGAGAAAACACAAAAGTTCCATGCCAACCATTGAGTTAATGAGTTGGTCAATGCGAGGCAAAGCAAACGGATTTGGACACGCTTTGTTCAAGCCGTTGTAATCAACGCACATTCTTAATTCTTTGGTTCCCTTTTTGGGGACAAGTATAGGATTATCCACCCATCGGGTGTGAAGGAATTCTCGGATAAAACTAGCCTTAAGTAACATAGATATGTGTTTGCCTATGGCGCGTCTCTTCTCGTCTCCAAAGCTTCATAGAGGATGTTTCACTGGTTTGCATCTTGGATCAATATTCAAGCTTTGCTCGGCAAGTTCCCTAGGTACACCTTTCATGCCGGCAGGTTGCCAGGCAAAGATATCCCTATTCTCGCGGACGAACTCTACGAGTGCGCTTTCCTATTTAGGGTCTAGGTTCGTCCCAATGGCGGTGGTCTTGGAGGCATCGCCTACCACAAGTTCCACCGACTTGGTCTCAATGGAGGCCTTGAATGCGGGATCGGGGTCAAAAATCTGCTTCTTTGATGCCGGCATCTCTAAGGCATCGACCTTGCTCTGGATCTCCTTGAATTCTTTGCTGCATAGGACAGCTTCTACAAAGGCTGCTTCTCCAATCTTGCAGTCCCTTGCCTTTGTAAAGCTTCCGGATACGGTGATGACACTGTTTGGTTCGTGTATCTTGAGCTTGTTGTAGACGAAGCATGGCTTGGCCATGAAGGCATGGAAGATGCCGCGTCTGAATATGACGTGGTACACACTTTTGAAGGGGACTACTTCAAAGGTCATGCGTTCTTGGCGGTAATTGTTAACGTCACCAAAAGCGACCGAAAGCGTGATGCACCCAAGGGACTAAGCCTCCCGGCCAGGAACTATGCCATGGAACAGGGTGCTGGTCCGCCTTAGGTTGGTCTCCGTCAAGTTCATCTTGTGCAGTGTATCCAGGTACATGATGTTGATGTTGCTTCCAGTGTCCACCAGGCATTTGGTGAACTCGTTGTCGTCAATCAAAGGGTTGATGACCATGGCATATTGGTTGAGGTCTGGGTGATCCTTCCTGTCCCAAGTGATTGGAATTTCTGACCAGCAGTTACTTGGGAACTAGGGGTAGGGTGGCCATCAGTATCCTCATCCAGGTTTTCTATGCCCGGATAGTAGGGTGCCAAGGAAACTGTGGTAGACGACGTCCTTCTTCTTGAAGGGGTTCTTTCCTTTGCCATCGCCCTTGTCGGCGTGCTTGGGGTCAACGTCCTCGTCCATGTCACTTGAATCCTTGGACTCCTCTTCCTTCTTCTTCCCTTTGCGCTTGCCTCGCGGTTTGTTCTTCCGGCTTCGTTTGTAGCTGGACTCCGGGTCTTCCTTGAGGTCATTCACAAACTTGCAATGGTGATTGATGTGAGTGGCTTTGTCGTTGGCGTCGAGGTGTACAAGGCATGGCATATCTATGTTTGGGGAACACGCGGGACGCTGCCTGGATAGTTTTACTACCCCGATGCTTCCCACGACCAGCCCCCCGTCTTCGGCCATGCTATCCGCCGTCACCTCTTCCTGCAAACGTCATTGCGACCATGTAACCTCTTGGTGTTGTTGTTCCTCTTAGATTGGGCTAGAATGGCTATTGCCATCAAGGAGCCGCTAGCATCATCATCGGCAGCCGCGAACTCACTGGCCAACTCGATCATCTGGTTGAGATCGAGCATGTGATTGTCTTGCAGGCGCTTCAACTTATGTCGGAGCGACACACCTTTTTCCAATCCATCAATGTAGGCGGCCATAGCGGTCTGATCGTGCACTCCTGTGCAGGAATTCTTTGTATCCAGCCAGTAGGAGAGGTAGGATGGAGATGTCTCGTCTTTCTCTTGCACGCACCACTCTAGATCACTAGCACTATAGGGATGCTTATACATACCCTCAATGTTTTTGGTGAACGCTTCTTGCATGTCCAACCAGTTGTAGATAGACTTTTCCGGCAAGTCATCGATCCATTGGCGGGCCGTGCCCATCAACATCAGTGGGAGGTACTTGATGGAAACATTGGGGTTTCCCCCGACGATCTCGACCGCGTTGTCATAATCCTTCAACCACGTAGCTGGTTTGGTGGTGCCGTCATAGGGCTTGATGGTCTTGTCAATCCGGAAACCCTTGGGGTAAGTTGTGGTCCGTATTATAGGTCCAAAGCAATGTGGTCCAAGGTACTGTCCTTCTCGGGCCTCATGAATCTTGTCCATGAGCGAGCGTGCAACGTATGGTTACGGGCTTGCTCTTTTCTTCTTGCCACTAGGGGATGGGCTGCGTAACGACATGGGCCTCCTCCGCCATGGTGGCTGCTAGGTGGCAATGGAGGCGAAGGTGGTGGTGGGTTAGCCTTCTTGCTGTTACCCTCCCGCGACGCCTCCCATCTGTCACGATTGATTTTCGGACGTGGAGGGTCATGGCGTGACCTGCTCTTGTGTCCTTGGTTGCCGTTGTGCTCTCCATCGTGACGGGGCTCCTTCGCGTTGTTGCGAATGACAATGCCGCCCTGGGGGCGTCTTGGTGGAGGCATGCTCGCACGATGGTGATCCTTTGGGTCTTCGCGATGTCGGGGAGATCGGGGCAGTGTAGATGGGTTATGAGGATGAGCCTTTCCTCTGTGGTTGGAGGATATGGGGATAGTGTACTTCCTATTGCGCACATCCCTCCGTCTTCGCTCTAATGAACCCATCTGGGACCCGACATAATGAGGGGATCGTTCCCTTGGTGGCTTAGGATTGCTAGATTGGCAATATGCTGGGTTAGACTCAAGCCTCTGAGAGGTGGCCTTTTCCTGCTATTTTACTGCCTTTGATACAAGGTCATAGACCTATTCCACTGCTGCGGGTGATCTATCCTACTCCACGAGGGTCTTGGCTACGGCTAAGTTGAGTATAGGAGTGGACATGACCTACCTGCCCTCGCTGTCAATGTAAGGCTTGGCTTGTGGCGGCTTCGGGGGAGCCTACCCTAGGTTGTGTCGTACACCAGGATCGTTGATGACGCGAGCCGAAGCTTTCCTAGCCTCTTGCTGCTTGAGCAGAGTCTTGTTCTCGGCTTCCATGGCTCTAGCTTTCTCGATTGACTTCTGCGCCTTGGCCAGATCTTGATATAGCTTTGCGCCTTGCTCCGCGATGGCTTGTGCTCCTCCAGCAGCTACTGGCGCTTCTCGTCAAGCTGGACTATGTTCTGTATATGAGCCACAGTCATGGGCTCGACGAACAAATTGTCGTACATCACTCTACCAGCTAGAGTGATTTGGGCAGCTATAGACGTAGATGCCGGAGGCAGCGGGTTTGCGGCGTTGAGGTTACTCAGACCGGTGTTGAGTTCCTGTGGCTGCTTCACTGGTTTAGGCGGAGGGGGCATGGCCTTTGCGCAATCATTGTTGACAGCATCAGGTGGTCCCTTCCCTTTTTATAGTGCTTTAGGCGGAGCTTGTCTGGGTTGGTCTTCTTCCATCACACTCCCAATGGCGATGAACACCTCTTAGGATGTGATAGCCTTGTCGGCCTGCTCCTTGCGCTTGATGTCCTCCTCCATCTCCTGCATAGGAGAGTCGAGTTCCTCAGGGTAGATATCCATCTCCGAGTCCATGCTGATGTCGGCATAGAGTGCGTCCATAACAGAGTCGGAGGGTGCGAGGGCTTCCTCAACAATGGAAGAAGATGCTGAGGCTGCAGGGACGTTGACTGGAGGCGGTGGCGGTCGTGGCTGATGCGGCGGGGTGCCAGGTATGGCTACGAGCACTGCCTGAGCTTCTGCCTCAGCAACTACGTAGTTATTGACGGTGTCAACCATACCCTCAAATGTGAGGCATCTCGAGGCATGTTCCCGCCTTAGCGTATGCCGGAGAAATCTACCGCGGTCTAGCCCTTCACAAAGTGATAAATAGCATCATCACTGGGGTAATGTTCCAGATTGGCCCGTATACGGAGCCACCTGGGGAGGTAATCGCGAGGATTTTCACCCTCTCTCTAAACGCAACGCACCAGATCGAATATAATCACTACGCCGATGAACTGTGATCTCTGCTTTCCAGATGCACGGGCGAAGCTGGCGGATTTGCAGCGATCTTCCACCATTATATCCTGCATAGGGGCATTTTGGGTGGGCCTTGAATTGTTCTGATCTAAGCCGGTAAACTCCGAAGAGATATCCTACTTCGATCCTTCCGCGAGCGTATCCTGCCCGTAGGCAGTCCGTGTGGGTCTTGACGATCCTCCGGCTTCCAGGGCACTAGTGCCTGAGTCGGTTTCACCGATGAATAGGTGGATGTCCCCGATTGGGATGATCGACCAGCGGGTGGGGTTCGTCTTTGCTGGGATCTACAACTCATCGGGAGGGACGATCATAATGTTACCGGAGAAGATAACATGGATGATGGCTACGGTTTCGCTGATTCCCGCGAAGAGCTTAACCTCGCCCGTTGTAGAGCCTGAAGCGCCTCTTGCCCCACGGTGGGCGCCAACTGTTGTCGTATTGCCAACGATTATGCCATGGAGGGGTGCTGACAGTGCATGTTTAGAGACGTGGGGTGAGGCGGAAGGTTGTTGGGTACGAGGTAACACAGCTTACCCAGGTTCAGATCCCACGACGGTGGCGGAATCCTACTCCTGATATAAATCACTATAATGGCAATACGGCGAGTTAAAGGGATTGGTTCGCTGTGCGAGGTATGAGTTGATAGGTGCCCTAAAGGCTCCTCTAGGTCCGGCTTATATAGTCGCCAGATCCTAGGGTTACAGGAAAAGTCCTAGCCGGACAGGTTACAGAGTCCTACATGGTACACAACTAGTCTAACGTGTCTTGCACTCCAAGGCTCCGGGTACGCTGGTGACTCCTCCGTAGCCTTCCTTCATCCGGCATGGGCCTCCCTTATGGATCCATCTAACTGGTCCGCCCAGCAGGCCAGAGGCCTTGCTACCGACTATGGGCCACCCGGGTTATCCGGATTAGAGACATGCAATGGTGATACCCATTTAGCATATCCCCAATAGGTACTGGTCGTCGTCCGTCGCCTAGCTCATGCCATCGTCGATGAGACCTAACCCTAGCATGGTTAGAGGAGGAATGAGGTGGCTCACCAGGGGCTCGATATACGACGCATAGGCGAAGAGGCAACACAGTCGATGAAGGGGAGCCGATTGGTGGGTGGCACAACGAGGTTTGGTTCTGGGAAGGAGCTCACGTGAGGACCGTCGGGAGGTAGCTTTGAGAGATTGCCGGAGTAGCTACTAGAGCTGCTGCATGGGAGTAAAAATTGCATGGTCAGATGCAGGAGGACAAAGGGAGTCTAGGAGGGTGACATGCAGAGGGAGATAGAGAGAGGAGGGGAGGCCTTTCTCGATTTTTGAGAGAGATTCGAAGATTCTCTCTTCTCCTTCCTTCGGTTGGGGCAGAGTAGGGGAATGGGAGGGGAGCTCTGGGAAGGGTTGGTGGGTGGTGAGGGAGAAAATGAGGATAAAAGGGAGAGGTTGGCTGGCTTGGAGCCTTTTATTTGGAGGAGGGAAGGTGTATGTTGCACAATGTCCATGGAGGAGCTAGGGCAGGTCCATGGCTTTTTCATTGGCCAAGATGGGCGGTGGAGAGGGGGTGTGGGGTCATTATCCCGTCTAGAGAGAGACAATGGAGATGTTTTTGGGGTATGGTGTACCCAAGATTTATTCCATGTGTGTGTCTCCCTCTTTCTCACTTAAGCACAAGGGACAATGGGGAGAGAGAACTACAATTGTATTCTATAGTGGAGGTCGACCAGGGGGTGGGAGGTGTGCTCTACAAGTTTGCTGGACCAAGCTTTGTGATGGTTTGGGTGTGTTTTAGATTAGTGTTGATTGATTTTGCAAACTAGATCAAATGTGGTCTTGTGAGAGAAGTTTAATAATTTGTATTGGGCAAGGTGGATAAATGGTACTAGTGTGTTGCTATGGTCAAACTATCTCTTTAGGATTTATTTGAGATTTTTCCAAAGAATCTAAGTCCATATAATCTCATTTATTAAAAATAGCAGAAATGATTTATATAGGCTAATATGATATTTTTACATTATTCAAGGTGGTCTCTTGGTGTGAGCTGGTCTTGAATACCATATCACACATTGGGAAATTTTCTTGGAATTTATTTGGGAAGAAACGTATTTTTAAGATATTATTTCTTGTTTCCGCCCTTTAAGAAAAAGGGCAAAAAGAAATAATCAAGTATCTCAAACATATTTATTTTTGAGATGGGAAGGTATTTTATGCGTTGTAGGCCTCAGAGGTGTCTTGACCTGGCAAAGTAGTTTGGAGAAAAACAAACTTTCCTCTATGGAGAAGGTTTGGAGGATTTTCCCAAGAATGGAATTTAAATAGTTTTAGGTTCCAAATAATTATGGGAATTATTTGGCAAATGTTCATATCCAAGGTGGATGATGTCAAATTGAAGTATCAATCATAACTAGCCTTGGGTATTGCAAAACAAGATGTATTTTGGAAGAAGATCGGTATTAGAGGATCTAGGGAGCTCAGATCTCACCTTAATACAAGGGATAGATGGATAGTTATACCAAGTTGTATAGATGATCATGGCAGCAAGAGTTTGTCTTAGTTGTAACTAAGGTGATCTAGGAGTGATGGCAAACTTAGTTAAAAACAAGGCTGTCATAGCATATGAGTCATGATGCCACATAAACCATGTGGGTTTTAGAAGCACAAGGCTCCAATGGAGACAAGTAGAGTATGGAGTGATATACCATGGTTAGTGGATCATAACCATGCAGGGAGTTGGTCAAGGGGAGATGGCATATGTATGTGAGACTTTGCAAAAGTATGCAAGATGATAGGATTTGCAGAAAAGATTATTTTCTTGACTATAAAACAATCATGGATGAGTGGGTACCAGAATTGTTTACCAAAGGGTAAGATTGGTCTTTGTTAGTATTAATGATGTACTACAAGATGGTTCAAGTACATTTTCAATAATGCACACAGTTTGGAGTAGGTGGTGTTCCAAAGATTGAATCCCGATGAAGATTAGTGGATTTGGACTAGTATGCAAGAGGGAAACATTTGGAGGGAATGCAATGTTTTATTCTTATCATCAAGTGGATAATTTTCAAGTATAGATTAATTAGAGAGGTTCCAACTATATATGTGGTCGTTGATGGGGGGATGCTAATACAAATGATTAGCTTAGTATAGATCTGCTTAAGTAGATTAGATGTTTACTTGAGTGGTTCAAGATAGATCTAACTTGGGATGCTTGGTTCAAGAATTGGGGATATCACACATTGATCTAATCCTAAGGTATGAGCTACTAAATCATCTCACTCTAGTTCCTAAGTACACAAGGCAATCCGCAGATCAAGGAAATTCATCAGACAACAGATCAAGACAATTCATCTTATCAGACTTATCCAACTGCTACTAGGGTTACCATCAAGCCTAGCTTGGGGTAAGCATGGGTTTTTTAAGAGGTTGTGATTTTAAGTAAGAGAAGGACCTCTTGGTATTTCTACCAAGATTATAATTGAAAATGTTTTCAGAAAGGCTTTGGGAAAAACCTAGAGGTAAGAGTTTGAGTACTCTGTCTTGAAAACATAAGGAGATAATATATAGGTCTCCATAGTTTTTTTAATAGAAAATAGTAAACCATTTTGTTGGCAAAGTCATCTTGGCTCAAGTTTGAAATTTCAGAACATTTGAGAATATGAGAGATGAGCCAAGACATCTCTTTTGTAAAATAGTTTTTGTTAACTAGTGTTAAGGTAGGGAGTATATCATCTAATGCACAATAAGTTGCATGAACACAATCAAACAAGTAAACAAGAATTGCAACATATAATAACAAAAAGTTTTTGTTCCCCCTAATTTTTTCCTTTTTGACAACAAATTAGGATTGCTAAAATTGGGATGTTATATACCTTTACCCCTTAAAATAATCTCATCCCGATATTTTGGAGGAGTAGGGTTAGGTAAGAACATCAGCTTAACAATTTTTAGTCGTGGAATTATTTAGATGATAAAAGGTGTTACAACAAACAGGCTTGGTCAACTACGGGTCACAGCTGACTTGCTTCGGATTGGACGGGTTAGATTAAGCTAGTCGAAAAGACATAGTCTTTTGCCCTTAGGGTGATGCTAGGTGGGTTTACATCGACGGGGTTCTTTCTTCTTGAGGCGAGACGATGAGTTGAGCCTTTTTCGATAGTTTATTGCTAAAGTCAGCTTTTTGGCCTTCTTAGTCTTGAAACGTCGGGAGTGTTGGGTGGACGGTCGACTTTTAAATGGAGAACTTTCCTGGAGTTTCTTCTGGTTCTAGGGACGTGACTATGATTATTATTCAGTGGGGGTCCATTATCTTTATTTAGGGGAAGGGCTATCTCCTAACAATGACTCGAATTTCGGTGTTATTCTGGTTTTGCAGGAAAGACACAGTCTTTCCCCCTTAAAGCGAGACTACAGAGGCTTGGTGAGTTGCATATCTTCTTTATTGGAGTCGCAAGTTGATACTGGCGGAGCGCTGCACCTTTCGTCCAAAAATGGTTATCTTATGTCAACCTTGTATAGGTTGCTTCTTAAGAGGTGTGTAAGCTGATTTGGTTTTTAAGCAGGTTGGGCGGATGCTGGTTTGTGGTTGTCGGTCTAGGAACGTGATCCTATAGGATGGGGTCATTCCGAGTTGGTTCTAATGCAACATCATGGGTAAAACAGGAGAAAGGGAAACTCAGATTATCATTACATAGAGCAAGGTTCATACATAACTTAGTAGTTCTGTGTCGTCTAGCGGCGAGGGTAATTAAAGCATTACAAATGGGTCAAGGCTGCAGAGCGTCGGAGCACATAGAGTTTTACAAAACGCGTTCACTACAAGAAAATTTTCCTTTTACAACGGACGCTTTTTGTGCTTGAAGGTCCATTTTTCGTGGTTGAAAAGCCTTGTACGACGGATGAACATCGTGGTAGAATCCCCGTCACAAATGATTCTACCACGATTTTTTTCTTCGACCGTGGTGGATCTGAAAAGTCGTTCCGTCGTACATCTGTTCGCCAGCCGCGTTGACAGCTGACGTCATGCAAATAGCCACATGGAAGACACCATTAACGTGTAGTTAGTGACCAGGTTTAATCTCGTCAATGCCCATTCTGATGGACTTGGGTTTTGGAGAAGATGGGGATGATGGAGATCGCGGAACGGTTAGCAAACAAGCAACACGGGACACGAGGTTTACCCAGGTTCAGGACCCCGGAGGGAAAACCCTACTCCTGCTTGTCTGCTCTTGATTACGGCGGAAACGAAGATTACAGGGGTGCACAGATGCAATCTGGCGTGGAGGTTTCTATGCGAGAGTATGAGGTCAGATCTCTAGGTCGTGCCCTCCTAACCTTTATATAGAGTTAGGTAGGTCCCAGGCACAAACCGAGTCGGTTATAGGTTTTAGGGTTTATCCCTTTGAATTTTCTATCTACTCTAGTCTTGCTCTCCAAGGATCTGAAGGCGTCATGGGCCCTGGCCACCCGAAAGTCTTCTTGGGCCGACGTATATTTGTCGTGGGACTTCCTTGGGCTAGACTAGGTATGCTGAAGTCGTGTACCCGCGGGGTATAACCATGTCAGTAGCCCCCGAGTGTTTAGTCGAATCGTAGATTCGGCTGAGGACTCTTCAATCCTTAGGGTGCAACTCTGTATTTCAAGAGAATGTGTAGGGATTGTTGATGCGTGTGCCTGACTCTCCCGACGGATCAGGGTCAGTTAACTGTCTTAGGACAAAACAACACGATCTTCTTCAGGTTCGAGTCCCTCGACTCGAACCT
The DNA here is from genome assembly GCA_916181665.1 of Avena sativa. Classification (NCBI taxonomy): domain Eukaryota; kingdom Viridiplantae; phylum Streptophyta; class Magnoliopsida; order Poales; family Poaceae; genus Avena; species Avena sativa. The sequence goes on along the minus strand of OV702279.1, from coordinate 142,031,231 downwards.
GGAACATATGCTGGCGTAATTCGACTCAGGCCGCGGAGGACTTACAGGAGTGGAATTCCAGTGAATTTAAATGATGTACCCAACGCGTCCGTCGGGATTTTTCATCGCGCCTGTTGGCACGGATTCTTACTAGCAGAGCACAGTCATGTGCGTTACCAGGCCATCGGATGATATCGGTAGGTATTATCTTTGTGTCGCAGACACAACATCCGAATGTTTATAACCGCGGAGGTGTTTCGGGTGGCCAAGGAGGACGTTGCTCACTTAGCATTAATTGGGGTAGAGTTTCCAAAAAAATTTGCATGCTGATCTGAAGGATCACAGTCGAAGAATTCATAGGGTGCGCGACCAGCGCTCCCTATGGGAGTAGCCCCCGAGTGTCTGTTCGAGTCGTAGACTCGAGCAGAGACTTTAATTTAGCCATTGTTCAGCTTCAGGTCCGTAGGACATAAATTTTTCGTATGCTTGAATCCACGCTCCCTATGGGAGTAGCCCCCGAGTCCGTAGTGGAGTCGCAGACTCGACGTAGGACTCGAAGAAGTGGTTCAGTGCTGTAATTTTTGTTAATTTTTGGGTGCGCGGACAACGCTCCTGATAGGAGTATCCCCCGAGTAGTTAATCGAATCGTAGATTCGAGTGAGTACTCTTAGCCTTGCAGCCGAAGAATTGCGGCTTTTGCTAGTATAACTTTTGATGACGTCAGTGATGACGATCGGTGACCTCAAGCGCCTGCTGCGCCAGAGATGACATGACTGGACGAACATGGGTCCCACCTTCTGACCTTGAATTGACTGGTCAAGCGTGGCGTCGAGATAATTACAGCGTCGCCTCGATTTCCACGCGTAATGGACAGCATGTTAGCGACCGTTCACTGCTATGCTGACACGTGTATGGTCAGATCTTGCCATTGGCGTTAGGTCTTTTTGATGGACGGTTCTTGTGCGTCGTCTTCGTCCTTATAATCTTTGGGGAAAAATTAGTCTGTTTTCACCATAGCCATTCTTGCTTCACTGCTCCAATCTTCTCTGAGGTTTCTTGGTGCGCGCTGGAATATCCTCGGACATTTCCTTCTTCGATCCTACGTTCTCGCCGTCGGCGCCGCGGCACCGCAATGGGGAAGCCTAAGAAGTCTTCTTCTGCGGTAGGCACCAGCGCTGCTAGAGGAAAGAAGAGTGCTGCCGCTACCCATGTCATCGACGGTGGCTGGCGGCGATCGGAGATGCGAGAGAGCGATCTCCGCAAGCTTCGTGAGCGGGGCTTAATCCCGCAAGATAGGGAGGCCGTCAAACTCCCTGGCAACGAGGTAATTCCCCGTCCCCCCGCTGGGTTTCGGGTTATGTTCCTCGCATTTGTCCTTCGGGGCTTTTCCTTCCCAGTCCACAATTTCCTTCGTGGACTGCTTTTTCTTTATGGCATCCAGTTGCATCATCTTTCCCCCAACTCTCTTCTTCACATTGCTTGTTTTATTACTTTCTGCGAGTGCTGGCTCGGTATCAAGCCGCACTTTGGCCTCTTACGGAAACTCTATTCCGTGAAGAGGCAATCTAGTTCTGATGGTGTTTATCCCATTGGGGGTTGCATCATCTCCCTTTGAAGCAATCTTCCTGACTTCTCCTTTTCCATGTGCGAATCTATCCAGTACTGGTGGAGGCGATGGTTTTACATCCGCGACTCCACGGTAGCTGGCAGGATTTTGGTCTTGCTCCTTTTGACCCCTCCCAGAAAATCGAGCCGAAAAGGTCTTTGAAAAACCAGATCTTGGATGGCATGGTAGCGGAGATAGAGGGGCTCTATCGTCGGGTGGAGGATCTCCAGTTGACTCCAGAGAAGGAGGTGAATGGTGTGGATATCATCCGCACCTTTCTCAAACGTCGGGTGCAGCCGCTCTAGGCAAGGGCGCACCCGATGTTCCTTTACGCCGGTCGTCGTGATCCGACTAGGGTTTCGACCGAAGAATTCTCCAAGGGGGATCTCGACGGGGTCCTTCGTCCGCTGCTGAAGTTCAAGGCTGGGGAGGATATCCCGGGGAACTCGCTGACTTCTCCGTTCTCTGCTTCACGTCCTGTTCCACAGGTGTAGATCCGGGACGTGCGCATAGCGCTATTTTTGAATGCATTGAACTTGCATTTGTTTTATAACAAATTTTATTCTTTTGTGTAGGAGTTCAAGGTGCCGGGAATGTCACCACCGCTTCCCAAATTGTTTTCGGCTGCGCCGGACAATGAAGTGGTGGATTACATGTACGAGCTGCCATCAGCGCGGTCTCCGGCTGAAGAGGCCAACGAGTCGAGCGAGCACCACACTCGCAAGCGGACATGGAGCTCCAGCGAGTCTTCGGATGCCTCAACCCCGCCGACTCCTAGGAACCCGTTGTGGCTTGAACGTCACAGTGATGGGCATGGGGGCTCTTCCTCTCTGATTCCTGCCGTTCCCGTGCAGGCTGTGGCACCGCATCCGCCGGCGAAGCGGAAGAAGGAAGAAAAGAAGGAAGAGAAGAAAGAGGAGAAGAAGGTCCGGAGGACCCCTCCCATCTTCGACCTGATCGAGCTTGACTCGTAAATTTCCTTAGTCCTGTATTGTGTTTTCTTGTCTGTTTACCTTGCGCTTAGCTTAATTTGTCCTTGTGTAGCTGCTCCTCCAACGACTCTCTAGTGATGATTCTCGGGAGATGATGGGGGAGTCGAAGGTTGTCCTCCTCAGACGGTGGCCACCTCTCAAGGCGCTGCTCCAGACCCTTCTCCGCAGGAGATTCAGGTGGTTGTGCCTCAGAAGGCTGCAAACGGACCTTCGGAGTAGCCGTCGAATCATGTAAGTAATTCTGGTTTTTGCCACGGGGGGAGCCCCCGAGCATTTTTGGATGATCGATTGATTATTTCTTTTCTTCCCACCTCGGGGGGATCCCCCGGGCATCTGTAGGGTAGTTTGTTGTTTATTTTTCCTTCGAGTCACGGGGGGAGCCCCCGTGCACTTTTGTATGTGTGACTTGCTTCTGCTTGTTCTTTTGGGCATAGCCCCCGAGCCATTCTTTTGACTGGTGGTTCTTGTTTGCAGCCTTTTGTGCAAGGTGCCAACCAAATGGTGCAGCACCACCTAGCGTTGGAGGCCAGCCTCAAACAACTTCAAGGTATTTTTATGCCTTGGTCTTTGTTTTTTCTTGCATTGTGTCGTTCGATCCGACATTTGTATTGCCTTTTGCAGAGGATCACAACGCCTCTCTTCGTGAGATTGATGCTATCAAAAAGAGCCTTGGTCAAGAGGAGAAAAAGGCGGAGGTCGCCATTGGTGCGAAGGAGCGCCTCGAGCTGGAGTTGACCAACACGGCCGAGGCAAAGGAGCGCCTGCAGCAGGAGGCTACGGACCACGAGGAGCAGCTCGCCACTGCCACGGCTTCGCGCGAGAAAGAGGTTGTCGGCAAGCTTATGGCGGCTGCCAAAGCTGTTTCAGGTGAGTTTCTCTACCTTCTTCTTTTTGATTTCCTGATCTTTCTTTTCCTGTTCTTTTGTTCATTCTGCTTCCTTTGTTGTCTTAGATGCCGCGGGCATCGAATTTGACCATGGTGCTCTGGAGCATGGGAGCGCTCTGGATGATGCTATTGCGGCGGTCAAAGACCGCTGCAGTACCGTTGTCAACTCGCTTGCCAAGGTCAAAGAGGTCCTTGGATGCTTCTACAAGGAGCTTGTCCCCAAGGGCATGTCCCTCGACGATGTTGATGCCTTGGCGGAGGCGCTGTCAGCCGAAGCACCTGCGGCGTACAAGCGCAAGCAGAAGAGCATCAACGCATCCGTCGGGCTGGCAATGGCCTTGGCGGCTGGAGCAGAGCTGGACCTTCCGTAGGTCACTTCCCGGATGCCGACGACTACTGATGGATCCGAGGTAGCCTTTGCCACCTATGCTACTCGTTGTAAGCGTTACAGGCCGAAGCTGATTGATCTGCTGGCCGAGTACGTGCTAAGGCAGCAGGGGGAAGCCAAGGTGAGGCAATCCGGCTCCGAGGCTACTCAGGGTGCAACTTTGTAGGCACTGTAGTTTTAGGATAGTTGTAGCCTCTTTTGTTGTAAATATTTTGATGAACAATCCTTGTGCCATGTAGTGGCTTTTGCTGCACCTTAATGAATGTGCTGAATTTCGTTCTCCTTCAACTGCTTGTTCATGTCCTTGTCTTTCTGTTAATCTAGCGTCCTTCGAGTGTTGATCCCGTTGACACTTCGCCTGCAGCGCAGCTGCGGCCATCCTTGGATGATGCGTCGCATCTTGCGTTTCTTCGAGATGTGTCCATAGCCTCGAGAAAGAGTTGCTTGGGGTGCGTGGCCATGCTGACGTTTGTAAATCCAAAGCAGATCGAGGCGCTGCCAGAGAGGAGTACTTGATGGTGGAGTTGTGTCGCTTGTCCGAGCAGCTTCAGTGTAAGTTTTTGGAGCTATTGCCCGTTACTTATGATGCGCCTGTTGGCATTTCATCTTACTCTTTTGCGAGTACTGCAGGTGCTAACATTGCTCCAAGGGAGGAGAAGGAGCGTGTTGCTGTTTGGGTCAACTGCTTGACTCAGCAGGACATGGAGGCCGGGGGGTTCTTCTGAATGGACCATGACCGTGCCATGGTCCTTGCGACGATGAAAGATCGCGTTTACCAAGTATCGCGGGTGCTTTGTCAGGTGAAGACTTCACTCGCGTCGGTCCTGCATGTCATGTTTCCGTTGGATGATGCGCCATCAACTCTCCCTGGTCTTCTGTCGAAGTTTCAGAACGTGCATCATGTCAAGGAATTGGTGCGGCATCAGCTCGTTGCAGGGGTGAAGGCTGCGCTCTCCCTTGTGCAGTTGCATCGTCCTGATGTAGATCTGTCCGCTGTATCGGCTGGGCCACCTCTTCGGCCAGATGGTGGTGAGTGGAATATGCGTCCGCATTATGCGGCTGTAAGGCAGTATGCCGAATAGATCGTAGATCTGTTTGAGCAGCGTGCTCAGGTTATTCTTTAGAGTAGGTAGTACCTGTAAAAAAGATAGATGTAAAATTTGTATACATTTGTCTATGCGTGTTTTGCCCTTTGTTATAAAGGTTTGGTTGTTGTTTTAGCACGTAGTGCTTTGTTCGTATGCGTGCCCTTTTCGTTAGCCTGATGTGGTCAGCTACTAAGGTGTACACGCGTTATCCTCAGTCGACTAAGTCATGAGGTGGGGGGAGCCCCCGAGTGCGTTTGTAGCATGGAGTAAAAAATGCGAGTAGTAAACAAAATTTTGGGGCGAGACACTTAGCTTTATTCATGTCATAATGGAGGAGGTACATTGTTTGGCTGAGTAGCCTTAGCTGAATAGCCTTATTGAAAGTAAAAGAGGGAGGTAGCTAGGGGTAGAACCGTCGCAGTTGTGCGACGTTCCATGGGTTGGAGTATGCGACTCCAGACTCCACGTGCTTGAGGCGATAGGCGCCACCTGGGATGACTTCAGTGATGATGTAGGGTCCTTCCCACGGTGACTTGAATTTCTTTGGTCGTTCTTGCTTGAGTCGCAAGACTAGGTCTCCTTCGACGAAAGACCTTGGGTGTAGCCGTCGGCTGTGGTAGTTGCGGAGACTCTGTTGGTACGCCGCTGATCGAGCTGCTGCTATGTCTCATGCTTCGTCGAGTGTGTCGACGGCGTCTTCGAGTGCAGCCGTGGATTCGGCTTCGTTGTAGGCGACGACCCGTGGGGCCTTGTGGCGTACCTCTGCTGGCAGCACGGCTTCGGCTCCGTGCACCATGAAGAAAGGCGTGTAGCCGGTTGAGCTGTTTGGCGTTGTGCGCAGGCTCCACAGGACCGAAGGTAGCTCTTGTGTCCAGGCACCCGCGAGTCGTTCGAGTGGGCTCATTAAGCGCTTCTTGATGCCGGCACCGACGAGGCCGTTAGCCTTTTCGACCTGCCCGTTTGTTTGTGGGTGCGCCACGGAGGCGTATGTGATGTTGATTCCGAGGTCTTCGCAGAAGTCCTAGAATTCTTTAGAGATGAAGTTCGACCCATTGTCGGTGATGATGTTGTGCGGCACGCCGAACCTGTAGACAATGGATTCAAAGAACTTGATGGCAGTTTTGCCCTTTTGGTTAGTCACAGGCATGGCCTCAATCCACTTGGTGAATTTGTCGACTGCGACCAGGAGGTAGACGTGTCCCCCTTTCGAGGACCTTGGCAGTTTGCCGATCATGTCAAGCCCCATTGGGCAAAAGGCCAGGCCAAAGGTATGGGCCTGAGCTCTGACCCGAGTGCGTGTGGTTTGTCGGCGAACCTTTGGCACCCGTTGCATCTTCGGACGATGTCCTTGGCGTCGTTCATGGCCATTGGCCAGTAAAATCCAGCTCGTAGACCTTTGGCAACAAGGGAGCGGCTGCCCGCATGATGGCCGCAGATGCCCTCGTGGATGTCTTGGAGGATGTTTTTTCGTCGCTGATGGTGACGCACTTTTGTAGTACACCCGAAATGCTGTGCTTGTACAGCTCGCCATTGATGATGGTGAAGGCTTTGGACCGGCGAGATATGCGTCGGGCATCCGTTCAGCTATCAGGCAGTTCTCCGTCTATCAGGTACCGGAAGTATGGCCGTGTCCAAGTTTCTTCGATTGCCATGACCTACATTAGGTTGACCACGGCGACCTCTGTATCCAGCTTTTTGGGTCCTTCGTGTCCTTCGGGTAGCGCAACCCCCGAGTGTTCTGCTTCTTCGGGTGATCCCTTGGGGAATTTCCGCTAGATGGATGGCACGCAGATCTGTTCGAGGAACACACCTGGCGGCACCCGTGCGCAGGTGGAGCCGATGTTGGCGATTCTGTCGGCCTCCTCGTTGCTTTCTCTTCCAACGTGTCGAAGCTCGCAGCCATCGAATTCTCCCTCGATCGAGTTGTAGAGTGCGCGGTACGCGATCATGTTTTCAGCGTGTGCATCGCACTCGTTCATTGTCTGCTGGACGACGAGGTTCGAGTCTCCGTAGATAACCAGGCGCGTTGCGGCGCAGATCTTTGCCATCCTCATGTCGTGGATGAGGGCTTAGTATTCGGCCTCGTTGTTGGAAGCTCGGAATTTCATCCGGAGGACATACTTCATCTTGTCACCCTGCGGGGAGGTCAGTATGACCCCGGCTCCTGCCTCGGCCTCGCGCTTGGAGCCGTTGAAGTGCATCGTCCATGACTGTGTCATGTCTGGTGTGTCCGGCAGCTTTAGATCCATCCAGTGGATGAGGAAGTCCGGGAGGACATGAGACTTGATTGCGAGTCGCTTCTCGTAAACGGTGTCTAGGGGTGACAACTCGATGCCCCACAGGGCTACGCGTCCTGTGGCCTCCGGATTGTTCAGGATGCTGTTCAGGGGTGCCTCGTTGACGACCATCACCTAGTGCTCCTGGAAGTTGTGGCTCAACTGACGAGCCGTCATGAACACACTGTAGGCGAGCTTTTGGTAGTGAGGGTACCTCTGCTTTGTTGGCGTCAATACCTCGCTGAGGTAGTAGATTGGGCGTTGGACCCCATGGGTCTTACCCTCTTTGGGTCGCTCAACCACCAGTACGGTGCTCACCACCTAGTGTGTAGCTGCTATGTATAGTAGTAGGGGCTCGTGCTCCTTTGGCGTGACCAAGACTGGCGAGGTGGAAAGCAGCCGCTTTAGATCTTCGAATGTGTCATCCGCCTCAGGCGTCCACTCGAATTTGTCGGCCTTGCGCAGCAGCTAGTAAAATGGCAGTGCTTTCTCCCCCATGGGTTGATGAATCTTCTTAATTCCGCTATTCATCCTGCAAGTTGCTGGACATGTTTGAGGTTTTTTGGCTTCTCCATGGCCCTGATGGCCCGTATTTTCTTCGAGTTCGCCTCGATCCCTCGCTGGGAGATAAAGTAACCAAGCAGCTGACCAGATGGGACGCCGAAGGCGCGCTTTTCGGGGTTAATCTTGATCCTGTAGCGGTCGAGATTATCGAACATCTCGCGGAGATCGTCGATGAGCGTTCTCGCCTCCCTGGTTTTGATGACTATGTCTTCGACATAGACTTGGACATTCTGACCGATCTGGTCCTTTAGGCATGCCTGCATGCACCTCTGGTACGTGGCACCTGCGTTCTTTAGCCCGAAGGGCATTGTGTTGTAGCAGAACACCCCGAACGGCGTGATGAATGCCGTTTTCTCCTGATCTTCGACTTTGAGTCAAATATTGTTGTAGCCTGAGTAGGCGTCGAGGAAGGAGAGCTTCTCGCATCCTGCAGTCGAATCGATGATCTGGTCGATCCGAGGGAGAGGGAAGTGGTCCTTTGGGAAGTGCTTGTTCAGCGACGTGAAGTCCACGCACATCCGCAGGATGTCCGTGTACTTTTTTGGGACCATCACAGTATTGGCGAGCCATTCGCTTTCCTTGATCTCCCTGATGAAGTTTGCATCGAGTAGTCTGTTGACTTCAATCCCTATGGCTTCGGCCCGAGGCTCGGACAGTCTCCAGATGGACTGTTTGACGGGGTTGGTGTCTGGAAAGACGTTGAGTGCGTGCTCGGTGAATTCCCTGGGAACTCCTGGCATGTCCGCAGGACACCAGGCGAAGATTTCCCAGCGCTCATGGAGGAATTCGACGAGCGCGCTTTCCTATGCAGGGCTGAGATCGTTGGTGATCAGCGCCATCTTGGAGGCATCTGTCGGGTGGACCTGCACCTTCTTTGTGTTGACGGTGGAGTTGAAGGACATATCAGGTGCGTTTTGCCGTGCGACTGGGGGTGCCCCATTGTCCGTCACCTCGCGGAGCCTTACGAGCTCCTCTTCCATGCCGAATGACTGGGAGATTCTGTTGAAGTCCCTGTCGCAGTGGTCCAATCGGGTGAAGCTCCCGTGGACCGTGATGACGACCTTGGGTTCTGGCATCTTCAGTAGGAGGTACACGTAGTATGGTACTGCCAAGAACCTTGCGAATGCTACACGCCCAAGGATGGCGTGGTATTGTGATCGCCAGTCCACCACTTCGAACTCGAGCCGCTCGCATCGGAAGTTATCCGGCTTGCCGAAGATGACGTCGAGCCATATCTTTCCCAGGGGAATATGCCCTTTCCTGGAACGATGCCATGGAACGTTGTGTCTGACTGTTCCAGGCTGCACAGCGGGATCCGCATTGTTGCTAGGATGCTTGCGAACATCAGGTTGATGCCCCTGCCACCGTCCATGAAGACGCGGCTCATATCGAAACCTCCGATCTGCGCCTCTAGCACCAGGGCAGCATGACCTAGGCGAGGGACCTAGCAAGGGTGATCCGAGCGGCTAAACGTGATGCAGGACTCCGATCCGTTGAGGTACTCAGGGATGGCGGGTGGAGCTATCACGGCCAGGTTGATCTGATGGCTGATTTTCTTTTGCACCCTATTCGTTGGGCGCCCTTTCTGGATCATCAGCGCTCCTTTCGGCGGAGGATACCCGTGCCCTCCGTTATTCTGTGCGGGTGCGACTGGGTGGTTCGGGGCACCTACAGGTGGTGGTGGAGGAGCTCCATGCGCTATCTCGCCTGGTGCGGGTGCGTTCCCGAATATAGGGTTTGGGTCTTGCTGCCTCATTTGAGCCATGCTTTCGCTGAGTTTCTGGAACTCGCGGCAGTCCTTGAGAATGTGGCTTGCCTTCTTCTTACCATCATGCTTGTCGATGTAGAAGTGGATGGTGCATGGACCCGACAGTCTTTCATATGCTGAGGGTCCGTCGTCGCGACCGCGGTCCTGCCACGACTGTGGTGGTCATCCTCCATCGCGGAAATTACCTCCGCGGTATCCGCCGTTGTTGCGGTTGGCATCACTGCGGCGGTCGGCGTAGCCAGCCGCGACCATGTCGGGTCCATCGCGATCGTCGTAGACACGCGGTCTCCTCTTGCTACAGCGTTCTCGCCGTCGGCCGTAGTCGTCCTCTTCCTCCGAGTGCGCTCGGTGGACGGAGTCCTCACCATTAGCGCACCTGTTGGCGATGTCCATGAGGTGGTCGAGTGTCTTGGGCTTGACGCGCCCAAGTTCTTCCTTGAAGTCCTGGCGCTTGACACCGTCCTTGAAGGCGTCGATGGCCCTTTCTTCGGAGATGTGTTCCGCGGAGTTCTTTGTGTTGGACCAACGCAGTATGTACGAGCGAATGGATTCGCCCGTTCGTTGAGTGCAGGCTCGCAACTCTTCGATCGAGGCAGGCCTCTTGCTGGTGCCTTTGAAGTTTCGGACGAAACTGTACGCCAGCTCCTCCCAGCTTCGGATGGACCCTGAGGATATGTTACTTAGCCAGATCCGAGCTGCGCCTGTCAGCTGCAGCTGAAGGCATTGCATGGCGGTTTCCCTGCTTCCGCCGCGCAGCTTGATGGACGACAAGTGGTCACTAAGCCACGCGTTGGGGTACTTTGTGCCGTCGAATTTCGGAGTGTCTGAAGGAAGCTTGAATTTTCACGGCATCTTTGTCCGTCGGACAGATCTGCTAAAGCATCGAGCTCCGCAGAGTTCTCCTTCGTCTTCGTCCATCCCAGATTCAGACGAGCATACGCGCTTGGCGCGTGCCTTGTCGATCATGCGCTGCGTTAGCTCGTTTCGAGCATCGTAGTTGCGGCTGCGATGGCGTGAGCTCTTATGACTTCGAGGAAGGTCATGCTCTTTGTCTTCGAATGAAGGTGTGGGGCTGTGATTGAATCTGACCGCATCCTTCTTTTTCGGCTCCGCAGGAGCTTCTCCGTGGAGCGCAGCTCCAACGAGTTCGAGCCCGTTAAGCGCGGACTTGTGCATGGCCCTCTTCGGGTCCCCCTCCGGAGGTGGGTGTGACGCGAGGTATGTGGTGGCTGCCATGATCGCAGCTTGCGGCATTTTTGGGATGACATTGCCGTCGGCGTCCATCTCCATGAAGGACGCGCTGAGGGCTCGGGTCACCTCGCGACGCTCTTTGGGGTCCATGTTCTCCATCCGAGAACGGTGCTTGTTCCCGTTGTTGCCGTGTGATCTGGAGCCGATGCCCATGGCGGAGAGTGCAGCTCGCCGCGCACTGGACTCCGAAGCTGCCTGCTTGCGCTTGTCCAGTACTTCTTGCATCTTGATCTGCTTCTTGTGCTCCTCGATGAGGAGCATGTGGTATGCCATCAGTAGATCTCGTGAGGCATCAGCAGGCAGGATCTTGTTGCCTGCCACGGCCTCGCGTGCTTGAGTCCATCCCTCCTTGTCGAGGTGGATGACCCGATTGTTGTTTTCCCCGTTGGGTGGGGGGGACTAGCTTCTTCTGTTTCCACCGTTTCTACCCTGCGGGTTGGGTGGCGGTTTTGTTATTGATCCTGGCTGACCGCGGCGCACTAGTAGCGCTCGTAGATCGGTCTGCTGCTGCCGTAGCTTTCGGATCCAGAAGCGTAGGTCCCTTCGTCCGATGGCGAATCGCATAGATCGGAGTTGCAGTTGCTGCTCTCATAGGACTCGTCTGTTGACGATGTGGTGCGCAGCACAGGGTGTGGAGCCCATGAAGCGGGCCTGATCGATGGTAGAGGCACCCGCTCTGGGAGGCGCAGAGTGCCGGTCTGCCCCACCTGGAAACAGAAGCTCCCGAATAGGATCTTGAGCCTGTCGCCAACGGGCTCGAAGTCCTTCATGGTGGCCGGTGAGTGGGCGTTGAAGTCGAAGGCGCCAAAGAGGAGATGACTCTCCGTCGCCGTGGAGTTGTAGATCGCTCGGGTTGGGACTGTCATGATCGCACAATCAGCGTCCCCAGTTCCCACAGGCGGCGCCAATTGACGAGGTTTAATCTCGTCAATGCCCATTATTATGGACTTGGGTTTTGGATAAGATGGGGATGCTGGAGATCGCGGAACGGTTAGCAAACAAGCAACACGGGACACGAGGCTTACCCAGGTTCAGGCCCCCAGAGGGAAAACCCTACTCCTGCTTGTCTGCTCTTGGTTACGGCGGAACCGAAGATTACAGGGGTGCGCACATGCAATTTGGCGTGGAGGTGTCTATGCGAGAGTATGAGGTCAGATCTCTAGGTCATGCCCTCCTAGCCTTTATATAGAGTTAGGCATGTCCCAGGCACAGACCAAGTCGGTTACAGGTTTTAGGGTTTATCCCTTTGAATTTTCTATCTACTCTAGTCTTGCTCTCCAAGGATCCGAAGGCGTCATGGGCCCTGGCCACCCGAAAGTCTTCATGGGCCGACGTATATTTGTCGTGGGCCTTCCTTGGGCTGTACTAGGTATGCTGAAGTCGTGTACCCGCGGGGTATAACCATGTCAGTTAGCACCGTTATCTATCAATGAAACCGTGGTAGAAGCTAGGCCCAGTGAAGGCCTGATTATTATTAAGTGGATTGGCCCATTAAGAGAGCCCAATAGTATCATGGCATGTTATTGTTTCATTCGGCACTGTTTGAATTGGCCCCATCAGTGCTTCCCTCCTTGGCCCGTACTGTTTTTGGCCCGTTACTGTTTCAACTTGCACTGTTTGAAATGGGCCAATATGCGCGGCCCATAAGAGATTGGGCCGATTACTGTTTCGACAAGTACTGTTTGAAAACGGCCCCTTTGGACAGCCCGATTTTGGCATGTTACTGTATAGTCCTGCACTGTTTGAGGTGGTCCCATTTATGTAGCCTGCTGTGGCCCATAAGATTTCGGGCCCGTTACTGCTCCGGCCTATAGAAGGCCAGTCTACGCCCATTAGCGGGTCTTTGTAGTCTGGCCTTTTACTGTTCTGGCCTTTTACTGTTCTGTCCTTTTACTATTTTGTCCTTTTACTATTCTAGACCTTTACTGTTCTGGCCCTTTACTTTTCTAGCCCTTCACTGTTCTGGCCTTTTACTGGTTTGTTCTTTTACTATTTCGTCCTTTTACTATTTAAAGTGTACAGGTTAAATAGCCTTCTACCACACGGTGGCACGGAAGGTCCATCATTGTTGATTGGCGGCCCATCAAGGGTTGGTACAAAACTATGCAAATTAGGGGCGTATTCCCAGTACTAGATTATCTACAGTACTAAAAGAATTTTAGGACTGTGGAAGAAAAACTTATAACTGCAAAAATATTAAATTATTATAGGCCTGAAAAAATCCTTATCTGAAACAGCATCATCGTAATACAAGGCAACTGATAAACAAACAAAATCTCGGTTTTAAAAATGTTCCTTTTAGGAAGCTCGGATCACCTCACATGTAACGACGGGCTTATCACAAGACTTGCTGAGGAGATTATTGCGTAGTTTCTCTGTCAAAGCTTGCCTTTTCTTCAACTAAGATAACTTATTCCATGCTATGGAGAATACTGCATCTGTTCTTTTGGCTTCCTGTCCAACTAGATCAAGTGTATCTCGGAGGTCATCTTTGTCAACACTAGGATTTTTAATCCCAGATGCCTATTATGACATAAATCGCAATCCCAGGATTACCATTTTTGCGAGACATAACATATTTGGATATAAGGCTGAGCCTGGAGAGATCCACTGGACAGCGGCTAAAAATATCCTAAAGTACTTGATAAGGACTAAGGATATGTTCTTGGTTTATGGTGGTGAAGATGAACTCAGTGTAAAGGGTTACACAGATGCGAGTTATCTTACCGACTCTGATAATTCTCGTTCGCAATCCGGATACGTGTTTATTATAAACGGAGGTGCTGTGAGGTGGAAGAGTTGCAAGCAAGAGACTGTGTCTGCGTCTACAACAAAGGCTGAGTATATTGCCGCCTCGGAGGCAGCAAAGGAAGCTGTTTGGATGAGGAATTTCCTCATGGATCTTGGTGTGGTTCAAGGCTCGTCCAATGCGTTAGACGTGTAGTGTGACAACATTGGTGCTATTGCACAAGCCAAGGAACCTAGACAGCACCAGAAGAACAAGCACATACTCATGCGGTACCACCTGATTCGCCAGTTCGTGGATCAGGGTGATATCAAGTTATGCAACGTACACACGGATGCAAATATTGCGGATCCATTGACAAAGCCGTTACCATAGCCGAAGCATGAGGCGCACCTGAGAGCCATGGGCATTAGATGCTTAGACATGTGATGTCAGAAGATTGACTCTAGTGCAAGTGGGAGACTGTTGGGAATATGCCCTAGAGGCAATCATGTATGATGAGATTTCCCATTGTATTCATAAAGATATTAAGTAGTCCTTGTATAAACATCTGGTGTGTATCATTGAATATGTGATTCGGTTGTGGAACTATGCATTCATGTTGTTTGTACTAAATATCCTTGGTCATCGAAGTTGTGCTGGACACACAACTTAGACTAATGTGAAAGTTGGCTTGATTACTCGGTTCCACTTGTCATGAGCATGGAGATGCTATTCCAACTTACACAGATTCGGCTAAAGAGTTTAGCGAGTCGGATTGAATCATATTGAGGTACAACGAACAAGTTGTCATTTGTATATCTCAATCAATGTAATCCTTAGACCTGAGGTTGTTGCATAGTACGAGTTGAGGATCACCGACTTAGGTTCTGTCAAACGCTGATCCGTAACTGGGCAGTTTTAAAGGCAGGGTTCGGGTCGACTGAGAATCAAGCTGCGTGATATGAATAACCAAGATGGGATTTTGCCCCTCCACTCGGAGATATATTCTCTGGGCCCTCTCGTGAGATATGATTCGGAAAGCATGGCCATGCACGACTCGGTTAAGTGTTAACCGAGGCGATCGACTAAGAGTTAGTCGGGTGAATCACTTATCTTGGAGCGAGAAGAGAGTCGGACTATTTAAGGGATGACAATTATTCGCCTATAGTTTGAAAAGGTATATAGTGAGGCAAAAGGGAATCGGACATAAGTCGCATTGGAAAGGCAAGTCGTCATGACTCTTTGGTACATGGGAGTCAGGACGTTCTGCTAGGAGCCTCTACCGACCGATCGATTGAGAGTCAGACTCCAATCGTGTCCAAGTAGCCATGAGCCTGCGGGGTCACACACTTAAGAGCGGGAGCAAGTTCGGATTGGATCTGAACCTGTAATCTGGTTGGGTTGGACCTAAACCAGATTAGGACTGATTTAGTGAGTTGGACTCACGGTGACTAGTGTTATATGGGCTTTAGTGAATGGGTCGCACGAGTAGAGCCCATGTTCACTCCCTATATATAGTGGAGCACCGTAACCCAGAAAGGTTAATCGTTGTTCGGTTAGGTCATTCCATGTGTTGGAAACCCTAGCTCCATAGCAGTCCAGCCGTTCTTACGAACCTAGCGGTTCGTCGCCGGTGCTCCTCATTGTACGTGTGGATACCAGAAGAGGTGTTGTGCGATCGGCACCAGGACGATCGGATCGTGAGGACTGCACTTAATCAACTGACGCTCTTCATCAGTAATCCGCAACTGCGCGTCTAGTGGTAAACCTCATGGCCTTCTACCTCGGCTAGATCTTGGGATCACCACGTTAGAGGAAAAGTTTTGTTTTATCTCTGCGTGGCCCAACACCTTCCACTTGAGAGAAACCTTGAGCCACCAAACTGGCCTTGTTCCTTACAACAATTCCATTCTCATATTACTTGATCTTGAAAGTCCACTTTGTGCCGATAACATTGCAGCATTCTTTGCGCTTCTCTACTAGCTTCCAGACTTTCTTGCGCTCGAAATTGTTTAGTTCTTCATGCATTGCAATAACCCAATCTGGATCTTCAAGATATTTGAAAACTTTCTTGGTTTCAACCATAGATATATGAGCTTGATGATCACTGAAACTCCCTAGTTCCTGTCTTCTGGACACCCTTCTTCTTAGATCACCGATAACTTCGTCAAGTGTATGACCTCTTAGTTCAAGGTTTCTTTCAGCACGAGCTTTGTGACAAATTTCAATCAGCTTGTTGTTTCTTGGAGGAATTTCTTCATCATTTGATTCTTCGTATTGACCATTGGCTTGTATCAACAACTTGTTCAGTGCGTACAGGAGAAAAAGAACCTTGCCCTTGATTTTGATCAACAGCTGTAATAGGAGACAACTGCTGTTCTGGAACTTCAGGGATAGATAATCCGCCCTTAGGAGGGGCCGGATAATCTGGCCTAGGAGTTTCTGCAGAATTCTGATCTTCCTATTTGTTTCTGGCATCGGATGATGTAGGGTTGGAAAATCCGGCCTCACCCAGAAAATCTGGCCTAGGGATTTCATGAGCTTCATAAGATGGTTGATCTTCAGAAGGATGTGGTGTTGGTGAAGTGGTTTCTCTAGCATGTGGAGCTTGTTGAGCTTGTGTAGATGAGGGCTCTACTTCTGTAGAGCATTGTCCTTCCTGATCTGCCACAAGGAGTTCCTCGATGGGGCGGAAAATCCCACTCCCATTCTTCTTATGGCATCTTGGGTATTTCAGCATCTTCAACACAAAACATCAACTTCCCCACATGGGAGCCATCATTTTACTCGAACACCACACTACAAGATTCTATAACAGTTCCAGAGAGCTTATTGTAGACTCTATAAGTCTGGGATTCAGCTCCATAACCAATAAAAATACCTTCTAATGCCTTAGACTCAAATTTAGACAAATGAACTCCTTTAATGAGAAAGAAACACTTACAACTGAACAACCAAAAATATGATATGTTGGGCTTGTTACCAGTAAGTATCTCATTTGGAGTCTTGTCCAAGATTTTGCGGAGGAAACGCCAATTTGATGAGTGACATGCGGTGGAAATAGCTTTAGCCTAAAATTTGTATGGTGACTTGAATTCAGCCAACATAGACCTTGCCATACCATTAAAATCTACTTTTACCTCTCAGCTACATCATTTTGTTGACGGGTGTACGCAGCAGAATATTGATGTCTTATCCCCTCTTCACTTAGAAATTCGTTCAGGGTGTAGTTCTTGAACTCGGAGCCATTGTTGCTTCTTATTTCCAATATTGGCACATTGTGTTGACATTGAACCTCATTGGCAAAGTCAATGATAGTTTGTTGAGTCTCACTTTTCATCTTGAAAAAATAGACCCATGTGTATCTTCAATAGTCATCAACTATGACCAGGCAATACTTCTTCCCGCCGAGGCTTGCATGAGATGGAGGATCAAAGATATCCACATGAAGTAACTCCAAAATCCTCTTTAATGATATAATAGTCTTCCTCTTGTGGGGAGAGTCATGCATCTTTCCTTCAACACAAGCCCTGCAAACACGATCTTTGGAAAAGGAAATATTTTATTTTAGTCCAAGGATGAACCTTGTGAAGACTTTGCAAAGTTCTCATGTTGACGTGGGCTAGATGACGATTCCATAACCAACCCGCGTCGGCCTTTCTGAATAAGCACATCGGACCTGTAGTGGTTTTCCCCAAAAAGTCCACCACATACAGGTCATTATCGACATACCCAACGAAAGAGACCTTGAGAGACTTGCTCCACAAGAGTACCACTAATCACCATCAATAAAAACACCAAAGACCATCTTACCAAGGGCACGAACAGAAAGTAAATTGTAACTGAGGGTCTCAACAAGCATGACGTCCACGAGAGACATATCATGGGCAACGACAACCTTGCCAAGACCCGGTACCTCATATTTCGACTTATCACCATAGGATATGGTTATATGATCATGAGTAGGCCTCATATCCGTGATGATATCTTTGCTTCCGGTCATATGACTAGTGAAGCCACTATACAACACCCATTTAGATCAACCGGAAGCATAGCCATGCAAGAAAGTTACTTCTTGGTTTTAGGTACCCATTTTTCAATTGGTCTTCTCATGTTAGTAACAAGGGTCTTTGGGACCCAAATAGACCAAGATATATAACTATCATAAGCACCTACAAAACTAGCATAGACATCATCATAATAATCACAAAACAACTCATAATTAGGATTATTAGTCCTTGCAAAACCAATATAATTATTTGTCCTTTATGATGTTCTTTTCTGTGGTGTTTGTCTTGGCTTGTATCTTGTTGGTCTTCTTTGGCCTGTTCTTATTCTTCTTGGACTTGGAGACATAACCAAGTCCCTCTTTTCCATAGCTCGACCTTTGCTTGCCAAGGATCTCATCAAGAAATTCCTTACCTTTGGAAGTAGACGCCTTGGCAAGCTCATCCTTCAGCCTAGCATTTTATTCATGGACTTCTTCATCTGCACATGTCAATGTTGAAGTGATGGGAATATCATATTTGCTTAGTCGAGTTTGAAGATGATCATGAGACTCATTGAGAATAGAGTGTTCACTTTCCAAAGCCATGTGAGCAATTTCAAGTTTCTCTTTCTTCAATTTCTTTTCTTTGGCTACTACATTGTCACGTTCTTTTGCTTGATTGATCACAAATTATTCATGTGACTCCTCGGTTGACTCAAGTCTCTCTTCCAAAGAGACTCGAGCCTCTTCTTCCTCTAGAGCATTTTTAAAAGATGCAATTTCCATTGCATCCCCCTTTTCAATTCTGCCCTTTTCTTCAAGGAGCACTTCGTTTTGAGAATGCTGGTCCATGAGATCCTCAAAATGTATTTTGTTCTCACCTTGCAAGTTAGTTAGTGATAAAATAGTCCAAAGCAATAATTTCTTCCTTAACCTTAAGACTAGTAGACTCATCCATGTCAATCGTAGTCTTAGGAAAGGAAGTGGTTGAAGATGATATCTCGGAACCGCTTGCCATGAGGCAAGTGACGTTCTTGTTGATGATGTTTTCATTAGGTGTGTCGAAGAGAGATGCCACCAAGACAATCTTTGGTTGCTTTTGTTGGAGATATGCCGAAGAGGCAATAATAAAGAGGTTATTATTATAACTTCATGCTTATGATAAATGTTTACATACCATGCTATAATTGTATTAACCGGAAACATTAATACTTGTGTGGTTTGTAAACATAAAAGAGTCCCTAGTAAAGCCTCTTGTTAAACTAGATTGTTGGTAAATATATGATCATGTTTTCCTGATCATGAACATTGAGATGTTATTAAAAATAAGGTCATATCATTAGGAGAATGATGTGATGGACATACTCCTATAGTTAAGCGTAGCATAAGATCAATTCATTCAAATAGTTCACTTGCTATAAGATTTCCAATACATAGTAACTTAATTCCTTCGACCATGAGATCATGCTAATAACCATCATCGGAAGGATGCTTTGATGATATCAAACACCACACCGTAACTGGGTGGCTATAAAAGGTGGCATTGAGTCTTTGGAAACTATGTGTGGAGGCACATGGATCAAGAGTGGGATTTGTCCATCCATATGACTGGCTCACAAGGGATCACATATCACGGGAACAAGAAAAGAATACTTACCGGTAACGAGGTTGAACTAGGTATGAAGAGATACCGACGATCAGACCTCCGATAAGTAAAATATTGCGAGACAAAGGGAAATTGGTTTCGTATGTAAATACTTCATTCGATCTCAAAGTAATCATAGAAATATGTGGGAGCCATATGAATTTACAGATTCCTTCTATTGGATATTGATCAGAGAAGAGTCTCGATCATGTCTGCATAATTCATGAATCGTAGGGAGACACACTTAAGGATTCGATGTTGTTTAGTAGATATGGAATGTGAGTGAAGAGACCGAATGTTGTTCGGAGTTTCGGATGGGATCCGGGATATCACGAGGATATCCGAAATGGTTCGAAGAATAAGATTCATATAAGGAAAGTCCAATTTCGGAGTTCGAGAATGATTCCGGTGTTTTCACTTGAATGTTCTAGAAGGGTCTAGAAGGTTCACCAATCCGGAAGGGGAAGGGTACATAGATGTGTCACGACAAAGTGTAATGGTTGCATCATGTTCTAGGTCACTTGGCTAGACACTTGGAAGAGAGAAATCAAACTCTAATTTGAAAGTCAAAAAGGCAGTTTGAAAAAGTCATATCCCAACATGGTTTCCGAGTTAGGGAGGGTTTCTGAGTTAGGGAGGGTTTCCACCTGGGTTGGGAACACCCTTGGACGCCCCCACCCCCACCTATATGAGAAGGGGTGGGGGCGCACCATGCTATAATTGTATTAACCGGAAACATTAATACTTGTGTGGTTTGTAAACATAAAAGAGTCCCTAGTAAAGCCTCTTGTTAAACTAGCTTGTTAGTAAATATATGATCATGTTTTCCTGATCATGAACATTGAGATGTTATTAAAAATAAGGTCATATCATTAGGAGAATGATGTGATGGACATACTCCTATAGTTAAGCGTAGCATAAGATCAATTCATTCAAATAGTTCACTTGCTATATGCTTTCTGATACATAGTAACCTAATTCCTTCGACCATGAGATCATGCTAATCACCATCACCGGAAGGATGCTTTGATGACATCAAACACCACACCGTAACTGGGTGGCTATAAAGGTGGCATTGAGTGTTAGGAAAGTATGTGTTGAGGCACATGGATCAAGAGTGGGATTTGTCCATCCATATGACGGATAGATATATTTAGCTTGCAAGCATGTGACTGGCTCACAAGGGATCACATATCACGGGAATGAGAAAAGAATACTTATAGGTAACGAGGTTGAACTAGGTATGCAGAGATACCGATGATCAGACCTCGTATAAGTAAAATATCATGAGACTAAGGGAAATTGGTTTCGTATGTAAATGGTTCATTCAACCGCAAAGTAATCGTAGAAATATGTGGGAGACATATGAATTTCGAAATTCCTCTATTGGTTATTGATAAGAGAAGAGTCTCGATCATGTTTGTATAATTCACGAACAATAGGGAGACACACTTAAGGATCCAATGTTGTTTAGTAGATATGAAATGTGAGTAAAGAGACTGAATGTTGTTCGGAGTCTCGGATGGGATCCGGGATATCACGAGGAGATCCGTAATGGTCCGGAGAATAATATTCATATAAGGAAAGTCAAATTTCGGAGTTCGGGAAAGATTCCGGTGTTTTCACCGGAATGTTCTAGAAGGGTCTAGAAGGTTCACCGATCCAGAAGGGGAAGGGTACATGCATGTGCCATGACAAAGTGTAATGGTTCCATCATGTCCGAGGTCACTTAGATGGACACTTGGAAGAGAGAAATCAAACTCTAATTTGAAAGTCAATAAGGCAGTTTGAAAAAGTCAAATCCCAACATGGTTTCCGAGTTAGGGAGGGTTTATGAGTTAGGGAGGGTTTCCACCGGGGTTGGAAACACCCTTGGTTGCCCTCCACCTATATATGGAGGGATGGGGGCGCACCCCAAGGTATCCCCCTTGCCCTAGGCGCCCAAGACCCAATCCCTAGGACGCCGCTGCCCCCCAAGTCGTCAGCGCACTAGATACCCTCTAAACCGCCACTACCATCTAGCCTAAACCCTAGCCACCGGCTACCCTTTATCCCGCGGCATCTAAAACCTAGATCACCGAGGCCCTCTTATACTCCACCATACACGCTCCGGCTTAGGCGATGCCCTGCGGGATCTCCCCTCTACTTCCGACACCACGCCGTCGTGCTGCCGGAATCACGACGAGAGAGCTACAACCTCCGCTATCTGCTGGAACAAGGGAGAGGAAGGTCTTCATCGAGTACCGTACGTGTGACCGATTGCGGGAGCGCTGCCGTAATGCGGCACCGGAAGGATCGCCTACGCGATCTTGACATCGGCAAGTGAATGACTACATCACCCACGAGAATCTGCTCTCATTAACCGCTTTGGATCTTTGAGGGTTAGTACTCTACCGACTCGTTGCTACAATCTAGTAGATAGATATTTGCTTGTGTGTGTTCATGTGATAGAAATTTTTTGTTTTCCATGCTACAAACCCCTATAGCTTTTTGTATGGAGCATTCTTCTTCACAAATTGCTTCTTCCGTGGAGCCTTTGAGTTTTCTTTGAGGATGAGCCTACCTCCATTATCTTCTCTACTTTGATATGGACACTCAACTACAAAGTGTAGCCGGTCTCCATAGTTAAAGCATGTTCTCAACTTAGGACCATTTTCCCTTCTTCCATTTAACATTGTGTTCAAATTCAGATTTGGCCTTTGTAGGGTCCTTCCAAAAGTTTCTGGCACAGAAGCCCATGTACTCACCATAATACCTCTTAACATCCTCGGGACAGTCCATAGGTTCAACATCATCATTGTCTTGTTCACCAACACTTGCCTTCAAGGCCACATTGACCCCCTTTTGCATTCCAATGGCTTGAGCATGAGCGTCTTTGGCATTCTTGGTGGCCACCTTGAAAGTGCCATTTCTTGCATTACCTCATTGGAAGTCATTTGGTGGTAACTGTGTCTACCTTGGAGGCTCTTAAAATATGTAGGCTCAAATGGCATAAGATCACTAACATACTTTCTCTTCATCCATGCGTCATCAGCATGGGAAGCACCATGATTTCTGAATGTGGTGGCTATTGACTTGAGTATTCGATATCCTCGTTATCTTCGGCATCCATCATATAAAAAACTTCATCTTGGTTACTCAAAGCATCATACCTATTCCTTCTCATGCTTTCATTTCCAATGAAGAGGTCGGTGAGGGCATCCCAAGCTTCCTTTGCGGTGCTGAGGTGTTCTATGTGGGGCATGTCCTTGGGACCCGCCCCAAGCCGGATCATGGGTAGGGTCGTTGCATTGAGTTGGCTGTCCACAACCTCTCTTCTTGTTAGGTTGTTTGGATATACAACATGAAAACCATTCTCAATGATTTTCCGTAACTCAATGGACGAGCTGCACACATGAGACTTCATCAAAAAATGCCATTGATTAAAAGGATATGCAGAAAGCCTGGGTGGATCACCCCTATTGTTTATATGAGGGTGAGGTATAGGTGGATCGGGTGAATATACATGAGGGACCTCACTATATTCCTCCTTCCCACTTCCCTTTTTTGAAGAGGAGCTCTTACTAGTGGCATCACCTACACATCGTCTTCTTTGGATTCGTTGTGACCCTTTTCCTTAGATTGCGGTGTGGCGGCCTTAGAGGTAGATGGAGGTCAGGCTATGGGTGCGGAGAGACGCATAATCATTTGACGCGTCTCTTCCATCTTAGTATCCATTGAAATAATCAAGGTTGTTTCCAATGTCTTGATATCATTCATGGTGACTATGTCCGCAGCCTCACTCCCATCTCCCTTGGTACTCATACTTCTCTTAGGCGTTTAAGCCCAAAAAAAGAGATGGGGCTCTGCCACCAATTGAAATGGATCGTATGGGCACCTAGAGGGGGGTGAATAGGTGCTACTCCAAATTTTAGTTCTTTTTCAATTTTAGGCTTGACACAAAGTAAATTCTCTAGATATGAAATTACGAGAATTTCTCTATGTGCAAACCTAACAACTAAGCGAGTAAAAGGAGTGAGGAAACCATAGTGGATCACACGGACACACAGGGATTTGTTTGACCGCAGTTCCTTCCTTGTTAAGAGAAGTACGTCCGTGTTGGAGGGGTGGGCGGTTCTAATACCACCACGCCACAATAGGACTCACCTTATTCTCTGATGGATCTCGCCACCAAAAGCCTGATCCACCTTTCCACTATTGGTACCCTTCAAGGTGGGAACTGGTGCCTTTACAACGCTAGTGGGGCACACATCCACAATTGGATTGGAGGCTCCCGTGATGACAACAATCTACCACAAGAACAAGGATTCTCAAATAATCGAAACAAGGATCTAGATATTTGCAAGAAATACTAGATCAAGAATCCTCCAAGTGAATGAAGGGGAAGTGAAGCGCTTGATTTCTATTGAGGAAGATAGAGGCCTCCTCCCTCGATTCCCCAATGATCGAAGTCTTTGGGTAAATAAATATGGATATCTCTTGTTGGATCTTGAAGTACAGGTCTGGATTTTTTCAAAATGAATCAAGAGTTTTGGCAGGAGGGGGTGATGGGGATTAAATACCCGTACCAAAACTGGTCGTTGGAGACTTTGGGGGCCGGATTGTCCGGCCCCCAGTAGGGGCGGATTATCCACCCCTCATACAGTGCGCCGCACCTTGATCTCCTTCTCAAAATTCCTCGAGGGGGTAGATTATCCGTACCCCCTAGGGGCGGATTATCCGGCCCGGGCAAAAACTCCGGCCCTGGCCAGACAATCCGGGGGATTTTCCGCCCCCATGCAATAGGCCACGCCTTAGATCCCCTTGGTGAAATCCTAGGGGGGATTACCCGGCCCCCTGAGTGGCGGATTATCCGGCCTAGCAGGACAATCCAGGGGAAAACCCGCCCCCATGCAGTGTGACACGCCTTGGATGCGCTTCTACTTGGGGCAGGGCCGGATTATCTGACCCTTGGTAGGGGCGGATAATCCTACCCCAAGAACATCTTTTTGCTTCTTTTGTATGTTCCAACATTTGTAGCACTTCAACACACATTAAATAATCCTTGGCATTGCTATGTAACACACAAAACACTAGAGATCATGAAGTGTTCTTTCAGAACTCAATAGGGCTAAGACGTTCTCGGGGATGTAGCGTACACCACTAACATGTTGTAGTTAATCATAATTAGGATAACCTATTTCTTATGTCATGATATGTGTGGATAGAGTTCTTTAATAATGAGGTCATCTCTAAATAACTACTCTTATGCCTAGAAGAAATCACCATGCAGACCACAACAATTAAGGGTTTCCCCATGGATATCGTAATTAGCTTAGTGAATCTCTTACCCCTTCGACCGTGTTGGGTGCTAGCGGCGCTTATAGTCACAATAACTTTTGTCACAACCTCCAATCACATCCAAAGGGTTTCACCCTCTTACTTTATACCCAAAGGCAAATGATATGTGGCCGACTAAACATACCATCTAAAGGGAGAGATCAAACACACATCATAGATCAATAGATCATGTACACATGTAATAGATCATCTTTATTTCATTTCATAATAATGCTAGGGTTTCACCATCTCCCCAAGAATGAAGGGAACTACTCACACATCAAAGCAATCAAGAAAACCATCATAATCAAATGGATGGTTAAAGGTAATGGAATGAATCTAGTGCAAACTACTATTGAATATGGAATTACAACAAGATCTAATAAATGGAAGATGGGGGTAGAGATGGTGATGGAGATGCAGCGGTTGATGATGTAGGAGATGGTGAATTGTTCTCCAATGATCCGTGCAGCAGCAAGGATTTTCCCTTCTCCAATTCATCCTTCAGATCCCTTTTGGGTGTGGTTTTTCGTGGCTGGAGGTTTCTGTGAATGTCGGATCTATGATCTATTTTTGCGAGGTGGAAGTACTTGATGAGGCGGTCCCGTCGCCGGGTCATACGAGCACGTGGTACGGGCAGGCTCCGCCCATACCACTAGTCGTTACGTGGGATGGAACCTCCTGGGCACATGCAATTCCTCCAGGTGCAAAGATAAATTAATAAAATGACTTTTATCACTAAAAAATATCATATTGATGTGTAGTATGATAGTCTCAATTGATATGTTCATTATAGACTTAGTAAATTGGGATCCTATTAAAACAAGGACAAAAAGGTGCACGCAAACGCGGTAAAATACTAAAAACCCTACTCTACTTATGCAAAAACAATAAGTAAAAATGCTCCAATTTTGGACTCATCAACTCCCCCAAGATAGACTCTTGCTCGTTCCCGATAATGATGGTGGCCTATGAACAAGATCATGATGTTTATGAGGCACGAGTCATTACAATAAATGAGGCAAAAATTGAAACAGGAGTACAATATCGGACGTAGAGTTACACCGAAGGCTTTACCACACCTTTAAAAATCACATGACTTAAGAGGCTTCCACACCTTTTTGTATTAATGCTATTACAAGAAGCTATTAGTGATTGAACATATTATAAAATCATAAAGTTAAAAGGAATTTGTATTTTCGTGCTCCTGGTTTGTTAGTTGTACTCAGTTTTCCCCAACCGCTTAACTTTTCCTTACTTTTGCCAATCTCCTACTATGAAACTCTCACAAGGTGTGTGACTCGGTGTCCATCAGCCTTGCCGTTACGTGCTGACAAGTGGGGCCAAGTTTAGTCGGGTCCCATAGTGGACCCTCGCTATTACGTGTTGACAAGTCGTTACATGCTCACAAGTGGAACCAATTTGTCAGGTTCACGTTATGCTGACACGCCTTGGCAAGCTCATCCTTCAGCCTAGCATTTTATTCATGGACTTCTTCATCTGCACATGTCAATGTTGAAGTGATGGGAATATCATATTTGCTTAGTCGAGTTTGAAGATGATCATGAGACTCATTGAGAATAGAGTGTTCACTTTCCAAAGCCATGTGAGCAATTTCAAGTTTCTCTTTCTTCAATTTCTTTTCTTTGGCTACTACATTGTCACGTTCTTTTGCTTGATTGATCACAAATTATTCATGTGACTCCTCGGTTGACTCAAGTCTCTCTTCCAAAGAGACTCGAGCCTCTTCTTCCTCTAGAGCATTTTTAAAAGATGCAATTTCCATTGCATCCCCCTTTTCAATTCTGCCCTTTTCTTCAAGGAGCACTTCGTTTTGAGAATGCTGGTCCATGAGATCCTCAAAATGTATTTTGTTCTCACCTTGCAAGTTAGTTAGTGATAAAATAGTCCAAAGCAATAATTTCTTCCTTAACCTTAAGACTAGTAGACTCATCCATGTCAATCGTAGTCTTAGGAAAGGAAGTGGTTGAAGATGATATCTCGGAACCGCTTGCCATGAGGCAAGTGACGTTCTTGTTGATGATGTTTTCATTAGGTGTGTCGAAGAGAGATGCCACCAAGACAATCTTTGGTTGCTTTTGTTGGAGATATGCCGAAGAGGCAATAATAAAGAGGTTATTATTATAACTTCATGCTTATGATAAATGTTTACATACCATGCTATAATTGTATTAACCGGAAACATTAATACTTGTGTGGTTTGTAAACATAAAAGAGTCCCTAGTAAAGCCTCTTGTTAAACTAGATTGTTGGTAAATATATGATCATGTTTTCCTGATCATGAACATTGAGATGTTATTAAAAATAAGGTCATATCATTAGGAGAATGATGTGATGGACATACTCCTATAGTTAAGCGTAGCATAAGATCAATTCATTCAAATAGTTCACTTGCTATAAGATTTCCAATACATAGTAACTTAATTCCTTCGACCATGAGATCATGCTAATAACCATCATCGGAAGGATGCTTTGATGATATCAAACACCACACCGTAACTGGGTGGCTATAAAAGGTGGCATTGAGTCTTTGGAAACTATGTGTGGAGGCACATGGATCAAGAGTGGGATTTGTCCATCCATATGACTGGCTCACAAGGGATCACATATCACGGGAACAAGAAAAGAATACTTACCGGTAACGAGGTTGAACTAGGTATGAAGAGATACCGACGATCAGACCTCCGATAAGTAAAATATTGCGAGACAAAGGGAAATTGGTTTTGTATGTAAATACTTCATTCGATCTCAAAGTAATCATAGAAATATGTGGGAGCCATATGAATTTACAGATTCCTTCTATTGGATATTGATCAGAGAAGAGTCTCGATCATGTCTGCATAATTCATGAATCGTAGGGAGACACACTTAAGGATTCGATGTTGTTTAGTAGATATGGAATGTGAGTGAAGAGACCGAATGTTGTTCGGAGTTTCGGATGGGATCCGGGATATCACGAGGATATCCGAAATGGTTCGAAGAATAAGATTCATATAAGGAAAGTCCAATTTCGGAGTTCGAGAATGATTCCGGTGTTTTCACTTGAATGTTCTAGAAGGGTCTAGAAGGTTCACCAATCCGGAAGGGGAAGGGTACATAGATGTGTCACGACAAAGTGTAATGGTTGCATCATGTTCTAGGTCACTTGGCTAGACACTTGGAAGAGAGAAATCAAACTCTAATTTGAAAGTCAAAAAGGCAGTTTGAAAAAGTCATATCCCAACATGGTTTCCGAGTTAGGGAGGGTTTCTGAGTTAGGGAGGGTTTCCACCTGGGTTGGGAACACCCTTGGACGCCCCCACCCCCACCTATATGAGAAGGGGTGGGGGCGCACCATGCTATAATTGTATTAACCGGAAACATTAATACTTGTGTGGTTTGTAAACATAAAAGAGTCCCTAGTAAAGCCTCTTGTTAAACTAGCTTGTTAGTAAATATATGATCATGTTTTCCTGATCATGAACATTGAGATGTTATTAAAAATAAGGTCATATCATTAGGAGAATGATGTGATGGACATACTCCTATAGTTAAGCGTAGCATAAGATCAATTCATTCAAATAGTTCACTTGCTATAAGCTTTCTGATACATAGTAACCTAATTCCTTCGACCATGAGATCATGCTAATCACCATCACCGGAAGGATGCTTTGATGACATCAAACACCACACCGTAACTGGGTGGCTATAAAGGTGGCATTGAGTGTTAGGAAAGTATGTGTTGAGGCACATGGATCAAGAGTGGGATTTGTCCATCCATATGACGGATAGATATATTTAGCTTGCAAGCATGTGACTGGCTCACAAGGGATCACATATCACGGGAATGAGAAAATAATACTTATAGGTAACGAGGTTGAACTAGGTATGCAGAGATACCGATGATCAGACCTCGTATAAGTAAAATATCATGAGACAAAGGGAAATTGGTTTCGTATGTAAATGGTTCATTCAATCGCAATGTAATCGTAGAAATATGTGGGAGACATATGAATTTCCAAATTCCTCTATTGGTTATTGATAAGAGAAGAGTCTCGATCATGTTTGTATAATTCACGAACAATAGGGAGACACACTTAAGGATCCAATGTTGTTTAGTAGATATGAAATGTGAGTAAAGAGACTGAATGTTGTTCGGAGTCTCGGATGGGATCCGGGATATCACGAGGAGATCCGTAATGGTCCGGAGAATAATATTCATATAAGGAAAGTCAAATTTCGGAGTTCGGGAAAGATTCCGGTGTTTTCACCGGAATGTTCTAGAAGGGTCTAGAAGGATCACCGATCCAGAAGGGGAAGGGTACATGCATGTGCCATGACAAAGTGTAATGGTTCCATCATGTCCGAGGTCACTTAGATGGACACTTGGAAGAGAGAAATCAAACTCTAATTTGAAAGTCAATAAGGCAGTTTGAAAAAGTCAAATCCCAACATGGTTTCCGAGTTAGGGAGGGTTTATGAGTTAGGGAGGGTTTCCACCGGGGTTGGAAACACCCTTGGTCGCCCTCCACCTATATATGGAGGGATGGGGGCGCACCCCAAGGTATCCCCCTTGCCCTAGGCGCCCAAGACCCAATCCCTAGGACGCCGCTGCCCCCCAAGTCGTCAGCGCACTAGATACCCTCTAAACCGCCACTACCATCTAGCCTAAACCCTAGCCACCGGCTACCCTCTTCCCGCGGCATCTAAAACCTAGATCACCGAGGCCCTCTTATACTCCACCATACACGCTCCGGCTTAGGCGATGCCCTGCGGGATCTCCCCTCTACTTCCGACACCACGCCGTCGTGCTGCCGGAATCACGACGAGAGAGCTACAACCTCCGCTATCTGCTGGAACAAGGGAGAGGAAGGTCTTCATCGAGTACCGTACGTGTGACCGATTGCGGGAGCGCTGCCGTAATGCGGCACCGGAAGGATCGCCTACGCGATCTTGACATCGGCAAGTGAATGACTACATCACCCACGAGAATCTGCTCTCATTAACCGCTTTGGATCTTTGAGGGTTAGTACTCTACCGACTCGTTGCTACAATCTAGTAGATAGATATTTGCTTGTGTGTGTTCATGTGATAGAAATTTTTTGTTTTCCATGCTACAAACCCCTATAGCTTTTTGTATGGAGCATTCTTCTTCACAAATTGCTTCTTCCGTGGAGCCTTTGAGTTTTCTTTGAGGATGAGCCTACCTCCATTATCTTCTCTACTTTGATATGGACACTCAACTACAAAGTGTAGCCGGTCTCCATAGTTAAAGCATGTTCTCAACTTAGGACCATTTTCCCTTCTTCCATTTAACATTGTGTTCAAATTCAGATTTGGCCTTTGTAGGGTCCTTCCAAAAGTTTCTGGCACAGAAGCCCATGTACTCACCATAATACCTCTTAACATCCTCGGGACAGTCCATAGGTTCAACATCATCATTGTCTTGTTCACCAACACTTGCCTTCAAGGCCACATTGACCCCCTTTTGCATTCCAATGGCTTGAGCATGAGCGTCTTTGGCATTCTTGGTGGCCACCTTGAAAGTGCCATTTCTTGCATTACCTCATTGGAAGTCATTTGGTGGTAACTGTGTCTACCTTGGAGGCTCTTAAAATATGTAGGCTCAAATGGCATAAGATCACTAACATACTTTCTCTTCATCCATGCGTCATCAGCATGGGAAGCACCATGATTTCTGAATGTGGTGGCTATTGACTTGAGTATTCGATATCCTCGTTATCTTCGGCATCCATCATATAAAAAACTTCATCTTGGTTACTCAAAGCATCATACCTATTCCTTCTCATGCTTTCATTTCCAATGAAGAGGTCGGTAAGGGCATCCCAAGCTTCCTTTGCGGTGTTGAGGTGTTCTATGTGGGGCATGTCCTTGGGACCCGCCCCAAACCGGATCATGGGTAGGGTCGTTGCATTGAGTTGGCTGTCCACAACCTCTCTTCTTGTTAGGTTGTTTGGATATACAACATGAAAACCATTCTCAATGATTTTCCGTAACTCAATGGACGAGCTGCACACATGAGACTTCATCAAAAAATGCCATTGATTAAAAGGATATGCAGAAAGCCTGGGTGGATCACCCCTATTGTTTATATGAGGGTGAGGTATAGGTGGATCGGGTGAATATACATGAGGGACCTCACTATATTCCTCCTTCCCACTTCCCTTTTTTGAAGAGGAGCTCTTACTAGTGGCATCACCTACACATCGTCTTCTTTGGATTCGTTGTGACCCTTTTCCTTAGATTGCGGTGTGGCGGCCTTAGAGGTAGATGGAGGTCAGGCTATGGGTGCGGAGAGACGCATAATCATTTGACGCGTCTCTTCCATCTTAGTATCCATTGAAATAATCAAGGTTGTTTCCAATGTCTTGATATCATTCATGGTGACTATGTCCGCAGCCTCACTCCCATCTCCCTTGGTACTCATACTTCTCTTAGGCGTTTAAGCCCAAAAAAAGAGACGGGGCTCTGCCACCAATTGAAATGGATCGTATGGGCACCTAGAGGGGGGTGAATAGGTGCTACTCCAAATTTTAGTTCTTTTTCAATTTTAGGCTTGACACAAAGTAAATTCTCTAGATATGAAATTACGAGAATTTCTCTATGTGCAAACCTAACAACTAAGCGAGTAAAAGGAGTGAGGAAACCATAGTGGATCACACGGACACACAGGGATTTGTTTGACCGCAGTTCCTTCCTTGTTAAGAGAAGTACGTCCGTGTTGGAGGGGTGGGCGGTTCTAATACCACCACGCCACAATAGGACTCACCTTATTCTCTGATGGATCTCGCCACCAAAAGCCTGATCCACCTTTCCACTATTGGTACCCTTCAAGGTGGGAACTGGTGCCTTTACAACGCTAGTGGGGCACACATCCACAACTGGATTGGAGGCTCCCGTGATGACAACAATCTACCACAAGAACAAGGATTCTCAAATAATCGAAACAAGGATCTAGATATTTGCAAGAAATACTAGATCAAGAATCCTCCAAGTGAATGAAGGGGAAGTGAAGCGCTTGATTTCTATTGAGGAAGATAGAGGCCTCCTCCCTCGATTCCCCAATGATCGAAGTCTTTGGGTAAATAAAGATGGATATCTCTTGTTGGATCTTGAAGTACAGGTCTGGATTTTTTCAAAATGAATCAAGAGTTTTGGCAGGAGGGGGTGATGGGGATTAAATACCCGTACCAAAACTGGTCGTTGGAGACTTTGGGGGCCGGATTGTCCGGCCCCTAGTAGGGGCGGATTATCCACCCCTCATACAGTGCGCCGCACCTTGATCTCCTTCTCAAAATTCCTCGAGGGGGTAGATTATCCGTACCCCCTAGGGGCGGATTATCCGGCCCGGTCAAAAACTCCGGCCCTGGCCAGACAATCCGGGGGATTTTCCGCCCCCATGCAATAGGCCACGCCTTAGATCCCCTTGGTGAAATCCTAGGGGGGATTACCCGGCCCCCTGAGTGGCGGATTATCCGTCCTAGCAGGACAATCCAGGGGAAAACCCGCCCCCATGCAGTGTGACACGCCTTGGATGCGCTTCTACTTGGGGCAGGGCCGGATTATCTGACCCTTGGTAGGGGCGGATAATCCTACCCCAAGAACATCTTTTTGCTTCTTTTGTATGTTCCAACATTTGTAGCACTTCAACACACATTAAATAATCCTTGGCATTGCTATGTAACACACAAAACACTAGAGATCATGAAGTGTTCTTTCAGAACTCAATAGGGCTAAGACGTTCTCGGGGATGTAGCGTACACCACTAACATGTTGTAGTTAATCATAATTAGGATAACCTATTTCTTATGTCATGATATGTGTGGATAGAGTTCTTTAATAATGAGGTCATCTCTAAATAACTACTCTTATGCCTAGAAGAAATCACCATGCAGACCACAACAATTAAGGGTTTCCCCATGGATATCGTAATTAGCTTAGTGAATCTCTTACCCCTTCGACCGTGTTGGGTGCTAGCGGTGCTTATAGTCACAATAACTTTTGTCACAACCTCCAATCACATCCAAAGGGTTTCACCCTCTTACTTTATACCCAAAGGCAAATGATATGTGGCCGACTAAACATACCATCTAAAGGGAGAGATCAAACACACATCATAGATCAATAGATCATGTACACATGTAATAGATCATCTTTATTTCATTTCATAATAATGCTAGGGTTTCACCATCTCCCCAAGAATGAAGGGAACTACTCACACATCAAAGCAATCAAGAAAACCATCATAATCAAATGGATGGTTAAAGGTAATGGAATGAATCTAGTGCAAACTACTATTGAATATGGAATTACAACAAGATCTAATAAATGGAAGATGGGGGTAGAGATGGTGATGGAGATGCAGCGGTTGATGATGTAGGAGATGGTGAATTGTTCTCCAATGATCCGTGCAGCAGCAAGGATTTTCCCTTCTCCAATTCCTCCTTCAGATCCCTTTCGGGTGTGGTTTTTCGTGGCTGGAGGTTTCTGTGAATGTCGGATCTATGATCTATTTTTGCGAGGTGGAAGTACTTGATGAGGCGGTCCCGTCGCCGGGTCATACGAGCACGTGGTACGGGCAGGCTCCGCCCATACCACTAGTCGTTACGTGGGATGGAACCTCCTGGGCACATGCAATTCCTCCAGGTGCAAAGATAAATTAATAAAATGACTTTTATCACTAAAAAATATCATATTGATGTGTAGTATGATAGTCTCAATTGATATGTTCATTATAGACTTAGTAAATTGGGATCCTATTAAAACAAGGACAAAAAGGTGCACGCAAACGCGGTAAAATACTAAAAACCCTACTCTACTTATGCAAAAACAATAAGTAAAAATGCTCCAATTTTGGACTCATCAACTCCCCCAAGATAGACTCTTGCTCGTTCCCGATAATGATGGTGGCCTATGAACAAGATCATGATGTTTATGAGGCACGAGTCATTACAATAAATGAGGCAAAAATTGAAACAGGAGTACAATATCGGACGTAGAGTTACACCGAAGGCTTTACCACACCTTTAAAAATCACATGACTTAAGAGGCTTCCACACCTTTTTGTATTAATGCTATTACAAGAAGCTATTAGTGATTGAACATATTATAAAATCATAAAGTTAAAAGGAATTTGTATTTTCGTGCTCCTGGTTTGTTAGTTGTACTCAGTTTTCCCCAACCGCTTAACTTTTCCTTACTTTTGCCAATCTCCTACTATGAAACTCTCACAAGGTGTGTGACTCGGTGTCCATCAGCCTTGCCGTTACGTGCTGACAAGTGGGGCCAAGTTTAGTCGGGTCCCATAGTGGACCCTCGCTATTACGTGTTGACAAGTCGTTACATGTTGACAAGTGGAACCAATTTGTCAGGTACACGTTATGCTGACACGTGGGGCCGTGCCATGTTAGACTGCATGGGGCCAGCTTGTTGGGAACACGTTATGCGGGACATGGTGTGGGACCATGTGGGGCGCGCGTTTGGTGGTTACGTGCTCCCTGTCGCTTAAATTGGAAGTTTTCTTTTTGTTATTTTTATGATTGGCCTTTTTAAGAGCGCTTTTTCCCCTTTATCTCGCTAACAATTTTGTTTTTTTCCCAAAAAGGTAGCGAATCTAGAACAACTTATCTCTTAATTCATGATTCCCTTTATCCCTTGTTTTCTCCTAATCTGGTAGGAAATCTATAGCAGCAAATCTAACCAGCACCATAAATACATTCAGTAAACAGAGCAGGTGTAGATAAAGCAGCTAATATAGGATATATAGTATGGTACTTAAATGAGATTCGATAATTAGGTTGCTTAGCAGTAGCAGCGGACAGACAAGTTCGACACATATAATACAAAAGAAGCTGCCTTACAGGAGCAGCAGCAACATAAGATTAGTGGCCCCTCATGGCCTCCGCCAGGAGGGCCTCCGCCTCCTCCCTCTAGTGCTTCCTCCACTTCTTGCTGCCTAGTCCCTTGACCTTGGGCGCCATGGGCTTGATCGGGGGCATGCGACCTATAATACCTCGAATACTACGCTCTAAGCAACAAGACATGATGAACCCAAAATTCATAAGGTGGTTCTACCGCGGAGGCCCAAAGGCCACCCATGTGCAGGCCCGTCTAAGCGGAACAAGGCACGGTACCAGCCAACCACCCTATCCACTTTGCAAGAACATCGTATCAAGTGTGAGCGGCATACTCGATAGACATGCGAACAAAATATACACCAGTATGTATGTCAGCGACATACAAGAGTACATCAGAGCCAAACCATCTAAAATCAATAGAAATATTGTCAACACCCGGATTTTTAATCACAGATGCCTGTTATGCCATACATCGCAATCCCAGGATTACCACTTTTGCGAGACATAAGAGATTGGATATCACAATACATCATCCATTACAAACCACACATAAGGTCTTACACAAATAAGGATTTCATGATCCAGTTCTTAATACAATTCAAGCAACGGAATAACGTAATAGTAACGATAGCTAGGCGAAGCTCCACCTTCATGCTCACAGGCAATGCTGACGATGGGAGATGATCCTAGTTGTCGTAACCTTCCTGCTGTCCGTCCTCCTGATACTCCACTTCATAGTCTGGCCACGAGAATAGGCAGGGACAAAGCCATGAGTACTGTTTAAGTACTCACAAACTAATACTAACAAGTGAAGTGGTTTTGAGTAGGATATACTAAGCTCTAGGGTAGTTTTTCAAAAATCCAATTTACCTCTACTAAGTTCAGAAGCAAGGAAAACTAGTTGAAAGTTTTATAACACTTAAGTGGGAACTTGAATTTCATGCCACAACTCTGTTGTGGTCAAGTCAAAGTCACAAATCATTTCAAAAATCATTTTGAAAATATCTAACGATAGAACGGTATGGCCACTCCAACTGTCCATAACTACAGACGCGGCTATTCGAATAGTTTGACACTCTGCAGAGATTGTACACTTTCACCACAACATTCGATACATCCGTCAGGAACAATCCTGAATTCACCATACTCAGTATGCGGATAATCAATCCTAACCTTTCAATTACACGCCCTAGTATAGGCACCTCTCCTGTGAGTTTGGCCTCCCAACCATGACCAACTGTCGTCTTGGGTACTGCACAGGTGGACAATCTTCACAAGGTAGCCTCAGCTCAGACCTTGGCCGCAAGGGAACCCATACTAAGGTATATAAATTTCCAGTCAAGCCCTACCCAAATTTTGGGTATTGTGGTTGTATGGTAAAATTGGAATGATATCGCATCCAGAAAACCATCAGTTTTGTAAAGTTCTAAGGCTCATGCCTTAACATTTTTATCATAAAAATCATCTGGTGTTCGGAAACACATGTCAAAACATTTCAGTAGAATGACTCATCATTCTAAGGTTTTCATAACCATTTTCACCAAGTATTCCCATCTAAAGTTTATCAAGTTTTATGCTTAGCACTAGCATCTACAATGGGGGTAAATACTAATGAGAGGTGGTAAACAAGTGTAGATTAGCTAAGTTCAATCTCATGCCTTGGGATGACATCAAGATTATCTAACTTAGGCCAAATTTTATGCTTCTTATGCTACCTTATTATATTTGTAGAATCTACAAGTCACTAAGTAAACTCTAAGCGAAAGCTTTGATAAATGAATAAAATACTAAGGTTGCAAGTAAAACTAGGATTGGGTATCATCAAATGTATCTAACCAAGCATGCTTATAGCATTGCATAGGTTATCTAACTTTCATAGTTGCAAGTGTTAGCTTGCTCAGTTAATATCTTGCCTTGTGCATAGCACTGGTTGAAGTTCTCCTCGGCTTCTTCCTCGTATTATCCTCCTTCCTCCTCGTATCCTTGGTCGGTACTAGCGTCTATAAATAAATACAAGGTACACAATCACCAAACAATACTTAACTATTTTTAATCATCACACAAAGGTTCACACTAGATGATCTAGCATCATCACTATTATCACAAAGATTAAAGCACTTGTCTCATTTATTTTATTTTAGAAAAGTAATTTATACTCATTAAAAAACTACATAAGATTTAATATTCTCCAACTCAAACATGGGATCATGTTGACACATGTCATCACCACATATTTCAGTACATGGGAAGGTGATTTAAAGTGGTGTCACAATTTAACAAGGTTTGACCTTTTTATTTTAATTAATTAAAGTAACTAGAAATGCCTATGTGGCATTCTTTTATTACTTGATCATTATTTCTGTAAGTAAACCTATATATTTTTATATATTCTTAAAGTATGGTTAAATGTGATTTTTGAGAGTTGGAATCAACTCAAAAGCTCTTATAGTTGAATTTTGAAAAATGTTTGAATGCGGAAAAGCTTCTGCCTTGTTATTTTTACTATGGGCGATCTATAATTCTAAATGATTTGAATCCAAGGGGCTTGGATTAAGTATTCCAGTACCTTTCTAATGCATTGGTTCAGTGAAACGAGCTGGGTTGATTTTTGAATCTAGGTACAGAACTGGGTTTAAAATTAAATGAATAAAACTAAATTTGAATTGTTGGGTCGCACGGGACGTTTAACTGGCCGGCCTACTACGCACAGTGCGCGCGCGGGCTGGTTAAGTGAGCGACCCCACTCGTCAGTGAGACAACGAGGGGCGAAGCGGTATGGGGGGATTAGGATCGTAGGATCTAACTCTAATCGAACGGCTGTGGTTCATCGTCCACGTCGGGCAGCGCTGGAGAGACAGAACCCTAGCGCGGAAGGTGGGGGTTGTGGGAGGCTCACCGGGGCTCAGGCGATGGTCGGCGACGGGGGAGAACGACGAGTTGACGACAGGGATTCTTCTGGTACCGGCAGCTTCTCCTGGGGCGGCTCCAATCGACGGCTCCTCTCCTCCTCTGCAGCAGCGAACTCTAGTGAATTTTCGGCCACCTGGTGCTCGCCTTGCTTTGGCAGTGAGTGGGGGGTACCAGTGAGAGGTTGGGAGTGAACTAGTGTGAAGAAAACGAGCGGGGGAGGCCTCCTTTTATACTAGCTGAAGGGGACCGAATGGCGCGGGTGGAGGGCGTCAGTGTCGACAACACAGAGTGCTACTGGCATGGGCGTCGATAGGGGGCAGTGATATGCTCTTGATGGAGAGTCATGGGGCTATGCAAATCGGTCGGAATACGTCGACGCTCTGGGCAGCTCCGATGAATGTCTTAATGGTGCACAGGCGCTCCTGGTCGGGCGGTGGTGAACGAGCATGTCTAGGCGGTTCCTAGTGCGGTGGTGATCACGTACGCGAGCGGCGAAGGCGGGGCGCATTTTGTGCGAGCGTGTTAAGCGCGGCGATCTGGCGCGCTCTTGGCATGGTCGCAGAGAGAATGGTCATGCACATTCTGGGTGGTCCAGTGGCTAGCAGGGTTCGAGCGTTGGATAGTGACGTGCATCCCAGACATGGTGGCTAGGCTTGGTGCTTGCTCTGGCTAGCTAGCCATGGTTGGCTGGCAAGGGTGCCTTCGGGTTGGCATGGCATGGTGCAATGGTTAGGGGCTAGGGGTGTTCAAGGCACTGGTTGGCACTGGGGGAGACAAGTGTGATCAATGGTGAACAATGCTTAGCCAAATTACTGCTCAAAACAGTGAAGTTTGGCCAGTTTGATTTTCTGTCTCCAAGTGTTTGATGAAATGGCCGCAAGAAAAAGAAATTTGAATTTTGGATTCAAACTTGGTGGGTTTGATAGGCACATACTAGGGAGTATCTGGTTAGTTGGATGGGTCAAGGGGCACTGGTTTGGCAGGGTTTTGAAAATGTGTGATCTTCACGTCTGTTAAAGATTCAATTTTGAATTGTCATTTGAATGGGGTTGCTAAATGTTTCTATAAGTTTGAAAGGTGGGATTTGATTCACTTTTACTTGGTATAGCAAGGGGTGAAAAGAATTGGAAAAGTTTCTGTTTGAAATCTTGGACTAGAAACACTCAAAGTGACCTAGTGAGCAAGATTGACAAAAATGACCATTTGCCTTATTTGATTTGTTTTTTATTTTCTCTTGATTTGTTTCTTCTTGGAAATGTTTTAGATTATGTTATATTCATCTTTGAACCATTCCTTGCTATTTAGGTTAATCACACAAGTCCATTCATGCATTTATCAAATCATCACACACACATGCATTCATTTGGTTTTTATTTAATCAAAGTTTTTATTAACCCTAATTTTAGTAATTAGAGTTTGATGATCATTGTTTCATATTTTTAGGATGTTACAAACCTTCCCTCCTTAAACGAAATCTCGTCCTCGTATTTGAAAAAGAATAAAAAAGATTACCTAGGATTTAAATAGATCGGGAAACTCCATCCTGATGTGATCTTCTTGCTCCCAGGTAGCTTCTTCTTTATTGTGGTTGCTTTACTGAATCTTGAGAAACTTGATGATTTGGGTTCTGGTGGTTCTAAAAGATTCTTCCAAAATACGGATGGGTACTTCGGGATACGTCAGGTCATCTTTGATCTCTATGGTCTAGTGATAAATGTTCTTGAAAACTTCAGTCTTCTCCGGAAATTCAAGGCATTTACGAAGTAACAATATCTGGAACACATTGTGTACTACTGACATCTCCTCCGGCAGTTCCAATTGATACGATACTTCTCCTCGACGATTCAGAATCTTGAAGGGTCTGATATATCTGGGGGCTAATTTTCCTTTGAGCTGGAAACGATGCATTCCCTTCAAAGGAGAAACTTTGAGATACACAAAATCTCCGATACTGAAAGTGAGGTCTCGACGTCTCTTGTCGGCGTAACTCTTCTGTCTTGACTGGGCGGTCTTGAGGTGCTCACGAATCTTGTGAACTTTCCCTTCTGCTTCTCGTAGGATGTCGGGTCTGAAAATCTGACTCTCTCTCACTTCCGACCAATTCAAAGGGGTGCGACACTTCCTTCCATACATGAATTCAAATGGGGCCATTTGTAGACTATCTTGATAACTGTTGTTGTATGAAAATTCTGCGAAAGGTAGACTGTCTTCCCATTTAGATCCATACTCTAGCACACATGCTCTCAACATATCTTTGAGTATTTGATTTACTCGCTATGTTTGTCCATCGGTCTGAGGGTGATACGTTGTGCTGAAATCTAGTCAGGTTCCTAAACCTTCTTGGACTTTCTTCCCGAATCTCGAGGTAAACTGAGTTCCTCGATCTGATACGATGTTCTTGGGGACTCCGTGCAAACTGACGATTCTAGCGATGTACAACTCTGCTAGCGTTGAACTCTGGTATGTGGTATTGACTGGTAAGAAATGGGCTACTTTGGACAATATGTCAACTATGACCCAGATAGAGACATTTCCCCTACTAGAAGTAGGCAATCCGGTGATAAAGTCTATTCCAACTGAATCCCATTTCCATTTCGGAATCTGTAATGGTTGCAACAGTCCTGCGGGTCTTTGATGTCTCGCCTTGACTCTCTGGCAAATATTACACTTGGCGATATAGCTTCCGATTTCTCTCTTCATCTTATGCCACCAAAATTGCTCCTTCAAATCCTGATACATCTTTATTCCTCCGGGGTGGATAGAATAAAGAGTATCATGGGCCTCTTTCAAAATAACTTCTTTCAACTCCGAATGTGCTGGTACACAGAGGCGTCCTTTGTACCACAGAACTCCTTCTTCGTCTTTGGTGAATCCGGGTACTTTGCCTGTACCGATACGATGTTTGATTCCGTCGATACTAGCATTTCCTTTCTGCGCCTCCTTGATCTGACTGATTAAAGTGGGTTGAAGTTCTATGCTAGCCAAAAATCCTTCACTCACTAATTCCATTCTGAAATCCTCCATCTCCTTGTGCAAACTTGGTTGCTCCTTCAAAATCATAGAGTTAAAGCGGCACGACAACCTGCTAAGGGCATCTGCTACCACATTGGCTTTACCGGGGTGAAAGTGAATATCCAGATCATAGTCCTTGATTAGCTCAATCCATCTCATCTGCCTCATATTCAGCTCCTTCTGAGTGAATATATACTTCAGGCTCTTGTGATCCGAATAAATCTCACAACGGTTTCCCATCAGATAATGCCTCCATGTCTTCAGGGCTAAAACTACGGCTGCTAGTTCAATGTCATGGGTTGGATAATTATGTTCATGCTGTTTCAGTTGTCGGGATAGATAAGATATAACTTTGCCTTCTTGCATTAGCACACATCCGAGACCGATCTTGGACGCGTCACAATACACATCAAAGGGCTTTGTGATATCCGGCATGATCAATATTGGGGCTAAAATCAATCTCCTCTTGAGTTCCTAAAAACTCGCTTCACATTTTGTCCGTCCATTCAAACTTCTTGTCCTTCTTCAGCAATTGGGTCATGGGTCTAGCAATACTCGAGAATCCTTCTACGAGCTTGCGGTAGCATCCCGCTAATCCGACAAATGCACGAACTTGGGTCCTAGTGGTTGGGGCTTGCCAATCTTCAACATCCTTCACCTTCGCAGGGTCAACGGCAATTCCTCCGGCTGATACGATATGCCCGAGGAATCGTACCTCCTGTAACCAAAATTCACATTTGCTAAATTGGCATACAGCTGATGCTCCCTGAGAGTTCCAAGGATGGTTCTTAGGTGTAGCTCATGTTCTTCTTCTGATTTGGAATAAATTAGAATGTCATCAATGAAAACAACGACAAACTTATCCAGGAAGTCCATAAAAATCTTATTCATGAGGTTCATCAAATAAGCGGGGGCATTAGTTAATCCAAAAGACATGACATTATACTCATATAATCCATATCGGGTGGTAAAGGCAGTCTTTGGAATATCCTCTAAGCGAA
This sequence comes from Avena sativa, assembly GCA_916181665.1. Lineage (NCBI taxonomy): Eukaryota > Viridiplantae > Streptophyta > Magnoliopsida > Poales > Poaceae > Avena > Avena sativa. Next base: position 141,989,952 of record OV702279.1, on the reverse strand, counting down.
TCTTGAGTTGATGATAACCAGTTCTAAGATCAATATTAGAAAACACTTTGTCACTAGTCAACTGGTCAAACAAGTCTTCTATCTTTGGAAACGGGTACTTGTTCTTGATGGTGACATCATTCAACTTTCGATAATCCGTACACAAACGGTTACCTCCATCTTTCTTGTGCATAAACAAAACAGGTGATCGCCATGGTGACGCACTTCGTTGAATCAATCCAATTTCCAGCATGGCTTCCTGTTGCTTCTTCAGTTCCGCTAGTTCAGACGGGTTCATAGTATATGGTGTCTGGGCTATGGGTCTTGTTCCAGGGATTAGTTCAATGATAACTTCGATATCCTGATCTTAGGGCATACCGGGTAGAACCTCTGTAAATACATCGGGGTATTCACAGACTATCCGGACTTGGTCAATGGTTGGCTGGGCTAAACTCTTGTTGCACTTGAATTGACGGGGAAAGGTTTCAGATACATGCTCGACTGATATTCTTGCTATATTGGTCATGGTTATGGCTTTCTTGGCATAGTCAATAAATCCTTTGTGTTTGGACATCCAATCCATACCTAGTACTACTTCCAAACCTTTAGTTCCGAGTACTATTAGATTAGTATAAAAATCTGTGCCATGGATTTGGATAGGGAAGGCTTTGCAAATTTTCCTAGCTTTAGTGGTTGAACCAGGTATTTGAACAGTCATAACATGCTTCAATTTGGTTGGCTGAATCTTACCACTGTATGCAAATTCTTCAGTAACAAATGAGTGCGATGCTCCAGAATCAAACAACACTCTTGCAAGTACCGAGTTAACAGAAAACATACCCAGCACGACATCTGGCGCTTCTTGGGCTTCTTTAGCATGCATGAGAAAGAGACGGCCGTTGCGGTTGAGTGAATTCCCTGGGGAAAACTTCTTCCGGGCTGAACACGATGCTGTTGCTGAGCTAGGGCATTTGCATTGGGGGATGCGGCAATCTTCTTGGGTCACTCATTGGAATAGTGACCTTTGGTTCCACATTCATAACAAGTCACTTGCGACTTGTCCTTTGCTGCAACAGGCACACCATTGCTTCTATTCCTTGGGGCAGTGTTGGTGTTGGTGGCGACATTGTTGTTGCTGAACTTGGGTGGTGCACGGCTGAAATTTCTTGGATTGCCGGGGTTGTTGTGGTTTCCTCCGAGCCTTGGGTTTCCACGGTTGGGATAGGTCGGATGGTTCAACGTTGGTTTGTTGATTCTTGGGGAAAATACTGGAGATGGGTTGGGGCGATACTTTGGTGTATGGTGGGTTCCTGGTTGATGCATCATTCGACGCTTGTGGTTCTCATTAGCTTGGTTGATCTTTCCTTCCATCTGAATGTCAGAGTCCACTAGGGCTTCAATATCAGCAAATGGGATGTTGACTAACACTGTCTCCATCTCATCATGCACACCATTCAGGAATCTCTCCTTCTTCTTGGCTTTAGTTCCTATCTCATCCGGTGCATACCTAGCCAATGACAAGAATTAGTCACGGTATTACACTATTGTCATCCTTCGTTGCTTCAGTTCCCTGAATTCATCTCTCATCCTCTTGATCAAACCCGGTGGCACATGGGTTCTGCTGAACTTGACTTTGAACTCTTCCCAAGTCATCAGCTGACCTCCTGCCATTGCACGAACGTTGTTCCACCATGCTCTTGCATCTCCGGCCAGATAGTGGGTAGCAAACAACACTTTCTTGTTGTCTTCCACTCCTGCAACTTCCAGATTGTTCTCCATGGTTTGCAACCAATCATCTGCATCTAGGGGCTCTTCTGACTTAGTGAAAACAGGTGGATTGGTGTTCTGGAAATTCTTGAGCTTAGATCCATGGTTGTCCTGATTTCCATGGCCTTGTTTGTTGTTGGCCATCTGAGCTATCTGTTGAAGGGTGGATAAGTTGGCTTGATGTTCGGCTCTTTCAGCTTCGCGGACAGAAACCAACATTTGCAAGAGTTGCAACATCGAGTCCGGGGCTGAGTTGCTTCCTCCGCGAGGAATCTGAAGATTGAGGTAGATCATGAGAAAAGAGGGAAATTTCTAAGGTTCAGGGTTCTTTGAAGAGTTTTTAAAGTTTGACTCAAATTTTTCTAGCAACTTTCTTTTCATTCATTCATAGAACACAATACAAACACGCACCACAACAAAGGAAAACAGATGGTTATAAGAACCATTCTGTGAAACTACGATACAATGGGACCGAATACAACACACTAACGTTAGTGCTCAAGTGCTACTACTCCTCAGAGTCAGTGTCCTCGTCATCCTCAGCATCATCTATGAAGGCAAAGTCATCCTCATCGGTGAAGAAGTCCATGGCCTGATCCTCTAGAAAGTCATCATCATCGCTGAGATAGGAGTAGGGGTCTCCACCAAAGTCTTCCCCTGCATTCTCCCTCTCCTCCAACTGCATGTCTCTCTCGTGGATGGTCTCCTCCAAATCCGTGATCTGGTGGCGAAGACGGGCAATGATGCGCTCCTTCTTGTCGAGCTGACGGCGATGAGACTTGCGATCCTTCGCTAGCATGGCGATGGTATGATCCTTCTTGGCGGTGATGGCGTACTTGTGGTTGGTGTGGGAACGGGCATTGTCCAACTCCTTCTGACGGTCATACATCATGAAGCTGAGGTGGTCTAACTGAGTCTTTAGCTCATGGTGATATGGGGCATCTAGTGGTTGTCCCATAGCATCACGCCTTGGGTAGAACTCAAAGAGGGTACCCTTTCTTTGATTGACACTCTGCCCACATAGACGGGAAAGAGCTTCCTGCATGGTCCTGGCAAGTCCATCAAGCTAGTTGTTCTATCTTAAGGTGAATTGAATTCCTCTGAAGTGGGGGGTTCAATCTTTCCTTGGAGACTTCCAATAACTATCCACTGCAAATCTTCGCCTTCTTGATCATTGATCTGAGCTCCGAAGAACTTGGGGTGTGGACGCTCCAGCATTTCTGCCAGCTGGTCCAAGTCACGCTCAAAGATGAGGTCTCCTCCATTCCCCAACTATAGGATGAGTAAGTTAGTAGAGTGATCAAGTGTGTCAAATTTTATGTAAGTTTGCAAGAATTTTTTAGGAACATGAATTTTCATGAAAGAATCCAAGTGATAAGAATGAGAATAAGTTTTTGTAAATACTTACTTCCTTTGGTTTTGAAACTAAGTTTTTGATTCAAACGTCCATTCTAACTAGGGTCTCCTATGGTTAGGATGGCTCTGATACCAACTTGTCAACACCCGGATTTTTAATCACATATGCCTGTTATGCCATACATCGCAATCCCCGGATTACCATTTTTGCGAGACATAACAGATTGGATATCACAGTACATCATCCATTATAAACTATACATAAGGTCTTCCACAAATAAGGATCTCATGATCCAGTTCTTTATACAATTCAAGCAGCGGAATAACATAATAGTAACGATAGCGTAGGCGAAGCTCCATCTTCATGGTCATAGGCAATGCTGACGATGGGAGATGATCCTAGTTGTCATAACCTTCTTGTTGTCCGTCCTCCTGATACTCCTCTTCATAGTCTGGCCACGGGAATAGCCAGGGACAAAGACATGAGTAATCTTTAAGTACTTGCAAACTAATACTAACAAGTGAAGTGGTTTTGAGTAGGATATACTAAGCTCTAGGGTTGTTTTGCAAAAAGACAGATTTACCTCTACTAAGTTTAGAAGCAAAGAAAATTAGTTGAAAGTTTTATAACACCTAACTGGGAACTTGAATTTCATGCCACAACTCTGTTGTGGTCTAGTCAAAGTCACAAATCATTTCACAAGTCATTTTGAAAACATCTCATGATAGAATAGTATGGCCACTCCAACTGTCCATAACCGCGGACGCGGTTATTCGAATAGTTTAACACTCTGCAGAGATTATACACTTTCACCACAACATTCGATACATCCGTCAGGAACAATCCAGAATTCACCATACTCAGTATGCGGATAATCAATCCTAACCTTTCAATTACACGCCCTAGTATAGGCACCTCTCCTGTGAGTTTGGCCTCCCAACCATGACCAACTGTCATCTTGGGTACTGCATAGGTGGACAATCTTCACAAGGTAGCCTCAGCTCAGACCTTGGCCGCAATGGAACCCATACTAAGGTATATAAATTTCTAGTCAAGATCTACCCAAAATTTGGGTATTGTGGTTGTACGGTAAAATTGGAATGGTATTGCATCCAGAAAACAATCAGTTTCATAAAGGGCTAAGGCTCATGCCTTAACATTTTCATCATCAAAATCATCTGGTGTTCGGAAACACATGTCAAAACAATTTAGTAGAATGACTCATCATTCTAAGGTTTTCATAACCATTTTCACCAAGTATTCCCATCTAAAGTTGATCAAGTTTTATGCTTAGCACTAGCATCTACAAGTGGGGGTAAATATTAATGAGGGGCGGTAAACAAGTGTAGATTAGCTAAGTTCATTCTCATGCCTTGGGATGACATCAAGATTATCTAACTTAGGCCAAATTTTATGCTTCTTATGCTACCTTATTATATTTGTAGAATCTACAAGTCACTAAGCAAACTCTAAGAGAAATCTTTGATAAAGAAATAAAATACTTAGTTTGCAAGTAAAACTAGGATTGGGTATCATCAAATGTATCTAACCAAGCATGATTATAGCATTGCATAGGTTATCTAACTTTCATAGTTGCAAGTTTTAGGTTGCTCAGTTAATAGCTTGCCTTGTAAAGAGCAGTGGTTGAAGTTCTCCTTGGCTTCTTGCTCGTAGTATCCTCCTTCCTCCTCGTATCCTTGGTCGGTACTAGCGTCTATAAATAAATACGAGGTACACAATCACCAAACAATACTTAACTATTTTTAATCATCACACAAAGGTTCACACTAGATGATCTAACATCATCACTATTATCACAAAGATTAAAGCACTTGTCTCATTTATTGTATTTTAGAAAAGTAATTTCTACTCATTGAAAAACTACTTATGATTCAATATTCACCAACTCAGACATGGGATCATGTTGACACATGTCATCACCACATATTTCAGTACATGGGAATATGATTTAAAGTGGTGTCACAATTCAACAAGGTTTGACCTTTTTATTTTAATTAATTAAAGTAACTAGAAATGCCTATGTGGCATTCTTTTATTACTTGATCATTATTTCTGTAAGTAAACCTATATATTTTTATATATTCTTAAATTATGGTTAAATGTGATTTTTGAGAGTTGGAATCAACTCAAAAGCTCTTATAGTTGAATTTTGAAAAATGTTTGAATGCGGAAAAGCTTCTGCCTTGTTATTTTTACCATGGGCGATCTATACTTCTAAATGATTTGAATCCAACGGGCTTGGATTAAGTATTCCAGTACCTTTCTAACAAAATGGGTTTCATGCATTTGGTTCAGTGAAACGAGCTGGGTTGATTTTTGAATCTAGGTACATAACTGGGTTTAAAATTAAATGAATAAAACTAAATTTGAATTTTTGGGTCGCACGAAACGTTTAACTGGCCGGCCTACTACGCACAGTGCACGCGCGGGCTGGTTAAGTGAGCGACCCCACTTGTCAGTGAGACAACGAGGGGCGAAGTGGTATGGGGGGATTAGGATCGTAGGATCTAACTCTAATCGAACGGCTGTGGTTCATCGTCCACGTCGGGCAGCGCTAGAGAGACAGAACCCTAGCGCGGCAGGTGGGGGTTGTGGGAGGCTCACCAGGGCTCAGGCGATGGTCGGCGACGGGGGAGAACGACAGGGATTCTCCTGGTACCGGCAGCTTCTCCTGGGGTGGCTCCAATCGACGACGCCTCTCCTCCTCTGCAGCGGCGAACTCTGGTGAATTTTCGGCCACCTGGTGCTCGCCTTACTCCGGGAGTGAGTGGGGGGTATCAGTGAGAGGTGGGGAGTGAACTGGTGTGAAGAAAACAAGCGGGGGAGCCCTCCTTTTATACTGGCTGAAGGGGACCGAATGGCGCGGGTGGAGCTCGTCGGTGTCGACGGCACAGAGTGTTACAAGCATGGGTGACGATAGGGGGCGGCGCTTTGCTCCCTGACGAAGCTCAACGTCTTGATGGCGAGGCGTGGGGCGGTGCGAATCGGTTGGAACACGTCGACGCTCTGGGTGGCTCCGACGGACGTCTTAATGGCGCACAGGCGCTTCTGGTCACGCCGCGGTGAGCGATCATGTCTGGGCGGTTCCTGGTGCGGTGGTGATCACGTACGCGAGCGGGAAAGTACGGGCGCAGTTTGTGCGAGCGTGTCGAGCGCGGCGCTATGGCGCGCTCTCGGCATGGTCGCAGAGAGAATGCTCGCGCGCATTCTGGGTGGTCTAGTGGCTAGCAGGGTTCGAGGGTTGGACAGGGGGTGGCGGGCGTCCCAGACATGGTGGCTAGGCTTAGTGCTTGCTCTGGCTAGCTAGCCATGGTCGGCTGGCAAGGGTGCCTTCGGGTTGGCATGGCATGGTGCAATTGGTAGGGTCTAGGGGTGGTCAAGGCACTGGTTGGCACTGGGGGAGACAAGTTTGATCAATGGTGAACAATGCTTAGCCAAATTACTGCTCAAAACGGTGAAGTTTGGCCAGTTTGATTTTCTGTCTCCAAGTGTTTGATGAAATGGTCGCAAGAAATTCAAATTTGAATTTTGGATTCAAACTTGGTGGGTTTTCTATGCACATACTAGGGAGTATCTGGTTAGTTGGATGGGTCAAGGGTTACTGGTTTGGTTGGGTTTAGAAAATGTGTGATCTTCACATCTGTTAAAGATTCAATTTGAATTGTCATTTGAATGGGTTGCTAAATGTTTCCACAAGTTTGAAAGGTGGGCTTTGATTCACTTTTACTTGGTCTAGCAAGGGGTAAAAAGAATTGGAAAAGTTTCTGTTTGAAATCTTGGACTAGAAACACTCAAAGTGATCTAGTGAGCAAGATTGGAAAAAATGACCATTTCCCTTATTTGATTTGATTTTAATTTTCTCTTGATTTGTTTCTACTTGGAAATGTTTTAGATGATGTTATATTCATCTTTGAACCATTCCTTACTATTTAGCTTAATCACACAAGTCCATTCATGCATTTATCAAATCATCACATACACACATGCATTCATTTGGTTTTTATTTAATCAAAGTTTTTGTTAACCCTAATTTTAGTGATTAGAGTTTGATGATCATTGTTTCATATTTTTGGGATGTTACAAATATTCAAGGTCATATGGCAAGATCGAAAATACTAGATAGCTACTACTTTAGGATACATCCTCATACATCACACATCAGAGTACCAAGCGGAAGCGGAAAACAAGATCCGAGTACGGATAAAAAACAAATTGGCATAAGATGCCCTGAAAATAAGCACATCCACCCACAGATCTCACGGATCCCCATCCTCGAAATCTCTACACCAGCAGGTCGTTGCCACCATCATCGGTCTCCTTGACCCAGTAGCCTTCCTGCGAAGATACCTGTCCATCTAAACCAATATTTTATCATGTGAGACCCTAAGGGACTTAGCAAGTCTTTATGCATCTAAAGTGAATGACCTGAGGGTGACGCAATTGCAGTGAAAATAAAGCCTAGAAGTTCTATAGAGACACGCTACAACATACTCCTAGCCAATGATAGACAGACACTCGTTAAATAAAAAACAGTGAATTACCCAAAAGATGTATATCATCATAAGTAAACAGCGCTCGCCCACCTCCATGTTCCCGAAGAAGAAGATGGAAGAACATCCGATCCGTAGGCAATTTTATTAGTCATTCCATGAAGGTTGCACTATTACTAGGTAGGTTTTAGTCAATTTAAAAGGGGTACTTTAGTTATGCTTGTCTATGATCGAGAAACGGTGCTTCAAGTCATCCATAACCGCAAACACGACTTTTAGAAAGATTTACCCTGCAAGGGTGCACAAACAGAAACACACGCACGATCAACCTCGGAAAAACCAAATGAAAACCCAACGAGGCATCACGACAAAGCATTCGCAAGATTCATAGTTGATTTTAGGGGGCAACCCCACTAATCAACCTGCGACGAAGTTGGCCGGCTCCCAGAAGGACCTAGAGGTTTGTGTCGACGGCTGTAAACGACTAGGAACCCAGAAGTGTGACTGGGCTTGTCGATACCGAATAAACGTATCACAATTTCTAAATCGTAAAGTAGTAAACGCTCCTCGAGCAACAGTATTAAATAAGTAGTAAAACATGGCATAAGTACAGGATAGTAATAACGCCCCAAACTAGTTTGTGGCCCCAAGAAATTAAATATGACTCAAGCTAGGACTAAGGGGATTCATGATCCCATATGCGGATAGTCCGATAGTCAAGGAACATGTATCAAGTACTCGGGGTCCTACGGGACACAAGTGAGCATAAAAAACCAAATACCAGATATTGCCCACCAGTGCCTCTTTCATTAGTTATCCTGTTACTACTCAATTCAATGTTTAGGTACCTCGTTATTCAAAGACTCTCACTCTAACATCCCAAAAATTCATTAATTGTAAAAGCATGCATTGCATTCATATCATCATAGCATCTAGAGCTTGCACAAAAAATTTCAAAGTTCGAAATCAAATAAAACCATATTTATGCCCATTTTATTGTATTCATATGAGGCATGGTTTTATTTTATTTTTCAAAGGACCAAAGTGTTTTTGAGAGGGCAGATGTGTTTGACACACTTTATAATGCAAGGTTTACAGTACAAAAATCTAGAAAGGATTTGAATTCAAACAAGTTTGAATTTGGGTTTTAAAACCATTCCTGAAATTCAAAACAGAAAAAGAAAAGGCTAAAGAAAAAAAATAAAAAGCTGCGCTACCTATTCGGCCCGCGATAAAACCAGCCCAGCAAGCCCACCCGGGCCACCCCCTCCCTCTCTCTCTCACCCGCGCAAACCCTACCTCGCACTTACTGCCACTAGGCCCAGGTCATCTCATCTCTTCTTCCCCAAACCCCGCGCGTAGACGACGTCGTGGCCGGCCGTTTCCTCCCATCACAGACACAAATCAATTTGGTGAAATCCCATTGATTCGCCGCGCAATTTCTGCCCCGGATCTGGCTATATAATCACCACCTCACCGCGGCCATTTCCCCTCAAACTCCCACGCTCAATCGCCCCCAGGATTCCCATATTCAAGCTTGCAGCGCCGCTGCCCGAGCACCTCCAGCGAGCGATCCTGGTGAGCACCGTCCACCCCGTGCCTTCTGATTCACTCTGTCGTGCTCCCCCTGTTCTTGCGCTTCTTCTAATTCCCTATGTTTATCTGCTTGTGACCCAGAACGTCGACCACGTCGATCACCGTGAGCACCCGACGCCATCCACAACTCCGGCGAGTAATTCCATCTAGGTTCGCACGCCCCTAGGCCTCTGATTCAAACTAAATTGTGCGTGTTGTCCTTGTGCACGTACTGATGCACTTCGTTTGTGCTACGGTTACCTAGGTCGTTGCCTCCGTCGCCGTTTGCAACAACCCGATGCCAACAGCTACTCCGACGAGCTCCCACGGACATAGCAGATCGCCCCTGTCCAAACCAAGGCCACCTTAAGCATCCTCACATCCATGGGATGCTGGTAAGCCTCGCCACTACCCCTAGCCCCCTCTGGAATTGTCGGAGCATCACCGGTAGAAGCGCCTCCGCCGCTAGTGCCCATTTGTGCCGCCCATCCTTGGTCACATGATCGAGAGCCATAGGATTTAGATCTGGCGGTTTAGATTAGATCGTTATCGAAGGGGTACGTTTCAATCTGGCACGTTGGACCTGACTTGATCCAACGGTGCGGAAGCACAATCCGCGCGAAGCGGTATTGACCAATCAGGCGCTGCCACGTGTCTGTAGTTTAGATTTAAAATCTGTTTTGAATCTATTAAATGTTTAAACTTGTAAAATTCATATCTTTAGTTCTGTTTGGCCAAATTTTGCAAATAATATATCAATGGATTCAGAAAATTAAACCCTACACTAATGTGGCCTTGAATTTGTCTTTTTCTTCTAGAAAAATAGGATTATTTGCAGAACCAATTATATGCTTATTTTGGTTATATAAAATGTTTATAAAATTGTTTTGAGGCAAATTTGAGTTTTTTTAGACTTTAGATAGATTACTTTGTGTTCAGTACTGTTTGGTTTGACTTGTATAGTATAGAAAAATCATTTCATTGCATTTGCGTGCATTCATATATATTTTTGTTTGAATATCTGAATGTGAATTTGGTGTTATTATTTTATGTGTAGATTTTGGTGATACAGGTGATTGTGATTGTGAGGATTGTTGCTACTCCACCTTGTGTATCACACTTGTGGAAATCCACCCAGGAACAAAGGGATTTGAGATGTTTAGTGTTGAGAAGTTTCTAGTGCAACCACATGGCATATGGGCTCTTCCTTGACCATATAGGCTGCAAGAACTTAGCCAGATGGACAGTTGGTGGTAGGGTGATAGGATGGAACACGTCCATGGTGGTCTAAGGGAATGCTTCTAAAAGGTCTCGTCTCGATGCATGTCGAGTCTTGTGGGGAAAGTGCACTACCTCTCTAGAGGGTACAACCTAAGTACTTAGCCGTGTCCCCGGCAACGGACAATTTGAGCATCAAAGACATTGAAGGTATCAAGGATCTCCTCATCCCAATTTCTAAGTTAAAAACTTGTGGTTGAACAAAGGTAAAGGTTCACTAATGTTTATTGGTGGTTCCTTGGGAGTTTTGACAAACAAAAATTTGGTGGTTTCAACTGATAAGAAAAACCTATTTTTAGCAAAGCAAGCCTAAGCTACACTTATCCAAATTCTTATAGATGTTAGATACTACTATTCTACTATGGTGTCACTTGCCAATACAATTCCAAATGTATTGACCCACTATGGCTATAACTTATGATGTTGTAGGTTACTCTGATGGATATTAGGGTTGTGAGTCTACACTCAACATGCTTGCCTGTGGCACATGAAGATGAAGACTTATAGTTATTTACTTTATGTTATGAACTCTTGTACTAGCCTTGGGCTATTGAGTTGTAAAGACTATGTTATCTCTGGAATGACGATGTAATAACGACCTTTGTATTTGTGTACTTCATCTTAAACCGTGGATGCTAGCATTTGTTCCAGGTACTAGCATTGCAATCACAGGGGCCTTTACCTTTAAGGCTCCGTTTGGATGTATGTATTCACAGGCTTGGCATTGCATTCGTTCCAATATCAAAATCTTGGCATATTCACATTGAGATTGAATATCAATATTTCTGTTTGGGTGTTTAGGTATTTGGTGCCAGGAATTGATACTAAGGTTGAATATCAAATCGTGTTTGGATGGTCAAGTGATGAATTTCATTTGTACTAGCATGGGCGTCCCAAAAATAATTGGTATAGACAAAAACGATCAGATCGACGGAGGAGGAGGGCGTGGGCGGGACGAATCCTTGCCAAGCGAAGGGGTCAGACGGGAGAGAGTCGAGGCGGAGGGCCTCCGCGCCATGGTGGGGATGGAGGGCGGGGTCTCCCTGCCTCACCGGAGGCCGAGGAGAAGTGGGGTGGGGGCTTCCTGTAGACCTCCCTCGCTAGAGGAGGATGGAGGCGGCGGCGGCGTCCGGGTGAGCGGAAGAGGTGGGAGCGGCGACGGCCGGAGAGGAGGATGGAGGTGGCGGCATCTGGGTGAGCGGAAGAGGTGGGAGCGGCGGCGGCCAGAGAGGAGGATGGAGGCGATGATGGCGGCTGGAGAGGAGGATGGAGGAGGCGTTGGCGGTCGGAGAGGAGGATGGAGGAGGCGCTAGCGGCCGAAGAGGAGGATGGAGGAGAGGGGCGGCGGTCGTGGACAATGTGAGCGACGGCGGCGGTCACGTACCTACGAGCGAGCAAGATAGAACGAAGGTGCGAGAGGAAAACTTTTCGGACCGAATACCTCACAATGTCGAGCTTCAGACTCGTTCATTTGGAAGTGGGCTGCCCAGGCAAAAAGAACATCTCTCAATATTTGGCCCGAATGCCTAGCATGAATACCTAAGCCATCCAAACACCTGGTATTTGAGATATTCGGGCCTAGACAATGCCAATGTCCAATACCAGGCCCCAATGCAAACATCCAAACGCAGCCTAAGAGGTGGGGTCTTACAGATGGTATCAGAGCACTGTGTTGCATGTAGGATTATGACCCTAAGTTGGATTAGACTAAGGAAACCACTAGGAAAAATGCAACTCTTTGCAAATTCCACACTTGTCTTTTACTTTTCGTAAACCTCTTCTAATCTTCTTTCTCATCTCTATTTGTAGATGGCCACCATCAACGAAGCCGTCAAGAAGGGACCACTCATGACCATGACTTTAGAATGTGTGACAGAGTTTCCCAAGGCACTCAAAAACCTTATGGTTAGCTTAGGAATACATGGTGACTCCGTGTAAAAGGGATTTCCCGTGATGGATGAAGAAGAAGAATATTGGTGGTTGCAATTTCACTTGTGCAAAAACAAGGGAGACAACCACAAGGAGTCGGGATTCTGCATGGTCACCAACTCAGAAATGTATACAACATTGTTTGAATCTTCAAGAAATGCAGCTTGGAAGGCTATCAAGGAGCTTGGGGAAAGACTCAAGTGTAGAATGCTCAACACTCAAAATGACCTTAATGAGTAGAAGAAGTATACCCAAGACTTGGAGACCGCCATAAAACATCTAAGGGAAGATATCATAGCCTTAGCATATGAGTGAGAATTGCAATGTATTCCAATAGTTGGACCACCACACTTGTCGTTTTCTCGCAAAAATTAGTCTAAGTTACGTTTGAACCTTAGTGCTTGTGGTAGTTTTTGTATGCCATGACTTGTATGTTTTATTGTTGAATGTATGTTTTTGGCTTTGTTTCACTATCTTGTGTTTTTCTCTCTACTTGTATTGTTTATAATTTTTCTCTATCTTATGCAATAGATGCCTAGCCTTGTTATCAGCAATGCCGAGGAGTTCAAGGGAACTCGTTTCGGTTCTCGTCTTGTGGAACTCACTAGTGTGCTCAACCTCCCACTAACTAGTATTAAGGCACTTCAGCTCACCAAGTTCGAGAGGAAGGATCTTTGGGGCTTTAGAGTCTTGCAGCCTGGACGCCAGATGGAGCCACCCACGGAGGAGATTACCTTCAAGTTGATGCACGATGACAAGGAGAATGGACTAGATGTAGTCATGCAGGAGCTACTTGGACGCCTCTGCGGACGACACTCCACCGAGCTCTGGGGCCTCTACTTCCACCCGTTCTGGAGACGTGACGAGCAGGGTGAGGATGTAGTGTATGATGACGCTACTAGAGAGACGATTGAGCCTATACGTCTGTCTCTCCAGGACCTAGAGAGCCTCGTTAGACACCTCGACACAGATAGGACCAATGTCATGCTTAGAAATGACAAGCTTCAGGTTCAGTTGAGGAAGAAGGACAAGCTCTTCGCGGAGCAGGACAAGATTGTCAAGGAGATGGAGGCGAGATTTGAGAGCCAAGACAAGAAGTTCAATAATCAGGAGAAGAGAGTGCAGGATAGAAACAAGAAGATCAAGGACATGAAGACCGAGATAGATCTCAAGGACCTTGATCTAGAGGCCCAGCATGGAGTGATAGAGAGGGTGCACTCACAGAAGAGAGACCTTCGTGCAAAGATCGTGGCCTTGACCACCAGTATGGAGGAGTACAAGACAACCATGGAGACAGCTGGACTTACTCTGGTGGACAAGGAGGTCGACATGGAGGAGTAGTGTTGACTACTCAGCTATCTATTATTCTATCATCCATTTATTTATCGAGTCGCAATGATCATCCAACATGTGGATGGCTTTGCTAATGTGTTTACTTTTCCAAAACTTGTTGTTCACATTGTTTAAACCCTATGTTTATCTTGTGTTTGTTTATTGTGATTGTTTCTATGTGATGTATTGTGCATGTTAGCATCTATGGGCTATATATCATTACTTATCCTTATTGAAACCACGGATGCCTCCCCGTCGTGCCAATCCCAACCAAAACAACAATACCAACAATCCCGAGATGCAGCAGTTGATGACAGCTCAAAGTCAACTGATGCAGATGATGTCCCAGTTCATGGCAAATCAAAATCAGAACCAGAACAACAACAACAACAACAACAACAACAATAACAACAACAATCAAAAGAACCCACCATCCTTTGACATACTTACAAGGTTTTTGAGGTTGAGGCCATCCAAGTTCTCGGGAACCACTGATCCAATGGTAGCCAATGACTGGTTCCGCTCTGTGAACAAGGACTTGGTCACTTTTGGCTGCACCAATGTGGAAAAAGTCAGATTCGTAGCACATCTGCTTGAAGGACCAGCAGCAACATGGTGGGATAACTTCCAAATCACCACCCCCTTGAAGATGTGACTTGGCCAATTTTGAAGATGGTTTCCGCACCGCCCATATATCATCAGGGGTGATGAACTTGAAGAAGGCGTTCCACAATCTAAAACAGTGTCACCGTAGTGTGGCTGAATACATTGAGGAGTTCAAAAATCTTGCACGTTATGCACCAGATGAGGTTGATACTGATGCCAAGAGGAAGGAGAAATTCCTCGAGGGACTGAATGATGATATGAACCTGAAACTATCTGTTGCCTATGTCCCAACATATCAATCAATGTGTGACAAGGCCACCATCTTGGAAAGCAAGATGAAGCAGGTTGAGAATAGGAAGAGGAAGCATCACTTTGACAAGCACAGCTCGGGATCATCTCACAAGTGTTCCCATGGTGATGATAGTGGAGGTTCTGGGTCCCACAAGCATTGGAAGTATAATAGCCACCACAACAGTAACCGTCACCATGACAACAAGCACCACCGCAGCCATGACAATGATAGAAATAAGAACCACAAGAGTGCACACAAGAGCCACCACAGTGGGAATGGCAATAGAAGTCAACCTGCAAAAAGGGACATCAGTCAGGTTGACTCCTTCAAGTGCAAGAAAAAACTAGGAATTATTCAAATGAATGCCTAGAAAAGAAGGCTGATGGAGCCAACAAGCCCAACCCTTTCCAGAAGGGACAAGTGAACCACATTAATGTGGAAGAAATCTATGAGGAATCTGATGTTGTGGCTAGTAAGTTCAAGCTTAATTCTTTTCTAGCACTTGTTCCTTTTGATATCGGCGCATCGCATTCATTCATATCAAGAGCATTTGTTGATAAGAATGGACTTCCAACTGAAACCATTGGGTGTCCTATTAAAGTAAGCTCTCCTGGTGGAGAGATGATAGTGAATTTTGGATGTCATGATCTATCGATAGAATTTGGAATGTATAAGTTTCCAATTAGTCTGATAATCCAAGGTTCCCAAGGATTAGATGTAATTTTGAGCATGGATTGGATGACTAAGTATGAAGCAGTAATAGATTATGCAAATCGTACTGTTACACTGACAACCCCGGATAAGAAACGGATTAGGTTCAAGTACAACTTTGAATCTAAAGGGAGTAAGCTAAATTATCTTAAGTGGGTTAGCATAGACGGTGTACTAGTTGTGAAGGAATATCCGGATGTATTTGCGAACTAATTACCAAGAATTCCACCAGATAGAGATGTGGAGTTTTTGATTGACTTACTGCCAGGATTTGGACCAATAGCAAAGAGACCCTACAAGATGTCAGTTGATGAGTTGAAAGAACTCAAGAAACAACTTGGAGAACAGTTGCAGAAAGGATTTATACAACCAAGTTCTTCGTCTTGGGGTGCACTAGTTCTGTTTGTTGAGAAGAAGGATAGAAGTCAACGGTTATGCATAGATTATCATTCACTCAATAAGGTGATTATAAAGAACAAGTACCCTTTGCTTAGAATCAATGATCTATTTGATCATCTAGAAGGAGCCCGTGTGTTCTCAAAGATTGATATCCGATCAGGCTAATTTCAGCTAACGATTAGAAAGCAAGACATACCTAAGACTGCTTTTACCACTAGGTATGGTTTGTATGAGTATACCTTGATGCCATTTAGATTGACAAATGCACCAGCTTATTACATGAACATGATGAACAAGGTGTTCATGGAGTTTCTTGACAAGTTTGTTGTCGTATTCATCGATGACATTTTGATCTATTCCAAGAGCAAAGAAGAGCATGAATAAAATTTGCGTTTTATACTTGAGAAGCTCAGGGAGCACAAGTTGTATGCCAAGTTCAGTAAGTGTGAATTCTGGTTGAATGAAGTGGGATTTCTTGGACACATTGTGTCAGGAGATGGTATAGCTATCGATCTCGCAAAGGTGTCAGCCGTAACTGAGTGGGAATCTCCCAAGTCAGTTAAGGAAGTTTGTAGTTTCCTAGGCTTGGCAGGATACTATAGGAGATTCATTGAGAATTTCTCAAAGGTATCTAAGCCAATGACGGAGTTTATTAAGAAAGAAAATAAGTTTGACCGGAATGAAGGATGTCAAGTCAGTTTCCAAGAATTGAAGAAGAGACTAGTATCAGCACCAGTCTTATGTCTGCCAGACTTGGAGAAGGATTTCCAAGTCTATTGTGATGCATCTCACCAATGATTAGGTGGATTTTTGATGCAAGAAGGTAAATTTGTGGCTTATGCCTCGAGACAACTCAAAACTCATGAAGTGAATTATCCTACTCATGATTCGGAGTTAGCCTCTATTGTCCATGCACTCAAAACATGGAGACATTGTCTTTTGGGAAAACGTTGTGAAGTGTTCACGGATCATAAGAGTTTGAAATATATCTTCACTTAGAAGGAAATCAATATGAGGCAAAGAAGGTGGCTAGAGCTCATCAAGGACTATGACTTGAGTTTGCAATACCATCTCGGTAAAGAAAATGTGTAAGATCCCTCCTTTCTAAAGGAAAACGATCCCTGTGATTGCAATGCTAGTCCCTGGATCAATGCTAGCATCCATAGTTTAAGATGAAGTACACAGAAACACAGGTCACAATTACAGTCATTCCAGAGACAACATAGTCTTTACAACTCCAAGGCCACAGGCCTAGTACAAGAGTTTAAATAAGTAAATAGATAAAAGTCTTCATCTTCATGTGCCACTAGCAAACATGTTGAGTATAGACTCATGACTCCTAATCCTCATCAGAGTAACCTGCAACATCACAAGTTACAGCCACAGTGGGTCAATACATTGGAATAGTATTGGCAAGTGATACCTTAGTATAATTTTTGGTGGACTACATACTATATGCAATTTGGCTAAGTGTATCTTAGGCTTGCTTGCTCAAAATAGGTTTTACCTATTAGTTGAAATCACTAAGTTTTTCTTTGTCAAAACTTTTCCCAAGGAACCACCAATAGACATTGGGGTCCTTCACCCTTGTTCACCCACAAGTTTTACTTAGAAATTGGGATGAGGAGATTCTTGATAGCTTCCATGTCTTGATGCTCAAGTTGTCCTTTACCAGGGACATGGCTAAGTACTTAGATTCTTCCATCTGCAGAGGTTGTGCACTTTCCCCATAAGCCTTGATTTTCACCAAGACAGGACCTTTCAGAAGCCTTCCCTTAGACCAAATGGACGCGCTCCAACCTATCATTCCCACTACCACCAACTGTCCAAATGGCTAAGTTATTGCAACCTATATGATCCAGGCAGAGCCCATATTGCCAAGTGGCTGCACTAGAAGCTTCTTAACATTTGGCCTCTAAAATCTCTTTGTTCCTGGGTGGCTTTCCACAACTGAGATACACAAGGTAAACCATAGAAATGGGCCCTATGTAACCACTCAACATAAACCATTCCTTCCATTCCACCCAGGTGTTTCATTCACTTAGTTGTTTTATTAGGCAAAACACAAGTCCAAACACTTAGAAATATTTTCATCATAGCATGTATATTTCACCACCCTTGGTTGCTACTAGCTAGTCTAAGCATGGCATAGATAAGCATCTTAACTTAGAAATTTCCTAGCAATTCTACACTACTAGGATTTACCAACATGGCATATAAGCAAAATATAACATGCAAGACCAGCAAAATATTTCTAATGCTTAGTAGAAAACATAGGGATAAAAATATCATGAAGAACCACTTGCCTTGGTAGTTTGGAGAGTAGTTACACTCCTCATAATCACAATCACTATTGGCACCAAAATCTACACATATAATCATAGCAACAAATCACATACAAATAAATACAAGAAAAAATATATGGATGCATGTAACATGATATGTGATGATTTTCTAAACTCAACAAAACAAGTGTACAGTACTGGTTCATAAACAAGTTCAAAACTTGCCAAACAACATTTATTTAAACCCTAAAACATTTCTCAAACAATTCATATACTCAAAATAGCCTCTGTAAATAAAACCATTTTAACAGAAGCAAAACATTAAACACATTGCATATTTACAAAGGGCTTGCTCTCCTAATTCCATTGATATAAAATTTATCAAATTTGGACGTGGGAATCAAAAGTTATAGCTAAAACAATTTCAAACAACTAATAGATTCAAATCCTAATTTTAAATCTAATTCCTAGCCACGCGTCACGTTCTAATTGGCGCGTACCAATTCGCACAGGATCGCGCTCACAAGATGTTAGATCTACTTAATCTGCACGGCCCAGATCTACTCATACCGCTTCGTTCAGTGATCTGTTTATACGCGCTGGATCTAGATCCAACGGTCATCGACCAAGCAACCACAGATGGGCGGCGCGAGCGGTGGCATTTGGCGGCGGAGGCTCTGTCTACGGCGGCGCGGAGGCTACAGGAGGTTCTAGGGTCGACGGAGGTGCTTACCGGGCTCGTAGCGATGCACTGATGCTCAACGTGGCGACGACTTGGCAAGGGGCGCACGGACACGGCTGCACGGGCTCGTCGGAGTTGCTGGCGACGTCAGATGCTTGCTGTCGAAGATGTTGCCGAGGTTCCGCGTCGACCTAGCACGACCCAGATGGTTTAGGAGATGCGCAAAGGCCTGGCGATCAAGATAGTATCAAAGGGGAGCCAAGGGGCGGTCTCGTTTTACCTGAATTGCACGTCGGAGTCGAGCGGCGGCTCAGGTGTTCGCGGGTGTGAACGAAGACGTCGCTCTGGGTCACGAGAAAGCAAACAAAGGGCATCAGTGAACGTGCAAGGACATGCTGGTCACGATGGTTTGAACCAGAGACAGGGGGGCAGTCAGTACTCACCGAGATTGGTCGCCGGAGTGCGTCTGTGCAGCGGTGGTGCAAGAGCGATTGCGGGCAGCCTGGGGGCGTTTCTGTCTGACTTTGTTGGGGGAAATGGCCGCGAGGGGGAGGTGGTCTTATAGCCAGAGCGGGGGCGAGGATCGCGCGCGGTATCAATGGAAATTAAGCCCGCAGTGACTGTGGCGAGGTAACGGTGGAGCGAGCGTCGCGGCCGCGCGTGATTGACGAGTGACGACAACGTGGTCGCAGGGTCCACTCGTCAGCGAGTGAAACAGAGAGGAGGTGGGGTCGGGTGGTCAGTGACTTGGTGGGTTTGTCTGCGAGTGAGAGGGAGAGAGGGGGACCCCGGGTGGGCTTAGTGGGCTGAATCCGTCGTTGGGCTAGATGGGTGGCTCCGGCCCTTTTCTAATTCTTTTCTCCTTTTCTTTTTCTGTTTTCAATTTTCAGGAACCAAATTCAAATGATTTCAAAATCTATTTGAATTCAAATCTTTTCAGGTTTTTGCAGTGTGCAACAATCACATTTCTGGGCATAAAACCAAATGGTCACTTTGAATTGGCCTAGTCACTTGAAACAAAACAAAATAAGCAGTGGTATAGCACTAGTTTGAATAGGTTTTGAAATTGGTTTTCAATTCATATTTGTTTTGAAACTTTGGTTTAAATCTTAGCAATCTAGCAATACTACCTGTGAGAAATGAGACAACAAAGTTTGGTTCAATGAACAACAATCTCTCATTGGAGAGTAGCATTTGTTTCAAATGCTGATCACATAAAATAATGAGCTCAAATGCTCCTGTTTTTGAATTGATTTGATTGAAATGAATTCTACATGATCATGGATGCATGGATGATATG
Organism: Avena sativa; assembly: GCA_916181665.1. Lineage (NCBI taxonomy): Eukaryota > Viridiplantae > Streptophyta > Magnoliopsida > Poales > Poaceae > Avena > Avena sativa. The sequence continues at coordinate 141,969,949 of OV702279.1, read as the reverse complement.
CATGAGTTTGAAACATGATTTTAGGGATGTTACAAATCTAACCCCCTTAAGGTGAATCTCGCCCTCGAGATTTGGATTGGCTAGCAAATAGGTGAGGGTGGTCTTTCCGAAGATCATCTTCTCTTTCCCATGTTGCTTCTTCTTCAGAATGGTGGTTCCATTGAACCTTGCAGAACTTGATAGTCTTACTCCGTGTGACTCTTTCTGCAGTCTCGAGAATCTTGATAGGTTTCTCCTCATATGTGAGATCACTTTCCAATTGAACCTCTTCCAAAGGTATAGTATCCTTTAAAGAAGTTTCTTCCATTTCTGGATGACATTTCTTAAGCTGACTCACATGAAACACATTATGAACAGCTGACAAAGATTCTGGCAATTCAATTTCATAAGCAACTTCTCCTTTACGACTCAGAATCTTGAATGGTCCAACATATCTTGGGGCCAATTTACCTTTGACACCAAATCTCTTCACTCCACGAAGTGGTGACACTCTAAGATAAGCTCTATCACCAACTTCATAGGTGACTTCTCTACGCTTAGGATCTGCATAGCTCTTCTGTCGAGACTGTGCTATCTTCAATCTGTCCTTAACCATCTTGACTTTCTCTTCGGCTTCTTTGATTAGTTCTGGTCCTAACAGACTTCTTTCTCCCACACCATTCCATAACAATGGGGTGGTACATTTTCTCCCGTAGAGAAACTCAAATGGTGCCATCTCAATGCTGGCTTGATAGCTGTTGTTATAAGAAAATTCTGCGTAAGGCAGACTTTCATCCCAACTGGCTCCATAGTCTAGGGCACACTCCCTCAACATATCTTCAAGAATCTGATTAGTCCTTTCTGTCTGTCCATCAGTTTGAGGATGAAAAGCACTGCTGAATTTGAACCTCGTTCCCAATGACTCATGTAATTGCCTCCAAAAATGAGAAGTAAATTGGGTTCCTCTATCAGACACAATACTCTTGGGTACTCCATGTAGACATACAATTCTACTCATGTAGATCTTGGCCAACTTAGCACTTGTATAGGTTGTCTTCACGGGTATGAAATGAGCCACTTTAGTTAGGCGATCCACTACTACCCAAATAGAATCATATCCTGACAGGGTCCTTAGTAATCCGGTAATGAAATCCATACCAATCTTGTCCCACTTCCAATCAGGAAAAGGTAGTGGTTGAATCAAACCTGCTGGTTTCTGATGTTCCGCTTTCACTCTACTACACACATCACACAAAGCAATATGTTCGGCGATGTCCTTCTTGAGATTATTCCACCAAAATCTTTCCTTCATATCCATGTACATTTTGGTGTTACCCGGATGAATGGAATACGGTGAGTTGTGTGCTTCTTGCAAAATCAGTTTCCGAAGCTCCGGATCTTGTGGAACACAGATACGTTTTCCATGCCATAAAGTACCCTGTTCGTCTTCATGGAATCCTTTGGCTTTTCCTTTACCAATCTTTTCCTTAATCTCTTCAATTTCCTTATCAGTCTTCTGGGCTTCTTTGATCTTGTCCAACAAAGTGGGTTGAACATCAAAAGACATGATATGTCCTTCAGGCACAATCTCCAATCTGAGATCTCTAAATTGGGCACACAGATCATCTGGAAATTCTCCCTTAGTAAGGCCATTCACAAAAACTTTACGGCTTAGAGCATCTGCTACAACATGTGCTTTACCGGGCTGGTATTGCAACTTAAGTCATAGTCCTTGATGAGTTCTAGCCATCTTCTTTGTCTCATATTAATTTCCTTCTGGGTGAAGATATACTTCAAACTCTTGTGATCTGTGAACACTTCACAGCGCTTTCCCAAAAGATAATGTCTCCATGTTTTGAGTGCATGGACAACAGAGGCTAACTCTAAATCATGAGTAGGATAGTTCACTTCATGAGTTTTGAGTTGTCTCGAGGCATAAGACACAACTTTTCCTTCTTGCATAAGTACTGCACCCAAACCATGATGAGATGCATCACAATACACTTGGAAATCCTTCTCCAAATCTGGCAGACATAAGACTGGTGCTGTCACAAGTCTCTTCTTCAATTCTTGAAAGCTGAGTTCACAACCTCCAGATAAGCAAATTTCTTGTCTTTCTTTAGCAATTCTGTCATAGGCTTAGCTACCTTGGAGAAATTCTCAATGAATCTTCTGTAGTAACCTACTAAGCCAAGGAAACTACGAACTTCTTTCTCTGACTTGGGAGATTCCCATTCAGTTACAGCCGAAACTTTAGTAGGATCAACTACTACACCATCTCCTGACACAACGTGTCCAAGAAATCCAACTTCATTTAACCAAAACTCACATTTACTGAATTTTGCATACATCTTATGCTCCCTGAGCTTCTCAAGTATCAAACGGAAATGCCCTTCATGCTCTTCTTTGCTCTTGGAGTAGATCAAAATGTCATCGATGAAAACGACAACAAACTTATCAAGAAATTCCATGAACACCTTGTTCATCATATTCATGAAGTACGCTGGAGCATTGGTCAAACCAAATGGCATCACGGTATACTCATACAATCCATACCTTGTGGTGAATGCTGTCTTAGGTATGTCTTGCTCTCTTATCTTGAGCTGAAAATAACCTGACCGGAGATCAATCTTTGAGAATACACAAGCTCCTTCTAGCTGATCAAACAAGTCATTGATTCTTGGCAAAGGGTATTTGTTCTTGATAGTTACCTCATTGAGTGAACGGTAATCTATGCATAACCTTTGACTTCTATCCTTCTTTTCCACAAACAAAACTGGTGCTCCCCAAGATGAAGAACTTGGTTGAATAAATCCTTTCTGCAACTGTTCTCCAAGTTGTTTCTTGAGTTTTTTCAGTTCATCAACTGACATCTTGTATGGTCTCTTTGCTATTGGTCTAGATCCTAGTAGCAAATCAATAAGGAACTCCACATCTCTATCTGGTGGCATTCCCGGCAATTCTTCCGGAAACACATCCGGATATTCACTCACAATTGGCACACTATCTATGCTAACCCCCTTAAGAGAATTTAGCTTACTCCCTTTTGATTCAAAGTTAGACTTGAATTTAATCCGTTTCCTTTCCGGGGTTGTGAGTACAACAGTACGATTAGCAAAATCTAGTACTCCTTCATACTTAGCCATCCAATCCATTCCCAAAATTACATCCAGTCCTTGGGAATCTAGGATTATCAGACTCACTGGAAACTTAGGCTTTCCAAACTCTATTACTAGATCCCGGCATCCAAGACTTACTATCATATATCCACCTGGAGAACTAACTTTTATTGGACACCCAATGTTTTCAATTGGAAACCCATTTCTATCAACAAATGCTTTTGATATGAATGAATGCGATGCTCCAGTATCAAAAAGAACAAGTGCTGGAATAGAATTGAGTTTGAACTTACCAGCAACAACATCAGGCTCCTCATAAATTTCCTCCACATTGATGTGGTTTACTTGTCCCTTTTGAAAAGGGTTGGGCTTGTTGGGTCCTTCAACTTTCTTTTCCGGGAATTCATTTGCATAATGCCCCATCTTCTTGCACTTGAAACACTCAACCTGACTAATATCCTTCTTGACAGGCTGGCTTCCACTGCCACTTCCACTACCACTGTGGTGGCTCTTATATCCACCCTTGTGGTTCTTGTATTTGTCATTGTCATGAATACGGTGATGCTTGTTGTCATGATGACGGTTGTGGTTGTGGTGCTTGTTCAATTTCCCATGCTTGTGGGATCCTGAGCTTCCACTATCATCATAATGGGAACGTTTGTGAGACGATCCCGAGCTGTGCTTGTCCGAGTGCTTTCTCTTCCTACTCTCAACTTGCTTCATTTTGTTCTCCAAAATAGCAGCCTTATCACAAAGAGACTGGTATGTAGGAACATAGGCCACTGATAGCTGCAGGTTCAGTTCATCATTCAGCCCTTCAAGGAACTTTTCCTTCCTCTTAGCATCAGTGTCAACTTCATCCGGTGCATAACGCGCCAGATTGTTGAACTCCTCAATATATTCAGCCACGCTGCAGTGGCGCTGCTTCAAGTTATGGAACTCTTTCTTCTTCAAACTCATCACTCCGAATGAGATCTGAGCAGTACGAAAGCCATCTTCAAAGATATCCCATGTCACATCTGCAATGGGAGTGGTGATCTGGAAGTTATCCAACCAAGTGGCTGCTGGTCCTTCCAACAAGTGAGCTGCAAATCTGACTTTCTCTTCATCAGTACAGCCAACTGTTACCAAGTCCTTGTTCACGGAGCATAGCCAATCACTGGCTACCATGGGATTAGTTGTTCCTGAGAACTTTGCTGGCCTCAATCTCAAGAACCTGGTAAGCATGTCAAAACCCGGTGGGTTGTTCTGATTGTTGTTATTGTTGTTGTTATTGTTGTTATTGTTGTTGTTGTTGTTGTTGTTGTTGTTGTTGTTGTTCTGATTCTGGATGAACGTAGTCATCATTTGCATCAGCTAAGTCTGAGCTGTCATCATTTGCTGCATCTCAGGGGTGATGTTGTTGTTGTTGGGGTTGGGATTGGCACGACGGGGAGGCATCTGTGGTTTGTTCAATAGAGATAAGAATGAGATACCCATAAATGCTATCATGCACAATACATCACATAAACAATCATAAAGCATGCATCATAATAATAATAGTTCAACAAAAAAACGACAAGTTTGCAAAGTAAAAACACCAATAACAAGCCATCCACATGTTGGATGGTCATTGTGACTCAAATAAAGTATGATAAATAAATGATAAATGAGTAGTCATCACTACTCGGCATCAACCTCCTCCTCAACAAAGGTAAGACCTGCATTCTCCATAGCGGTCTTGTATTCCTCGACATTGGTGGTCAAGGTCTCTACTTTGGCTTTGAGAGCCCTCTTCTGAGAACGAAGCCTCTCAATCACAGTCTGCTGATGCTCGAGCTCGAAGTCCTTGGCTTGCAGTTCTTCAGGCATGTCCCGAATCCTCTTGTTCCTATCTTGGACTCGCTTCTCTTGACTCTTGAACTTTCTGTCCTGACTCTCGAACTTTGCCTCCATCTCCTTGACTATCTCATCTTGCTCCGAAGAGTTTGTCCGTCTCACGAAGCTGCACCTGGAGTTCGTCATTGCTAACCATGACGTTGGTCCTATCAGTGTCCACGTGCCTAAGAAGAACCTCTAAGTCCTGGAGGTATAGGCGAACTGGCTCAGCTGTATCCTTCGAAGTGTCCTCGAAGTCGATGGCCTCTCCATCCTCATCACGTCTACCGAAGACGTGGAAGTGAGTACCTCTAACCTGCCGAGAGTGTCGCCCTAACAGACGTCCAATCAAGTCCCGCATGACTACCTCTAGGCCTCTCTCCTTGTCATCGTGCATGAGCTTGAAGATGATAGCCTCCGTGGTAGGCTCAGTCTGACGTCCTGGCTGATTGACCTTGAAACCCCAAAGGTCTTTCCTCTCAAACTTGGTGAGGGGAAGCACCATGATAGTAGGAAGAGGGATATTGGGCAAAGTAGTGAGCTCAATAATATGAGGGCCAAAACGAGTTCCTTGGAACTCCTCAACAGTGCTGATGGTAACATTAGGCATCTATTTAATAAGATAGAGAAAGTTAGAATCAACACAATAAATAAATTTCAAGACAGAGCATCACAAGCATAACATTGGCAAACACACAAGTCATAGCATACAGAAAATCCATTACAAGCATCCAAGGTTCAACTTATTAAGACAACATTTTTGGAAAATAAAATGATAAGTATGGTGGTCCAACTAACGTGGTACATCACAATCCCATCTCACTTGCCAAGTTGGCTAACAGGGCATCCCTAGAGGCAATCTGTTTGTCTAGATCACAAGACTCCATTGCTAAGTCTATGATGTCCTTCCTTAGGCTTTGGTTTGTAGCCTCTAACTCTTGGGCATGTTTCTTCTCTTCCTTAAGATCATTCTGAGTGTTAAGCATTCTGCACTTGATTCTATCACCAAGTTCTTTGATGGCTCTCCAAGCTGCATCCCTTGCTGAATCAAAGAATGTAGTGTGCATCATTGTGTTGGTGACCATGCAGAATCCTGAGTCCTTGTGGTTGTCTTCCTTGTTTTTATACAAGTGAAGTTGCACCCACCAGTACTCAACTCCTTCATCCATCACAGGAAAACCTTTGTACACAGCTGCACCATGTATTCCCATTGCAACCATGAGGTCCTTGAGAGCCTTGGGGAACTCTGTCTCACATTCCAAAGTCATTGTCATGAGTGGTCCCTTCTTCACGGCTTCGTTGATGGAGTTCATCTACAAATAGAGATCAGAAAGAAGATTACAAAAGTTTACGAGAAGAATAGACAAGTGTGGAAGTTGTTGAAATTTTTTCCTTAGTGGTTTCCAATCCTAGGGTCATAATCCTACAGGCAACACAGTGCTCTGATACCATCTATAAGATCCCTCCTTTATAAAGGAAAAGGATCCCTGTGATTGCAATGCTAGTCCCTGGATCAATGCTGGCATCCACAATTTAAGATGAAGTACACAAAAACAAAGGTCATTATTACAGTCATTCTAGAGACAACATAGTCTTTACAACTCCAAGGCCACAGGCCTAGTACAAGAGTTTAAATAAGTAAATAGATAAAAGTCTTCATCTTCATGTGCCACAGGCAAACATGTTGAGTGTAGACTCATGACTCCTAATCCTCATGAGAGTAACCTGCAACATCACAAGTTACAGCCACAGTGGGTCAATACATTGGAATAGTATTGGCAAGTGATACCTTAGTATAATTTTTGGTGGACTACATACTATATGCAATTTGGCTAAGTGTAGCTTAGGCTTGCTTGCTCAAAATAGGTTTTACCTATTAGTTGAAATCACTAAGTTTTTCTTTGTCAAAACTTTTCCCAAGGAACCACCAATAGACATTGGGGTCCTTCACCCTTGTTCACCCACAAGTTTTACCTAGAAATTGGGATGAGGAGATTCTTGATAGCTTCCATGTCTTGATGCTCAAGTTGTCCTTTACCAGGGACATGGCTAAGTACTTAGATTCTTCCATCTGCAGAGGTTGTGCACTTTCCCCACAAGCCTTGATTTTCACCAAGACAGGACCTTTCAGAAGCCTTCCCTTAGACCAAATGGACGCGCTCCAACCTATCATTCCCACTACCACCAACTGTCCAAATGGCTAAGTTATTGCAACCTATATGATCCAGGCAGAGCCCATATTGCCAAGTGGCTGCACTAGAAGCTTCTTAACATTTGGCCTCTAAAATCTATTTGTTCCTGGGTGGCTTTCCACAACTGAGATACACAAGGTAAACCATATAAATGGGCCCTGTGTAACCACTCAACATAAACCATTCCTTCCATTCCACCCAGGTGTTTCATTCACTTAGTTGTTTTATTAGGCAAAACACAAGTCCAAACAATTAGAAATATTTTCATCATAGCATGTATATTTCACCACCCTTGGTTGCTACTAGCTAGTCTAAGCATGGCATAGATAAGCATCTTAACTTAGAAATTTCCTAGCAATTCTACACTACTAGGATTTACCAACATGGCATATAAGAAAAATATAACATGCAAGACTAGCAAAATATTTCTAATGCTTAGTAGAAAACATAGGGATAAAAATATCATGAAGCACCACTTGCCTTGGTAGTTTGGAGAGTAGTTACACTCCTCACAATCACAATCACTATTGGCACCAAAATCTACACATATAATCATAGCAACAAATCACATACAAATAAATACAAGCAAAAATATATGGATGCATGCAACATGATATGTGATGATTTTCTAAACTCAACAAAACAAGTGTACAATACTGGTTCATAAACAAGTTCAAAACTTGCCAAACAACATTTATTTAAACCCTAAAACATTTCTCAAACAATTCATATACTCAAAATAGCCTACACATGTTTCTGTAAATAAAACCATTTTAACAAAAGCAAAACATTAAACACATTGCATATTTAGAAAGGGCTTGCTCTCCTGATTCCATTGATATAAAATTTATCAAATTTGGACGTGGGAATCAAAAGTTATAGCTAAAACAATTTCAAACAACTAATAGATTCAAATCCTGATTTTAAATCTAATTCCTGGCCACGCGTCACGTTCTAATTGGCGCGTACCGGTTTGCACAGGATCGCACTCACGAGACGTTAGATCTACTTAATCTGCACGGCCCAGATCTACTCATACCGCTTCGTTCAGTGATCTGTTTATACGCGCTGGATCTAGATCCAACGGTCATCGACCAAGCAACCACAGATGGGCGGCACGAGCGGTGGGATTTGGCGGCGGCGGCTCTGTCTATGGCGGCGCGGAGGCTACAGGAGGTTCTAGGGTCGACGGAGGTGCTTACCGGGCTCGTAGAGATGCACTGATGCTCAACGTGGCGACGACTTGGCAAGGGGCGCACGGACACGGCTGCACGGGCTCGTCGGAGTTGCTGGCGACGTCAGATGCTTGATGTCGAAGACGTTGCCGAGGTTCCGCGTCGACCTAGCACGACCCAGATGGTTTAGGAGATGCGCAAAGGCTTGGCGATCAAGACAGTATCAAAGGGGAGGCAATGGGCGGTCTCGTTTTACCTGAATTGCACGTCGGAGTCGAGCGGCGGCTCAGGTGTTCGCGGGTGTGAATGAAGACGTCGCTCTGGTTCACGAGAAAGCAAACAGAGGGCATCAGTGAACGCACAAGGACATGCTGGTCACGATGGTTTGAACCAGAGACAGGGGGCGGTCAGTACTCACCGAGATTGGTCGCCAGAGTGCGTCTATGCAGCGGTGGTGCAAGAGCGATTGCGGGCAGCCTGGGGGCGTTTCTGTCTGACTTTGTTGGGGGAAATGGCCGCGAGGGGGAGGTTGTCTTATAGCCAGAGCGGGGGCGAGGATCGCGCGCGGTATCAATGGCAATTAAGCCCGCAGTGACTGCGGCGAGGTAATGGCGGAGCGAGCGTCGACGAGTGACGACGACGTGGTTGCAGGGTCCACTCGTCAACGAGTGAAACAGAGAGGAGGTTGGGTCGGGTGGTCAGTGACTTGGTGGGTTTGTCTGCGAGTGAGAGAGAGAGGGGGACCCCGGGTGGGCTTAGTGGGCTGAATCCATCATTGGGCTAGATGGGTGGCGCCGGCCCTTTTCTAATTCTTTTCTCCTTTTATTTTTTCTGTTTTCAATTTCAGGAACCAAATTGAAATGATTTCAAAATCTATTTGAATTCAAATCTTTTCAGGATTTTTGCAGTGTGCAACAATCACATTTCTGGGCATAAAACCAAATGGTCACTTTGAATTGGCCTAGTCACTTAAAACAAAACAAAATAAGCAGTGGTATAGCACTAGTTTGAATAGGTTTTGAAATTGGTTTTCAATTCATATTTGTTTTGAAACTTTGGTTTAAATGTTAGCAATCTAGCAATACTACCTGTGAGCAATGAGACAACAAAGTTTGGTTCAATGAACAACAATCTCTCATTGGAGAGTAGCATTTCTTTCAAATGCTGATCACATAAAATATTGAGCTCAAATGCTCCTGTTTTTGAATTGATTTGATTGAAATGAATTCTACATGATCATGGATGCATGGATGATATGCATGAGTTTGAAACATGATTTTAGGGATGTTACAAAATGTTTTAGTAGATGCTTTAAGCCGTAAGGTTTATGTGAATGGTCTTACAAAAGGAGAATTGCCAGATGATCTGTGTGCCCAATTCAAAGATATAAGATTGGAGATAGTGCTTGAAGGATATCTCATGTCATTGGATGTTCAACCCATATTGTTGGACAAGATCAAAGAAGCCCAAAAGTTGGACAAGGAAATTGAAGAGATTAAATGTAAAAATAGTAAAGGGAAGGCTAAAGGATTCCATGAAGATGAACAAGGTACTTTATGGTATGGGAAGCGTATCTGTATTCCACAAGATCCGGAGCTTCGGAAATTGATTCTGCAAGAAGCACACAATTCACTATATTCTATTCATCCAGGTAACACCAAAATGTACATGGATGTGAAGGAAAGATTTTGGTGGAACAACCTCAAGAAGGATATTGCGGAACATATAGCCTTATGTGATGTGTGTAGTCGAGTTAAGGCGGAACATTAGAAACCGGCAGGGTTATTGCAACCACTACCTATTCCTGATTGGAAGTGGGATAAGATTGGTATGGACTTTATCACCGGATTGCCAAGGACCAGATCTGGATATGATTCCATTTGGGTTGTTGTGGATTGCCTAACTAAAGTGGCTCATTTCATACCCATGAAGACTACCTATACAAGTGCGAAGTTGGCTAAGATCTATATGAACAGGATTATATGTCTGCATGGAGTACCTAAGAGTATTGTGTCTGATAGAGGAACTTAGTTCACTTCGCATTTTTGTGACAACTGCATGAATCATTGGGAACAAGATTGGAGTTCAACACAGCTTTTCACCCACAGACTGATGGACAGACAGACAGGACCAATCGTATTTTGGAGGATATGTTAAGGGCATGTGCCCTAGACTATGGTGCTAGTTGGGATGAAATTCTATCTTACGCAGAATTCTCTTATAATAATAGCTATCAAGCCAGCATTGCGATGGCACCATTTGAATATCTTTATGGAAGGAAGTGTACTACGTCATTACTATGGAGTGGTGTGGGAGAAAGAAATTTGTTCGAACCGGAACTGATTAAGGAAGCTGAAGGAAAGTTAAATTGGTAAAGGACAGATTGAAGATAGCCCAGTCCCAATGAGAGAGCTATGCAGATCCAAAGAGTAGGGAAGTCACCTATGAGGTAGGTGATAGATCTTATCTTAGAGTCTCACCACTTCGTGGTGTGAAGAGATTCGGAGTCAAAGGAAAATTGGCACCAAGATATGTTGGACCGCTCAAGATCTTGAGCCGCAAAGGAGAAGTGGCTGATGAGATTGAATTGCATGAATCACTATCAGCAGTTCACAATGTGTTTCATGTGAGTCAGCTGAAGAAGTGTCATCCGGAGATGGAAGAAACTTCATTGAAGGACACTATACCTTTGGAAGAGGATTAGTTGGAGAATGATCTCACCTATGAAGAGAAACCTATCAAGATTCTTGAGACAGCAGAAAGGGTTACTCGCACTAAGACCATCAAATTCTGCAAAGTACAGTGGAATCATCATACCGAAGAAGAAGCAACTTCGGAAAGAGAAGATGATTTTCGGAAAGACCACCCTCACCTATTTGCTAGACAATCTGAATCTCGAGGGCGAGATTCATCTTAAAGGGGTTAGATTTGTAACATCCCAAAATTTCATGAATTATAAAAGCATGCATTGCATTCATATCATCATATCATCTAGAGCTTGCACAAAAAATTTCAAAGTTTGAAATCAAATAAAACCATATTTATGCCCATTTTATTATATTCATATGAGGCATGGTTTTATTTTATTTTTCAAATGACCAAAGTGTTTTTGAGAGGAAAGATGTTTTTGACACAATTTTGAATGCAAGGTTCATAGTACATAAATCTAGAAAAGATTTGAATGCAAACAAGTTTGAATTTGGGTTTTAAAACCATTCCTGAAGTTTAAAACAGAAAAAGAAAAGGCTAAAGAAAAAATAAAAAGATGCGCTACCTATTCGGCCTAGCGCCAGAACCAGCCCAGCAAGCACACCCGGTCCACCCCCTCCATCTCTCTCTCTCTCACTCGTGCAAACCCTACCCCGCGCTCACTGTCACTGGGCCCAGGCCAGCTCATCTCTTCTTCCCCAAACCCCGTGCGCAGACGACGCCATCGCCGGCCGATTCCTCCCATCACTGCCGCAAATCAATTTGGTTAAATCCCATTAATTCTCCGCCCAGTTGCTGCCCTTGCTCTGGCTATATAATCACCACCTCACCGCGGCCATTTCCCCTCAAACTCCCACTCTCAATCTCCCCCAGGCTGCCCGTATTCAAGCTTGCACCACCGCTGCCCGAGCATCTCCGACGAGTGATCCTCGTCAGCACCGTCCACCCCGTGCCTTCTGATTCAATCTGCCGTGCTCCCCTTGTTCTTGTGCTTCTTCTCATGCCCCCTGTTTATTTGCTTGTGATCTGTTGGCACTAGACATAGGCCATGTGCTCTTCTTAAGCAGATCGAGGCAGGTCTGATTCTGACGGAGGAAAAATTGAAAAAAGAATTGAAGTGGTGCACGGTGGCGAATGCAGGCGAGATATTGCGATCTTGCAAAGACGACTGCGAGCGCGCCCGAGCTCGAAACGGGGCGCCGTTTGTTGCGTTGGACAGCAGATGCAACCCTCTATGATTATGTGCGAAGAAGAGCCACTAAAGAGAACTGTGTAGGAGGCGATTTTGGTCCAAAAAGAAGACACGAAACTGACGCACTATAGCAGATAAAGGTGGTTAGCGACGACGCTGACTTCCGAGGACGACTCCAACGCCGTCACTGGACCAAAATAGGCATGGGATGGCTCAAAAAAAGAGGGTAGCACCATCTAGTGACTACTACTCGTGGATTTGATTGACGTGGACCATGTGGCGAGCTAGATCGACGAGGACATAGCATGCAGAAACAGGTGCTGGTGCTTGGATGAAGGAGAGCGAAAACATGGAGGGGGCTCACCGTGGGCCTGGCGACGAGCTAGTAGAGGCCAGGGCGGTCGGAGATGATGGTGCGGTGAAGGAAGGCGAACGAGGCCGTGTTGTGCGGGCAAGCTTTATGGTGGCCGTAGTGATGCTCTGGTTGCACCGGGACCTTCTCCTTCGTTTACAAGACGTCTAGGGGCTCGAGCAGCTTTTGAGAGAGGTGGAGGCCGTCCGGGACACGGTGGAAACGCCATCGGCGACGAGGTTTGCCGGAGGCAGGGGAGATCGGTGGAGACATGGGTGTGGCCTGGTGGATGTGATTGCTAGCGTGGGGAGGAAGAAGAAAAGTAGGGACATCCTAGATCGAGATGGGGAGGAAGGGGATGGAGTGGTTGAGGGGGATTGGATCGGCACTGCCACTAGTAGAGGTGTAGGATAGCAAAGTCGGGTTGTTGATTGCACGCCTCGACGAATCTCATTGATTCATATATATAGTACAATTATAACTTGAGATAGTCATATACGGCAACGAAACCGATCTCGTGTCGTAGACGTATTGGTGTCTAACACACCCCCACAGTCTAAATGTGGGGACAAGCCATCTCCAATGTGAAGACTGGATCAAAATTCTTTAAATTGTGGGGTTGGTAGTCCTTTGCTGAAAATGTCGGCAAACTGAGAACTCGACGGAACATGAAGAACACGAAGAGTTCCAATAGCAACCTTCTCCCGAACAAAGTGAATATCCAGCTCAATATGTTTAGTTCATCGATGCTGCACTGGATTAGCTACCATGTAAACTTCCAACACATTATTACAATAAACAACTGTAGCTGTAGGAAGAGAGCATCCCAACTCAAGTAGAAGACTGCGCAACCAACATGTTTCTGCCACAGCTGAAGCAGCCGCACGATATTCAGCCTCTACACTGCTATGATACACAGTCGGCTGCCGTCGAGATGACCAAGATATCAAATTGTCACCAAGAAACACACAGAATCCGGACATAGAGCGACGAGTATCCGGGAATCCAGCCCAATCAGCATCCGAGTAAGCAACCAAATTATGAGAGGAAGAATAATGAAGTGTCCCTTTGAGATATCAAAGGATGCGTTTAATGACAAGAAGGTGAGGTTCTCGAGGATCATGCATATGGAGACAAACTTGTTGAATGGCATAGGAAATATCTAGACGGGTGAGGGTGATGTATTGAAGCGCACCGGCGAGGCTGCTATAATGAGAAGAATCAGAAACCGGTGGGCCATTAGAAGCATAAAGTTTAGGTTTAGTATCGACGGGTGTAGTAGAAGGATTGCAATCACTCATTCCAGCACGGTTTAGAACATCAAGAATATATTGTTGTTGTGAAAGATGAAGTGAAGAAGAGGTGCGAGTAACTGTAATTCCAAGAAAATGATAAAGAGAACCGAGGTCAGTCATAGAAAATTTAGAGTTGAGTTTGGAGAGAATTGTGTTGAGAAGTGTGTTATGAGATGCCGTAAGGATAATGTCATCGATATAGAGAAGAAGATATGAAGTAAACATTACGGTGGAAAACAAATAGAGATGTATCGGATCGAGATTCAACAAATCCAATGGAACAAGCATAAGAAGAAAAACGTTGAAACTAGGTGCGAGGAGCTTGTTTGAGACCATAGAGAGATTTTTGGAGGCGACATACATGATTAGGAAAACGAGAATCAATGAAACTGGAGGGTTGCTGGCTATAGACTTCCTCATCGAGCTTGCCATGAAGAAAAGCATTTTTGACATCTAGTTGATGAATTGGCCAAGATTTTGATAAAGTTAAAGATAGAACGACACATATAGTGGCAGGTTTAACAACTGGACTGAAGGTCTCATCAAAGTCTACGCCAGGTTGTTGAGTAAAACCTGGAATCACCCAACGCGCTTTGTGACGAGCAAGAGAACCATCCGAGTGAAATTTGTGACGAAAGATCCACTTCCCACTGACAATATTAGCTCCTGGAGGAGGGGGGACAAGAGTCCAAGTGCCGTTTTGAAGAAGAGCATCATACTCAATTTGCATGGCTTGGCGCCATGCAGGGCCGCGAAGAGCAATAAGATAGTTGGATGGGATTGGAGATGAGACTATGGCGGAAAGATTGAGTTTAGCAGGAGGGCCAGGGAGACGTACTATGGTGCTACGAGTACGATGAACAGGAGGTGGTGTGGGAAGGGGTGGTGACGGTTGAGGTGGTGGGATATTAGATCGTGGCGGTGAAGGTTATGACGAGGGGGAAGAGTCTGTCGTGTTCTCTGCCGCTGCAGGGAAAGTGGGCTCCTGCCATGAGTGGTTGGCAGCCTGCCATGGGGCAGCGGCAGGTGGATTTCCTGCCGTGGCAGGAGCAGGCAGATGTGAGTGATCGGAGATTGGTGGTGATGGAAGTAGAAGTAGGTGAAGATCGGAGGGTTCAGGTGGTTATGTGGTAGTGGGCAAGGATTTTTCAGTGTATGGAAAGGTGGTTTCATCAAACGTAACATGGAAAGAAATTATGATACGTCGAGTTTGGAGGTCGAGGCACCGATACCCACGATGCCGTGAAGGATAGCCAAGAAAAATACAACAAACAGATCGAGGGGATAATTTGTTGGCAAAGGTAGAAGAAGTGTTTGGATAGCATAGACATCCAAAAACACGAAGAGAATTGTATGAGGGATGGCATCCATGTAAGTTGTAATATGGTGTTGTAAAATGTGCTGCGGAAGTGGGACGGATATTTATGAGATAAGTGGCGGTGTGTAAAGCTTCGGCCCAAAAAAAACTGGTAGGGATGCTTGAAAAAGAAGAGTTCGAACGACATCATTAGTGGTGCGGATGGCACACTTGGCCGTGCCATTTTGCTGGGAGGTATATGGGCAAGAAAATCGAAATAGGATGTCGTGAGTGGTGCAAAACGTATCGAGTTTTGTGTTGTCAAATTCATTTCCATTGTCGCATTGGATGGATTTATGACGTATAGGAAAGCTCCAAAAATAATGAGTGAAATTATCCATAATTATAAGATAATAACGATAATCCGAATAACTGATTACATGTGATGTCCAAAGATCACAATGGATATGTTCAAAAGGACAACTAGTAAAAGACTGCGAGAAATAAAAAGGTGATCTAACATGTTTGCCTAATTGGCATGCATGACATAGAGAGTGGCCGGATTTATTGGGTGGAATATGCTGGGTATGTTGAAGACGCGTCATGGTGAAGGAGCCAGGATGACTGAGACAATGATGCTAAAGATCCAAGAATGTGGTGGCGACATGGGCTTCAAGAGGAGTGGAACTTATTGTGTAGAGAGGACCGGTACTATTGCATCGAAGAATCTCGGTCTTGGTGGAAAGATCCTTCACAGAAAAACCATATGGATCAAATTCAATAGAACAGAAGTTATCGGTAGAAAATTGTCGAACAGATATTAGATTTTTGATTATCTGGGGAACAATTAAAATTCGACAGAGATGAAGAGGAAGAGTAGAGGTGTGAAGAGTATGAGAACCAATATGTGTGATGGGTAGATTTGCGCCGTTGCTGACGATGACAGTTTGAGGTAAATTAAAAGGATGAGAAACATCGAGGTTACCGTGATCGGATGCCATATGAGAGGATGCTCCAGAGTCCATGTGCCACTCTTGCGAACCGGGGATCTGCAGGTTGTTCAAGGCGGCAAGAAGAGTAGGATCGAGCTGCAACGGCGGCGGTGACGGGTTGGAGGCCATGCTATTGATGTTGAAGTGCTATCCATACGCGGTGTAGGCTTGTGGGGCGGGGACGGAGGGGCGCGGTCCAAGGATACTTAGAGAGGCGGGGCGCCACGACCACAGCTGCCATGGGGTCTTTGGCTGCTTCCAGGAGAGCGAGGTCGGCTGCTGGTGCTATTGGAAGAGGTTGGCACGAGTCGGGGCACCAGTCCAGGGGTTGAACTGCCACGGGTTGTCACGTCCACGTCCGTGGCCACCGCGACCGCCATCGCGACCACGTTCGCTGCCACGGCCACCTTGGCCGTAGTTGTAGTTGTAGTTGGGAGCACTGGAGCCCCAGCTAGCGCTGGGTCCGCCTTCGGAGCCGTTACCCGCCGGAGCAGGAGGGCGCTCGCCAAGGATGATGTTCCCGCTGGTGCATAGCGTCGTCGAGGCGGCGTTCTTTTGATCGGTCTTCTTTTGGGACTCTTCAAGGATGAGGGTGGACCGGGTCTGGAGAAAGGACGGGAACGACACCTAGAAGGGCAGGAACCAGCGGAGGTGCGTGAAGGAGTCGTTGAGCCCGCGCAGGAGAGTGAGCACGAGCGTATCATCACTGATCGGCTGGCTGACATCGTTGACGGAGTCGGAGAGAGATTTCAGCTTGGAGCAATAGTCGCTGATGGTCATGTCGCCTTGAGGTGTGTTGCGAAAGTCCACCTCAAGCTGGATGGCGCATTGCTTCTTGTTGTCTCTGAAGGTTTTCAATGGCGTCCCAGATGGTGCGAGCATTGGAGCCCGGGCGCACGACAATGCTGAAGAGTTCAGGGGAGATCGACCCGTAGATCCATGAGAGCACAGTGAAATCATCACGGCCCCAATCTGAGGAGGCCAAGATATCGGAGGGGGTGGCATCACCGGAGACGTGCGCCGTCAGTCCATACCGTCCGAGAACGACGAGGAAGAGCTCGCGCCAATTGGTGTAGTTGGAGGCAATGAGATCGAGAGTTATGGGGATGTGGAGTTTGATGGAGGCTGCATATGTGGATGGGTTGTGCGGAGGAGGGGTGTGACCAGGGTTTTTGCCTTTGTTGGAGGAGTTGACCGCGGAGCGATGTAAGGCAGCTTCACGAGCATTGAGTTCTGCTTCCTGGCGAAGAAGGTCAGCCTCGCGTGCGGCTTGGGAGAGCTCTGCTTCACGCTTGTCCAAGGCTTCAGCACGAGCCTTGAGATCGGCTTCCTTCTACACAATCTCGCCGGGTGTCATGGCGCAGGGAGGAGAGAGAGGTGGGGAGGCTCGGAGGATATTTAGGGTTTTAGGCCGAGGAACGAGGGGCCTCTGATACCATGTAGGATAGCAAAGTCGGGCTGCTGATTGCACGCCTCGATGATTCTCACTGATTCATATATAGTACAATTACAACTTGAGATACAAGCAATCTAGGTCGGTTCGGTTCGCGTCATATACGGCAACCGAAACCAATCTCATGTCATAGACGCATTGGTGTCTAACAAGAGGGATAAAGAAGGGAGAGGGGAAAGCGCTCACGGCATGGGCGTGTCCTCGATCACGTGTAGAGGGGGAAGAGGAACAACGCCTGGCTCTCTGGCATCGATGGGGTGGAGCCCGACCAAGGAAGAGAGGTCAGGACCGGCTTTCATTGCACCAGGAGAGAGGGCTCGACTTGCATGATCACTTCAGAGGAGGGATGCAACGATCGGCTGGATTTTTGTCTCATGGACACAAGAAAATGCAGCACAAGAGTATGCATGGCTCGATGGCATAAGAAAAAGAGAGATGGAAAGAGTGTAGGTGTGAGTTTAAGTGTAAGTGTGTGTGCACAACACGCATAGGTAGAATAGCTAGTCAATAGTTAGGAGTTTAGATGGAGTAGGTTTTTATCTAGAGATTTTTAGAAGATCTAAATAGAGAAGGAAAACGTAAGAGAGAAGTGTGTATTATTACTTCGTGGGATATGCTAATATCTCATGTGAAGAAAAGAAAAATAAAAGGATGTGAGAGGGAAGACCACAAGAGATTGATTCTAGGGCTTAGGAGAAACAAAGGGAGGCCTGATCATGGTTAGTTTGAATTGAGCCCCTTCAAAAAGTACAAGCTCATAACATCTTTTAAACCAATAGACAAAATAAAAGGAAAGAATTGAAGAAGAGAAGGTGGAGGATTCCTTTTGCATGTGGCGTCCGATGTAGGTGAGCATGTTGATAGGCACATGTGGATTTTTATATTGCATGTACTTGAAATGAAACTTGTTATTGCATGTGACCCTCATATGTATGTATACATGCATGGGTGATCGTCTTTGTGAAAACAAAAATGACACATGTACGTGGTATACAACAACAATCCCACTTCAAATAAAAATGGAAAAGAACAAGTTATCAATATGGCATTTAGATTTGGTCTGGATCAAACCATATTTCCATGAAGAAGAATAGAGAAGATTCATACCAATATATATGGCTTGATTTTTAAATAGCAAAGGAATATACAAATGGCCATATATATATGTATGGTTGGAATTAAAGATGATATGAAAGGAAGGTGATATGGCATGTTAGTAAAAGGAGTGAAATAAGAGATATGCCCTCAACTCAAATTGGGAATTTACATATAATATGAAAACCAAATAGAAGATATAAAGAATCAAATACATTTAATAAGGAAATTCATATGAAAGAAGAACCAAATGAAAGGGTTTTAATATGATGCTCAAATGCAAGGTGGCATGGTGACATGAGCATGATATTATGATGATGCAATAGTGGCATGTAGGAAGTAGAAATATATACAATAAAGCATGTAGCCTTACAATTGTTAGACAATTGGGATGCTACAACTCTCCCCCACTAAACAAGAATCTCGCCCCGAGATTCATAGAAAAAAAAGAACACAACGGGAGACGGGTGCTCGGAACGAAGGTGATCCTCATGTTCCCAAGATGATGAACAACAGAATGGTACGACCACTACACCTTACAAAATTTGCTACACTTGTTGTGAGTCTGCGTTTTGCTTCTAGGAAACAAAGGACTTGAACAGATTCAAAAGAAGTGAGCTTCTTACTTCCAGCTGAAGGATTATACACATCGATAGGATTAAATATCGAAACTACATGTGAAGATGATTTTTTTCTCCGAAAGAAAACAACAATTTTGGATAAGTTAACAACCATTATGAAAAATAGCATTGTTTTGTCCCTTCGATTTAAGAAATGAAGTTTGGAAGAACAACATTGCCTTCAAACACAGAGTTCCTTAATATCAATTGTCATGGTATTGCCGACGAGTACGCCATGAAGGGGTCCTCACAGTGCGTGTTTAGAGACATGGGGGAAGGCGGACGGTTGACGGGTACGAGGTAACACAGCTTGCCCAGGGTCAGATCCCACAACGGTGGCGGAATCCTACTCCTGCTATAAATCACTATAATGGCAATACGCCGAGTTACAAAGATTGGTTCGCTATGCGAGGTGCGTCGTAGTCGACACTAGATCGTCTACGATTGTCTGAGATCGTGCCCTAAAGGCTCCCATAGGCCCGACTTATATAGTCGCCAAGTCCTAGGGTTACAGGGAAAAGTCCTAGCTGGACAGGTTACAGAGTCCTACACGGTCTATTACTAGTCTAGCGTGTCTTGCACTCCAAGGCTCCGGGTACGTCGGTGACTCCTCTGTAGCCTTCCTTTATCCGGCATGGGCCTCCCTTCTGGATCCATCTAACTGGGCCGCCCAGCAAGCCATGGGCCGTGCTACCAACTGTGGGCCACCCGGGTTATCCGGATAAGAGACATGTTATGAGGATACCCATATAGCATATCCCCAACAGTAGCCCCCGGAGAACTCCGAGATCTTGTGTCGTCTTGCTTCTTCAGGTTGAATGCTCCGTCTAGATGGATGTTGGCAAATCGTCAAGCAATATCTTGTAGTCCTTCCAAAGAACCCTGGAAGGCTTTATCCATCTTCATTTTGTAAGTCGGAGAATTATTGAATCTTCTATCGTACTCTTCCGTAGCCGGATTGGATCCGTCTATGCCGGAATCTTCCGATGTGATGGCTCATCTGCCTATGACAGCTAGGGCGACGTAGACATAGGTCAGCAAGGCCTCGTAACTTACACATGCAGAGAACGCAATCATGTCCGTTTTTCCCGCGTGAGAGATACCAACCGTTGGCGGTGACGATTGGTAACGTGGCGAAATTTCCGTGCTCATCCCCGCACATGTTGCCTACGCGGCAACCGTTTGATGTATAACGTGGAGGTTATAAATAGTAACTGTGGTGGAAATTTTACTTTTCACCTCATTATCCTCTACATCGTCTTCTTCCTCCAGCGAGCGCCTCCTTGAGCTCTCCGCGCAACGTGCGAAAAACCCTAGCTCCCCAATCTCTCCCAGTCACCACCGAACACACCCAATGGCTAGCAGCAGCTCTTCTCCCACCATGGCGGCGTCAGGCGAAGCCGCGGTGAAGCCGGCGAGCTCCGTCGTCGTGCCTCCAGAGGGCCTGGTTATCCCCAAGTCCGCGGTGGTCGAAGCCACCGGCGACGACCATAATCCAGCGGCGCTGGAGCTGCTGGAAGAGGAGTATGACTCCCACAAGGGCGATTGGCGGGGTTCAGATATCATAGACCGCGATATCAAAGAAATGATCATCGAGGGCTACATTCCTGCGATGGAGGGGCTCTCCTGGCGGGCGGCGCCGGCCGGTGAGGTCACACCTTCTCCCCAAGCCGGAGAAAAAGTGTACCTTAAAGCATAACTGGTACGCAGAGTCTCCCTGCCCATCTCCATCTTTTTCCTTGTTGTCCTGAATCATTACCGAGTACAGCCTTAGAACCTTTCCCCCAATAGCATCTTAGCACTTAGCAATTACACGGTGCTTTGCGAGGGTTATCTAGGGATTAGGCCTAGGATAGATCTCTTCATCTATTTTTTCACCATCAAGCGCGAAGCCAAAGCCGGCAAGGACAAGCTTAGAAATTGTGGCACCATTAGTTTTAAGATCCGGCCTGGCCGACGCTTCTCCGACATCGTCGGCCACGAGTCCTGCAAGAACTGGCAGCGGACTTACTTCTATGGCCCAGATATCCCTCCAGCTGGCCGAGAAGTCATGTACCCGGAATTTGTCGATGGAGCTGCCACCGAAGCCTCGACATGGAGATCCCAGGCCTCCCTTCCCTCCGACATCGACGCTTTCCGTGCTATAAGGCGGATAGAGTGGTTCGTAGAGACGGGTCTAACCGGATTGGACCTGGCCATGTGCTGGTTCATCAGGCAGATCCAGCCTCTGTAGCACCGCTTGAAGCTGATGCACGAGTATTCCAACGATAGAAGGGATAGCCTCCGCATCTCCGAGGACAACTTCTCGAGCGACTCCAACAAGCTCCGCCTCAAGGACATCGTCAAGGTGAAGGATAAGAAGCGTGGATTCACCATCACCTACGACATGTTCATAGAGAGCAAGTTCCCAAAGGTAACTGTTTATTTTCCGTGTGTGACATATGCTCCAGTTCTTCCGTCTAGCCATTACCATATCATGTAACACGGTGGTTCTTCACTTAACAGCTCAGCGACATAGATTAGGACAACATGGCTCCTCAAATCTATGATCCAAATATGAAGGAAGTCACCGTCGTGTCCGACGACGATGCTCCGTTGGCGTGAAAGCGGAAGAGCTCCACCTCATACGCTGCCGACGGAGGCAAGAAGAAGAAGAAGACGGAGGGTGGAGCCTCCAAGAAGACTATCGCCGCCCTGGAGGCGGAGAAAAGAAACATTACAGGGATCCCTTTTGCCAAAGAACCCCCTCTTGTGTAAGCTTATTTCTCTCCGACATTGTCCATTTTTGTCTTATTTCTGTACTTATACTTTTTGTGCGTTTTAGGAAAAAAGCCAAAACCAGTTTGAAGAAGACCTCCAAGACTTTGGGGGCTTCTAGAAATATTAACGATATGTTGCATCGTGACGTTTCTCCCCACGCATCTCCCGCCATCGCCCTATCACTCCCATCGTCAAACCTGCATCCGCTCCGAAAAGCTCTCAGGCTAAAGAAGCATCTGGCCCTTCTACCATGGAAGTGGACTCAGGTGCCTCCACCGAGCTCGTTGTTGTCGGCGAACAGGCAACGCAGGAAAGTGCCGCACACCAATTGGCTGAAGCTCCGGCTAAGGATGCCATCGGTAGTGGTAAGGCGGTGGTGGGAGGTCGTACATCTGCCGAACGCGGCACCTCCGCACCCAAGAAAACCATAGAGTTCCCGAAGATAGTATATCCGGTACATACTCCGGCTAGCACTGCTCTGGTTCCTGGTGCGGCGCCGACATCTCCAACGTGCGGCCTTGAGGAGCTTCTCCGGCAAGCAGAAATCTTGAAGGAAACAATTTGTACTTTGGCAAGTTGCTTGCTGAGAGTGCTACAAACCTCAAGATCATTGCGCTTGTAAGTTTTATTTGCCTTTTTCTTTTCATATGAATATCCCACTGTAGCCCCCAAGGATTTAGACGGAAAAACATAGGTCTTTGCGTCTAAGTGCTCTAAGAGTTACTAAGCTAGAAAACTTCTCACTGTAGCCCCCAAGCATATAGTTTGAATGAATAATTCCTACTAGATGCTTTCAGAGTAGCATACGTAGTGTTTATAAATTTTGATACTGTAACCCCCAAGCCTCTAGTTGTAACCGAATTAGTTCTGACTAGATGCTTAAAGAGAAACTAAGCATATGACTGATTTAAAAACTTTATACTCTAGCCCCAACCTTCTAGTTGAAAACTAAATTAGTTCCGACTAGATGCATAAAGAAAGACCAAGCATATTGTTAAGATAAAAATTCTCGATGTAGCCCCCGGGCTTCTAAGTGGAAATTTTCCGGCTAGATGCTCCAAGTACACCAAACAACGTTTAACTTTTCTTCTTTCCACAGAATGAAAATGCTCGGAGGGGTGTCGCCAACGACAAGTACCAGAAGATGCGTGCGGACTTGGAAGCTGAAAAGGGTAAAATTGCCTTCTTGAAGGAACAGATCATCAAGAGAAAGCGTCTGTTTTTCCTTTCTTTTTCGTATTCCGACTTGGTCTTGTGTATTCTCTAAGTAATCACAGTGTACTTTTCTTTCTCCGACTTGTATAAACCATTTCCAAGGCTAAGGACATTGTCGAGTAATCCAAGCACATTCAGCAGCTAGATAGCGAAAACAAGATCCTTAAGCAGGAGAGGAAGGACATGTTGAAGATGCATGAAGACTCGCTGAAAGCCATGCAAGACTCTGCCAGTGAGGAGATGAACCGCTTGAAGGAGGAAATCGCAATCTTAAAAGATCATAAGAAAGCTGCCGATGAGAAAAATCAACGCCATCATGAAGCGTACAAGATCCTCCGACAAGAACGGAACTCCATGGCGGAGATTATCCAGCAACATGAGATAAGCATCTTTAGTAAGTGATTCTCCGTCTTTGATTTCTGTAAGCTGAATACTTTGAACCTTTGAACTCATGTGGTCCTTTGTCGGAAATTCGTAACTCCTATGGGTTTAACCCGGTCGCCTCCTCCGCCAAAGTAATGCATAATCCTTGCCCGCAACTTTATCAACACCGCCATCAAACAAGCCAAGGAGATAGCCAAGCCCCTCTAGATTAACATCAAGGCATCAAACTCTGTGGAGCAGTTCTCGGAGAGTCTGCGCCGAGCCCCCGAGCGTATCGCAAGCTGGAAAACTTCATGTGCATGGGCTTGTGCAAAAATGGCGTTGTCCATGGTCAAGGCACATTACGAGAATGCCGACATCGACACGGTAACCTCCGGTATCCCCGACGTAGATGACGAAGGCCAAAAGATCAACCACGAATCTATCTTGGCGTCACTCGCGGGTTATGACACCAGAGTCGCCGAGTTGGTCGACGTTAATGTCTTTGTGCCCATGAAGACCATCGATGGCGGTAACCAAAGCTCCTCCGAGTCCCTCAACACTGCCGACTTCGAGGAAGGTGACTCTCCTGATGCCGATGATGCTGCTTCCAAGTCGCCTGCGCCAGAGGAATAAAAAACAATTTGTAATATTTGTTTCCTCTTTAATTTGTATGCGGAAAAACTATGTGTTAACTTAAGGCGGAAAACAATGGTTGTAAACTCTTGCTACTTAAGAACTGATTCCAGCATGTATATATTTTTTAAGCAAGTGCTGGCTTATCCATTACTTTGGTTTTTATGCTTGACTTTTCGTGAGTCGGAAGACTCGTTGTCGTAACCATGCGCTCAGGCAATGATGCCCAATGGCACCGTCAAGAACCTAAGCACAAAATCGCCGACAATAAGTGCCAAAAGTCACTACTCCAAAATCCTCATAACAACGACAAAGAACGTGTAGACCAGAAAACTTAAGCTAACGCCCGTAGGCAGAATTTTAACAAGTGCAATCGCAAAACTTGTGCATAAAGGTTTTATATAATCCAAAAATGAACACTAAAGGAGGTAAAAGACTTAGAAATATGAGTGAACCAGAGAGCTTTATTTCATTGATTATATAAGAGATACACAATAGATAAAAAATGCTAAGTGTAGAAGGGACGTAGTTGTGCTATGTTCCATGGCCGATCAAGCTCTAGGTAGTCATCATCCGGGTCACGTCGCTTACACTTATGATCCTCGTTGGGTCTATCCTTCAGTTCATGATTGTCAACGAGGTAGTAAGACCCATTGAGTAGCGCCTTTATTATGATGAACGGTCCTTCCCATGGCGGGGATATTTTGTGTGACTTCTTCTGCTTAAGTCGGAGCACCAGATCCCCCTTTTTAAACGAGCGATGCCGGACGCGGCGACTTTGGTAGCTTTGTAGATTCTGCTGGTAGATGGCGGATCTTTGGCATGCCAAAACGCGCTCCTCCTCGAGAAGGTCCACATCTAGGCGTCTGGATTCTTCAGCGTCATCTTCGTCATAGGCGGCGACTCTTGGTGCATCGTGAAGGATGTCGGAAGGCAGGATGGCTTCTGCTCCATATACCATGAAGTAAGGGGTGTAGCTGGTGGATTTGTTGGGTGTAGTTCGTAAACTCCACAACACAGATGGCAACTCTTCCGCCCAGGGTCCAGCTGCTTTATGCAGCGGTGCCTCAAGACGTGGCTTTATTCCCTACAGAATTAATCCATTGGCTCGCTCAACCTGACCATTGGATTGTGGGTGTGCCACAGATGCAAGGTCAAGTCGGATGCCCTTCTCCAAACTATAAGCCTCCACTTCTCCAAGTGACAAGTTGCTGCCGTTGTCGGTGATAATGCTATGTGGGAGACCAAATCTCACCACTAGATCGCGGACAAACCTAAGGGCAGTTGCCCCATCGAGCTTTCTAATGGGTTTAGCTTCTATCCATTTATTGAATTTATCAACTGCTACTAGCAGATGCGTAAACCCACATGGTGCCGTCTGCAACGGACCAACCATGTCCAGCCCCCAGACTGCAAACGACCAAGTTATTTGTATTGTTCGCAATTCTTAAGCAGGAACATATGGTTGTCGAGCATAATACTGGCATCCCATGCATGTCTCTACCAGCTTGTCGGCGTCCGCCTTTGCGGTCAGCCAGTAGAATCCTTGCCGGAAGGCTTTCGCGACCAAAGATCAGGCAGCGGCGTGATGCCCGCAATCTCCAAGATGGATTTCTTGTAGGATTGCAATACCTTCCTGCTGGGAAACACACTTAAGGTATACACCAGTAGTGCTTCTTTTGTAGAGTTGTCCATTAATTATGGTATAGCCCTTTGCTCGACATACTATTTGCCGTCTTTCAACCTCATCGTCGGGCAAAGTTCCATGTTCGAGATACTCCATGAATGGTTTTGTCCAAGCCGGAGGGACGTTTGCCACCATGTGGACGAAAGAGTCTACTATGTCCGGGTTGTCGATGTCTGCTCCCTTCACGGATGGTGTCCGTAGATTCTCTAGGAAAACTCCTGGCGGAATTCGTTTGCGCCCTGATCCAAGCTTAGACAGAAGATCAGCTGCCTCGTTTTGCTCCCTAGGTACATACTTGACCTCGTAGCCCAAGAAGCTCTTGGCAATCTCGTCCACTTCGTCTCGATATGCCGCCATCATAGGGTTCCGCGCATTCCAGGTGCCATCCACTTGCTGGCAACCAAGTCAGATTCTCCACAGCAAACTATGCGCTTGATGCCAATATCCTTGGCTATGCGTAATCCGTGAATGGGTGCTTCATACTCCTCCATGTTGTTCGTAGCCTCGAAATGGATCTGCAGAACATAGTGTAGCTTGTCGCCAGTTGGTGACTGTAGCAGTACACCAGCCCCCGAGCCGTTGAGCATCTTTGATCTGTCAAAGTGCATCACCCAGTATTCTAGTTCCGGCAATGGGGTAGCGTCACGTCTCCCAGTATTCTGCGATAAAATCCGCCAAGTATTGTGATTTGATAGTGTCACGTCGCTTGTAGGTGATCTCGAAGGCAGCAAGTTCAATGCCCCACTTCGCGACCCTTCCCGTAGCATCGCTGTTTTTGATGATGTCGGACAGTGGAGTTTTTCTCACCACTGTGATGGGTTGCTCCTGGAAATAGTGCCTCAGCTTCCGAGAAGAAAGGAATACTCCATAAGCTATCCTATGGTAGTGCAGGTAATGCTGCTTGGACTCTATCAAGACCTCGCTTAGATAGTAAACTGGTCGTTGAAGTCCATGCTCATAGCCTGGTTCCTTCCTCTCTACCACGACGATGATGCTGATTACCCGGTTGGTGGCCGCCATGTAAATTAACATGGGATCTCCAGGCTCGGGTGCTGCAAGGATAGACGTTGAGGAAAGAATATCCTTGAGCTGCTTCAATGCAGCATCTGCTTCGTCCGTCCACATGAATTTGTCTACCTTCTTCAGCAACTTGTATAGCGGCAGAGCCTTCTCTCCAAGTCGGCTGACGAACCGACTAACTGCTGCAACACAACATGTTAGCCGTTGAATGTCCTTTAGGCATGTTGGACGGTTTATGTTTAAGATGACCTTGATTTTCTCTGGGTTGACCTCGATTCCACGCTGGGAAACAATGAAGCCCAACAATTTGCCGGCTGGAACCCCAAAGATGCACTTCTTAGGGTTAAGCATCATATTTTATTTCTGGAGATTATCAAAGGTTTCTTTTAAGTCGGAGATTAAGTCATTTTACTTTTTAGACATCACCGCTATATCGTCCACATAGGCTGGAACGTTCCGACCAATTTGATCATGTAGGCAATGTTGCATTGTACGCTGGTACGTAGCACCTTCGTTTTTCAGCCCAAAGGGCATCGTAACATAGAAAAACGTGTCGTAGGGGGTAGTGAACGAAGTGGCCAATTGGTCCGACTTCCTCATCTTGATCTGGTGGTATCCTGAGTATGCATTGAGAAAACACAAAAGTTCTGAGCCAGCCGTCGAGTCAATGACTTGGTCAATGCGAGGTAAAGAAAACGGATCTTTGGAACATGCTTTGTTCAAGCCGGTGTAATCAACGCACATTCTTAATTATTTGGTTCCCTTTTTGGGGACAAGTACAGGATTGGCCACCCATTGGGTGTGAAGGACTTCTCGGATAAAACTAGCCTTAAGTAACCTAGCTATCTCTTTGCCTATGGTGCGTCTCTTCTCATCTCCAGAGCGTCATAGAGGTTGCTTCACTGGTTTGCATTTTGGATCAATGTTCAAGCTGTGCTCGGCAAGTTCCCTCGGTACACCTTTCATGTCGGCAGGTTGCCAGGCAAAGATGTCCCTGTTCTCACGGAGGAACTCGACGAGCGCGCTTTCCTATTTGGGATCCAGGTTCGTCCCAATGGTGGTGGTCTTGGAGGCATCGCCTACCACAAGTTCCATCGGCTTGGTCTCGATGGCGGCCTTGAATGCTGGAGCGGAGTCGTAGATCTGTTTCTTCGACGTGGGAATCTCCAAGGCATCGACCTTGCTCTGGATCTCCTTGCATTCTTTGTTGTAGAGGACAGCTTCCGCGTAGGCTGCTTCTCTAATCTCGCAGTCCCTAGCTTTGGCAAATCTTCCGGATACGATGATGACACCGTTTGGTCCGGCTATCTTGAGTTTGTTGTAGACGAAGCATGGCTTGGCCATGAAGGTGTGGAATATGTCGCGGCCGAATATGACGTGGTACACTCTCTTGAAGGGGACCACCTCAAAGGTCATGTGCTCTTGGCGGTAATTATTAACATCGCCAAAGTCTACCTGAAGTGTGATGCACCCAAGGGACTGAGCCTCCCGACCAGGAACTACGCCATGGAAGATGGTGTTGGTACGCCTTAGGTTTGCCTCCGCCAAGTTCATCTTCTGCAGTGTATCCAGGTATATGATGTTGATGCTGCTTCCAGTATCCACCATACACTTGGTGAACTCATTGCCGTCAATCAAAGGGTTGATGACCATGACGTATTGGTTCTCCGTAGGGATGAGGTCTGGGTGATCCTTCCTGTCCCAAGTAATTGGAATCTCCGACCAGCGCATGAACTAGGGAACTGGGGGTAGAGTAGCCATCAGTATCCTCATAGAGGTCTTCTATTGTCGGACGGTGGGGGTGCCAAGGAAAGTATGGAAAACTGTCGCCTTCTTCTCGAAGGGGTTCTTGCCTTTGCCGTCGCCCTTGGCGGCGTGCTTGGGGTCAATGTCCTCGTCCATGTCACTTGAATCCTTGGACTCCTCCTCCTTCTTCTTCCCCTTGCCCTTTCCTCATGGTCTATTCTTCCGACTTCGCTTGTAGCGGGACTCCGGATCCTCCTTGAGGTCGTTGACGAACTTGCAGTGTCGATTGGTATGGGTGTCCTTGCCGTTGACATTGAGGTGTATGAGGAACGGCATATCGCGGTACTCTTCATAGGTTTGGGGAACGCGAAGCGCTGCCGAGGTAGTTTCACTTCCTTGTTGCTGCCCATGACCAGCTCCCAGTCCTCGGCCATGTTGTCCACCATCACCTCGTCCTGCGAAGGTCATAGCGACCATGTCGGGAGTTTGCTTTTCTTCTGGAGCGGTTTTCCGCTTTGTGCTATTGTTCCTCCGAGCCTGAGTTGGAACGGCCGTTGCCGGCAGGGAGCCACGAGCGTCGTCGGCGGCAGCTGTGAACTCACTGGCCAACTGAATCATCTGATTCAAGTCTAGCTGGTGATTGTCCTGCAGGCCCTTCACCTTATGTCGGAGCAACGTGCCCCTTCCCAACCCATCGATGAAGGCGGCCATGGCGGTCTGAGCATGCAATCCTGCGCAGGAATTCTCCATATCCAGCCATCGGGAGAGGTAGGCGCGAGATGTCTCATCTTTCTCTTGCACGCACCACTGTAGATCGCCAACAGTGCAGGGATGTTTGTACTACCCTCGAAGTTCTTGGTGAACGCTTCTTGCATGTCCAACCAATTGCAGATGGATTTCTCCGGCAAGTCGTCAATCCATTGATGGGCTGTGCCCGCCAACATCAATGGGAGGTACTTGACGACAATGTTGGGGTTACCCCCTGCGATCTCCACCGTGTTGCCGTAGTCCTTCAACCATGTAGCTGGCTTAGCGGTTCCGTCATAGGGATTGATGGTCTTGTCAATCCGGAAACCCTTGGGGTAAGTTGCGGACCGTATCGCAGGTCCAAAGCAACGTGGTCCCAGGTATGGTCCTTCCTGGGCCTCGTGGATCTTGTCTATCTGCGAACATGCATCTTATGGCTCCGAGCTTCTCTTCTTCTTGTCAACAGGGGATGGGCTGTGTGAACGACGCGGGCCCCCTCCCCCATGGTGACTGCTAGGCGGCGACAAAGGCGGAGGTGGCGGTGGGTTAGCCTTCTTGCTATTACCCTCTTGCGACGCCTCGCGCTTGTCGCGGTTGCTTGTCGGACGCGGAGGGTCATGGCGCGACCTGCTCTTGTGTCCTTGGTTGCGCTCTCCGTCATGACGAGTCTGCTCTGCATTATCACGGATGACGATGTCTCCCTGCCTTGGCGGGGGCATATCCGTACGACAGTGAGCCTTGGTGTCTTCACGATGTCGGGGTGAACGGGGCGGTGGCGATGGGCGACGAGGTTGGGCCTTACCTCCGTGGTCGGAGGATATGGGGATAACATCCTTACTATTGCGCGCATCCCTCCGTCTTCGTTCTGATGAACCCGTCTGAGACCCGACATCAAGAGGAGATCTTTCCCTTGGCGTCTTATGCTGGCTAGACTGGCAAAACGCTGGGTCAGACTCGAGCCTCTAAGAGGTGGCCTTTTCCTGCTGTTTTACCGCCTTGGCCACTAGGTCATAGACCTGGTCCACCGCCTCAGGCGATCTATCCTGCTCCAGAAGGGTCTTGGCAATGGCAAGGTTGAGGAGAGGGGTGGGCATCACCTACCTGCCTTCACTGTCAATGGAGCCCATCCTAGGTTTCGCCGTACACCAAAATCGTTGATGATGCGAGCTGGAGCATTCTTGGCCTTCTACTGCTGCAGCAGAGTCTTGTACTCGGGCTCTATTGCTCTAGCTTTCTCTATGGATTTCTGCGCGTTGACTAGATCTCGATCTAGTTTTGCGCCTTGCTCCGCGATGGCCTGCGCTTCCTCCAGCAGCTGCTGGCGCTTCTCGTCAAGATGGGTCACGTTCCGGATATGAGCTACGGTCAGTGGCTCAACGAGGAGATTGCCGTACATCACTCTATCAGCTGGAGTAACTTGGGCAGCAGAAGACGTAGATGCTGGAGGCGGCAAGTTTACGGTGTTGTTGTTGCTCGGGACGGTACCGAGTTCCTGCGGATGTTGTACTGGGCTAGGCGGCGGGGTCATGACCTGATGCAGCCCGTCCTACGGACGCACCTCCATCTACAACACCTAGTCCCTCAAGTGGACCAATGACTCGCGCCCGTGCCAAGCTGCTACAAGCCAAGGTTAACTCGCTCCTTTCCTCATGTGATTTTGGTCTACCTTTGGATGGCTTGCTACTTCATGCATCTACGTTGTGTATCCTCAGATATGAAGCAGCACCACCACACCAAGCCACCAAGGAAGCAGGACCAGGAGAAGAAGCCGCTGGAGCGCTGCACACCGTAGTCTCCGGTGTAGACCGGAGTCTCCGGTCTCCTACACCGGAGTCTCTGGACCTTCCTCCGGTCCAGGCCGGAGACTCAAGCCTGGGACAGCCAGAAGCCCCCTCCGGAGACGGGTCCGGAGATTGACCGGAGTCTCCGGACCCCAGACCGGAGTCTCCGGACCGACAGTCGCCAGGCATGTTAAAGCCTTTTGGGCCTGACCCATGTAACCCCCAATTTCGCCCCAAACTTCCAGTTTTATTCCAGAACTACCCCTGTTTATGTGGTTGGCCTATATATAGCCCCACTCCTCATATGTAAACCCTAGACTTGGATAATGATAGATTAAGACACCCCTTTGTGGATCTTTTAATCTATTGGTCTCATGCTCCTACCAAGGAGCACCTATTGTCCACCCTCCTCTTGGATCTTGCCTAGTGCGTTCAAGTTGTACAAGGCCTTGGGTTCTCGGTTTCTCGCCCCCAAGTCGTCAAGGTCTCACCAAGCACCCCGTCCCCCGTTGTTGGCGTGGAGAGAGAGCTTCGCCCAACACCGATCCTAGAGATTATGTTGGACGGGTTGCCACCGGCGTGAGATAACGGCGTGTATCGTGATTTGCGTGCGTGTGTTCGTGGTTTTCATCCTTTCTTCCCCCGTCCACCGCTTTCCCCTCGTTTCCCGTGGAATTTCGTGAAAGATCGGGCCACCCCTAGGGGTTACTCCCTAACATCTTGGTATCAAGAGCAAGGTTGATCACGAATTCCCCCCAATTTTTCTTCTATCCACCATAAATTCGAAAATTTCCCAAAAAATAGCCCCAATTTGCCTTTGGATCGATCTGTCATTTTGGAGTGTTATTTGTGGTTTTGATCCGACCAAATCTTGTCTAAGGTGTTGGTTCAGCTTTTGCATGCGTTTCCCAGCCCAATTTTGGCCAAATTTTCGTGGATTTGAGGACTCTAGGCGTGGATTTCCGTTCAAGAACACGAGCAGACACCCCACACCGGAGTCTCCGGCCTGCCCACCGGAGTCTCCGGTCTACACCGGAGTCTCCGGCCCTGGACGCCAGTTTTGACCATTTTTCCTCTTTTCAGCATTGGCTAATCTATCCACTTGTTGTTTGTGTTCCGTGTGCGTGTCACCAACTAACAGATAGCTTCCGCAACATCGCTGCGCTCTTTGACACCATGGACCCCAAACTCTTCCCCGCTCCATTGACACAAGATCATCACCATCAACTAAGGTATAACTTGTGTCAACCTTTGTAGCCATATCTTCCTTTGTGTGTACCTATCCTATGAGAGCAACTCATTTTGTGTTTGTCTAAGCATTGTGCACTTGCCATTGGAAAGTGAGAGTGTGAGGGCAAATACAAAAGTTAACATAGTAGCATAGCAAGGGAGAAAAAGAAAAAGAATAAAAAAACGAGAAAAAGAAAAAGAAAAATAGAAAGATACATAGTCTCCCAATACAAAGAGAGCATCAAGCTTGTAAGCAAAAGAGAGAGGAAGAAGCGCGCGAAGGCAAGTGCACAAATCCGTTGCTTACCCTCTTTTGGCAAACGAGTTGTGGTCTCTCCTTGCGTTGGCATGACACCCGAGCGTAATCTTCGTTAGGCCATTTCGTGCTCACTTTCATAGTCGTGCTAACCCCATTTTTCTCCACGCGTGTGTGTAGTCGTAGGTTCTCGTCACCTTTTGAGTTGACCATTTCCTTTTGACTTGAGTTGTTGGATCTTCTCCACTTTTGACTATCCTTTGCGTTCGGTTGGTTCTTTGGTTTTTCCACAATCCTACCCATCCACCAAAAGCTTTTGAGAGTGTAGTTCCTTTGTGTGTGAGTTTCTTTGCCATTTCACTTTGCATGTTGTTCGCTCCTTTGTGTGGCATTTGGTTTGATATAATCTCCAAGGTGAGGTAAAAGGCTAACTCTACGCACCCTTACTCTCTATATACAACCCTTGTCGGCTTTGCATCATGGACAGGGATGGTGAGCCGTCCCAACCACCACCACCACCTACGGAGGACGACAATCCATACATGACAAGATGGGACCATTGGAAGGTTCGAGGAGAATTCAACTACCGTTGTGAAGCCCTTGAGCGGCGCCAACATGAATAATTTAGCGAAGCCCGAGTGGAGTTCAAGAACATCGACAACCGCTTCGAGGAAGTCCGAGGCCAAATGCATGCGATGCAACACAACCTCGGTCATCAAAATGAAGCTCTTGGTCGTGCACTCGCCTCGACGGATGAGAAGCTTCAACGCCTCATCGATGGGTTGGCAAGGCCACGCTCGCGAGACTCAAGATCATCATGGCACTCCTCAAGTGAATCAAGTGCGCCTCGCCGTCACGCTTCAAGGCACCGAGATGGACCCGTCCTTCAATCCATGAGCTCTTCTCAAGCGGTACCATCTGCACGACACACCGCAACGTCAAGCTATGATGGTGACCTCTCCGCAAGACCTCCAAGACGTGAAGTGGACCGGCCACAACAAAGGACACTTGTGCTTCAACAAGAACAACCTCACATGGACCACCAAGCCCATCGTCATCGACATGTTCTTTCCACAACAAGTGAAGCATCCGAAGTGGAAGAACAAGTTCGCCGCCGGTGTGAAGCACTCGAAGATCCACCAAGGCGACCCCCTCGACATGAACGTCAACGTCGTCAACATGACCTTCATGACGAGCCTCCTCCACATCAAGAAGAAAGAGAGAAGCCCATTGCGCATGCGGCTCGACGTCCTCCTCGCCACATGGCGCAAGATAATGCTCCTCGGCATCAACCACGACAAGAACAAGAGCAAGCTCCCCAAGCTCGCCGTGAGGACCAACAACCTCCTCCTCGTCCTCAACCGCGCCAACAACAAGAGCAAGCTCCCCAAGCTCGTCGTCCAAACCAAGTTCCACCACCAAACACAGCACCTCAACAACCGCAAGAGTAACGCCACCATCAACAAGAAAGACATGAGAGCTCGGATGATGAAGTTGGTTGCCACAATCATGGCAACCGTCGAAACCGGAACCGCAATGAGGAAGAAACTTTTGGCAAGCTCAAGTTCACCATGCCCAAGTTCACCGGTTCCAATGATCCCGAAGAATACCTCTCATGGGAACTCAAGGTTGACAAGATCTTCCGCATGCACAACTTTAGCAATGAGAAGATGATGGCCATGGCATCCCTCGAGTTCGATGAATATGCCAACCTTTGGTGGGAACAAGTCCAACTCGCTCGTGAATCAAAAGAAGAGCCCCCAATCTCAACTTGGCAAGATATGAAGGCTCATATGAGATCCCGCTTTGTTCCTTCAAACTACACGCGTGACCTCTTCAACAAGCTTCAAACGCTTAGTCAAGGAACAAAGAACGTGGAAGAGTACTTCAAGCAAATGGAGCTCAACATGATCCGTGCCAACATTGAAGAGCGTGATGAGCAAACAATGGCACGTTTCCTCAATGGCTTGAACCATCCTATCAAGCGCATCACCGAGTTCCAATGGTACAACAACATGGTTGAGCTTGTGCACATTGCATCAAAGGCCGAACGTCAAGTGCAAGAGGACATCAAGTTCAACAAGCCAAAGACATACTTCACATACAAGCAAGCTCCAACCACTACTCCGACAACGCCAAGTGGAAGCTCCTCAAATACCACCAAGCTTCCCTTCAAGCCAACACTTCCTCAAGGAAAACCGCCCCCAAGTGGCAAGTACACAAGAGGTGAACAACCATTCAATGGTGAGTGCTACAAGTGTGGAGGCAAAGGACACAAGTCGGCCGCATGTGGAAACAAGAAAGTTTTGTTCATCCATGACAACGGCGATGAAGAATACTTGAGTGAAGATGAGTTTGATGCAAGGGTCAAGGAAGCCATGGCAAGGCAACATTTGGAAGAGGACCAAGAGCTACTCATGTGTGAGCATGACACAAGTCCATCGCTTGTGGTCACAAGGGTCTTAACTACTCAAGCCAATGAGAATGAAGACCAACGATCAAACATCTTCCAAACCCATGCCGGTATCAATGGGAGGTCCATCAAAGTTGTCATTGATGGAGGGAGTTGCCACAATCTTGCAAGCACGGAATTGTGTGAGAAACTCAACCTCACCCTCCATCCACATAAACACCCCTACCATATCCAATGGCTAAGTGACCAAGGATCCGTCAAGATCAAGCACACCGTCTCGGTAACGTTCTCAATTGGGCCCTACAAGGACACGGTGGAATGTGACGTGGTCCCAATGACGGTTTGCCATATGTTGCTCGGAAGTCCGTGGCAATATGACAAGCGTGCTTTGCATGATGGTCACTCAAACACCTATACCTTCAAATGGCTTGATAAAACTTGTGTGTTGCAACCAATGACTCCTAGCCAAATAATTGCGGACAATGCAAAGGCTTTAGCGCGGGCGCAATACACAAAAACACCTTGTGAGAAGAGTGGTGAGCGAGAGAACCACACCATAGTGAGTGAGAGCTACAAGCCAAACTCGAGTGGAAAAACTAAGAGTGTTCTTCCTGCCACGAAAAGTGAGATGAGAGAAGTGCGGAACAACCCATCCATCTTGCACTATGTCCTTGTATGCAAGGGACTAGCGCAAGGAACTAACAACTTGACAAATGTTCCTCCTTCTTTGATGGGTATTTTGCAGGAATTCCAAGATGTATTTCCCGAAGAGCTTCCTCATGGCCTTCCTCCTCTTCGTGGAATCGAGCACCGCATCGACCTCATACCTGGCGCCCCACTCCCAAACCGCGCGGCGTATCTCACGAACCCGGAAGGGACAAAAGATATCGAACGCCAAATCAACCAACTCGTCTCCAAAGGTTTGATCCAAGTAAGCACTAGCCCAAGCGCGGTCCCCGTGATTCTAGTCCCAAAAACGGATGATACGTTGCGGTTATGCATGGACTGCCGTCCAATCAATGCTATCACCGTGCGTTATCGACATCCTATACCGCGTCTTGATGACATGCTTGATGAGTTATGTGGAGCCACTATATTTTCGAAAATTTATCTTCGTAGTGGTTACCATCAAATTCGCATGGCCGAAGGTGATGAGTGGAAAACTGCCTTCAAGACCAAGCTTGGTCTCTATGAATGGTTGGTTATGCCTTTTGGCTTATCTAATGCCCCATCTACCTTCATGCGTCTCATGAACCATATTTTGAGATCTCTCATTGGGAAGAGTGTAGTTGTTTACTTTGATGACATCCTTGTCTATAGAAAGTCACTAGAGGAGCATGTTACTCATGTTAAGGAGGTCCTTCAAATCCTCCGTCATAAAAAGTTGTATGCTAATCTCCCAAAGTGCACTTTTGCAAAATACAAGCTGATTTTCCTTGGTTTTGTTGTGTCTTCTAATGGCATTGAAGTTGATGTCTCAAAAGTCAAGGACATACGAGATTGGCCCATCCCTACAAATGTTAGTGAACTTCGTAGTTTTCATGGGTTGGCTGGCTTTTACCGTCGCTTTGTGAAAGACTTTTCTACCATTGCTTGCCCCCTCAACGAATTGACCAAGAAAAATGTCACGTTCGTTTGGGGAAAAGCACAACAAAACGCTTTTGATGAGCTCAAAAAGAGGCTCACCGAAGCACCACTCCTTGCATTACCGGATTTCACAACAACTTTTGAGATTGAATGTGACGCTAGTGGAATTGGCATTGGAGGCGTCCTTATGCAAAATGGGCGTCCCATTGCTTACCATAGTAAGAAACTCGATGGCGCACGCCTCAACTATCCCATTTATGACAAAGAACTTTTTGCCTTGGTTCGAGTTCTTCAAGTGTGGCAACACTATCTTTGGCCCAAAGAATTTATCATCCATTCCGACCATGAGTCGTTGAAGTATCTTAAGGGCCAAGCCAACTTGAGTAAAAGGCATGCAAAATGGGTTGAGTTCATGGAGTCTTTTCCTTACATTGTCAAATACAAGAAGGGCAAAGAAAATGTGGTAGCGGACGCCTTGTCTCGCAAAAACACAAGCCTTCTTACCGACTCGAAGTAAATGTCTTGGGTCTTGATGACATCAAATCTTTGTACGCGTCCGACCCTTTCTTTGGACCAATTTTTGCAACATGTTCAATAGACAAAGGGATTGATGATTTCTATTTGCATAAGGGTTTTCTTTTCAAACAAAACAAGCTTTGCATTCCGAAATTGTCTCTCCAACTTTTGCTTCTTCAACAGTCCCATGGTGGAGGCCTTATGGGTCACTTTGGTCGTGACAAGACTTATGACATGCTCTCCAATCACTACTTTTGGCCAAAGATGAAGCGCGACGTGGAGCGCCACGTTCAACGATGCACTACATGTATCCAAGCTAAGTCTAAGTCCAATCCCTTTGGTCTTTATATGCCATTGCCTATACCTCATGCACCTTGGTCGGACATTAGCATGGACTTTGTGTTAGGCTTGCCTAGCTCTAAACATGGTCATGATTCTATATTTGTAGTAGTGGATCGCTTTTCAAAAATGGCACATTTCATTCCGTGCCATAAGACCGATGATGCTTCACATGTAGCAAATTTGTTTTTTAGGGAAATAATTCGGCTCCACGGTGTACCAAGAACAATCTTCTCCGACCGCGACGTAAAATTCATGAGCTACTTCTGGAAGACTCTCATGGCCAAGCTCGGCATCAAGATCCTCTTCTCGTCCGCCTCGCATCCTCAAACCGATGGACAAACCGAGGTCGTCAATCGAAGTCTTGGCACACTCCTCCGGGTGTTGATAAAGAAGAACCTTAAAGACTGGGAGGAATGTATTCCACATGTCGAGTTCGCCTACAACCGCGCCAAGCACTCCACCACCATGAGGAGCCCGTTCATGATCGTCTATGGCTTCGAGCCCCTCACCGCGCTCGATATCCTTCCACTACCTCTTCATGAACGTGCCAATATGGACGTGGACAAGCGTGCCCAAACAATGAAGAAACTCCAT
Organism: Avena sativa; assembly: GCA_916181665.1. Lineage (NCBI taxonomy): Eukaryota > Viridiplantae > Streptophyta > Magnoliopsida > Poales > Poaceae > Avena > Avena sativa. The sequence goes on along the minus strand of OV702279.1, from coordinate 141,931,729 downwards.
GAAGACACAAGAGCCACGATCGAGAAACAAGTCCTTCGCCAAGCATCAAGGCTAAACAAGAACAAGAAAGAGGTGATCTTCGAAGAAGGCGACCTTGTGTGGATACACTTGAGTAAAGACCGCTTCCCCAAGGACCACGACTCCAAACTCAAGCCAAGAGGTGATGAACCGTTCAAAGTGCTAAAGAGGGTCAACAACAACGCCTACATCATAGATATCCCAACATCCAAGTATCTTGTGAGCCCGACATTCAATGTCAAGGACCTATCACCCTACCATGGCGAAGATGAAGTTGAGAAGGTTGAAGAGTCGAGGACGACTCTTTCCCAAGGGGGGGGGCTGATGCAGCCCGTCCTACGGACGCACCTCCATCTACAACACCTAGTCCCCCAAGTGGACCAATGACTCGCGCCAGTGCCAAGCTCCTACAAGCCAAGGTTAACTCGCTCCTTTCCTCATGTGATTTTGGTCTACCTTTGGATGGCTTGCTACTTCATGCATCTACGTTGTGTATCCTCAGATATGAAGCAGCACCACCACACCAAGCCACCAAGGAAGCAGGACCAGGAGAAGAAGCCGCTGGAGCGCTGCACACCGGAGTCTCCGGTGTAGACCGGAGTCTCCGGTCTCCTACACCGGAGTCTCCGGACCTTCCTCCGGTCCAGGCCGGAGACTCAAGCCCAGGACAGCCAGAAGCCCCCTCCGGAGACGGGTCCGGAGATTGACCGGAGTCTCCGGTCCAGACTGGATTCTCCGGACCCCAGACCGGAGTCTCCGGACCGACCGTCGCCAGGCATGTTAAAGCCTTTTGGGCCTGGCCCATGTAACCCCCAATTTCGCCCCAAACTTCCAGTTTTATTCCAGAACTACCCCTATTTATGTGGTTGTCCTATATATAGCCCCACTCCTCATATGTAAACCCTAGACTTGGATAATGATAGATTAAGACACCCCTTTGTGGATCTTTTAATCTATTGGTCTCATGCTCCTACCAAGGAGCACCTATTGTCCACCCTCCTCTTGGATCTTGCCTAGTGCGTTCAAGTTGTACAAGGCCTTGGGTTCTCGGTTTCTCTCCCCCAAGTCGTCAAGGTCTCACCAAGCACCTCGGCCCCCGTTGTTGGCGTGGTGAGAGAGCTTCGCCCAACACCGATCCTAGATTTTATGTTGGACCGGTTGCCACCGGCGTGAGATATCGGCGTGTATCGTGATTTGCGTGCGTGTGTTCGTGGTTTTCATCCCTTCTTCCCCCGTCCACCGCTTTCCCCTCATTTCCCATGGAATTTCGTGAAAGATCGGGCCACCCCTAGGGGTTACCCCCTAACATGACCTTTGCGCGATCATTGTCGGCAGCAACAGGTGGTCCCTTCCCTTTGTCCAGAGCTGTAGGCGAAGCTCGTCTGGGCTGATCTTCATCCATCGCCGTCCCAATGGTGACAAACACCTCTCGAGACGTGACGACGTTGTTGTATTGCTCGTCGCGCGTGTACTCCTCCTCCATCTCCTGCATGGCGGAGTCTAGTTCCTCTGGACTGAAATCTATCTCTCCTCTGAATCTGCACTGAAGTCGGCGTATAGCGCGTCAATCAAAGAGTCGGAGGGTGCCAGGACTTCCTCGATGATGGGGGTGGAGGTGCAATAGCAGCGACGATGACTGGAGGTGGTGGCGCAGCAGTGGCGGCCGGAGGCGGTGGTGGCGGTTGCTGAGGCGGCGATGCTACGCCAATGAGCGGAAGATCCACCTGAGCTGCCCCCTCGGCCTCCGCGTAGCTGTTGACGGTGTTCACCATGCTTTCGAAGGTGAGGCGTCCTGAAGCTTGCTGCCGCCTTAGAGAATGCCGGAGAAGCGTTCCCTGGTCCAGTCCTTCCACAAAGTGATACATAGCATCATCATTGGGGTAGTGGGCTAGATCGGCTCGTATACGGAGCCACCTGGCAAGGTCATCACGGGGGTTTTCGCCCTCTCTCTGAATGCAATGCACCAGATCGAAGATGGTAACCACTCAGACAAACTTGGATCTCTGCTGTCCAGACGCACGGACGAAGCCGGCGGACTTGTAGTGATCTTCCACCGTTATGTTCTGCATAGGGGCGATTTGGGTGGGCCTTGAATTTTTCTGATCTTTGCCAACAAACTTCGAGGAGAGATCCGACATCGATCCTTCCGCGAACGTATCCTCCCCGTAGGCAGTCTGTGCGGGTCTTGATGCTCCTCCGACTCCCAGGGAACTAGTTCCCGAGTCGGTTTCGCCAATGAAGAGGTGGATGTCTCTGATAGGAACGATCGAACACCGCGTAGGGTTCGTCTTCGCCAGGATCTAGAACTCGTCGGGAGGGACGATCGGAACTTTGCCGGAGAAGAGAACGCGACCGATGTCTATGGTTTTGCCGATTCCTGCGAAGATCTTGGTCCTCGCCCCCTAAAGATCCTGAAGTGATTCTTGCCCCACAGTGGGCGCCAACTGTCGTGGTATTGCTGACGAGTACGCCATGGAGGGGTCCTCACAGTGCGTGTTTAGAGACGTGGGGGAAGGTGGATGGTTGACGGGTACGAGGTAACATAGCTTACCCAGGTTCAGATCCCACAACGATGTCGGAATCCTACTCCTGCTATAAATCATTATAATGGCAATACACCGAGTTACAGAGATAGGTTTGTTGTGCGAGGTGACTAGAAAGTCTAAGTTATCGTCTGAGATTGCGCCCTAAAGGCTCCCACAGGACAAACTTATATAGTCGCCAGGTCCTAGGGTTATAGGGAAAAATCCTAGCCGGACAGGTTATAGAGTCCTACACTGTCTATTACTAGTCTAGCGTGTCTTGCACTCCAAGGTTCCGAGTACGTCCGTGACTCCTTCGTATGCTTCCTTTATCCGGCATGGGCCTCCCTTCTGGATCCATCTAACTGGGCCACTCAGCAGGCCATGGGCCATGCTACCAACTATGGGCCACCCGGGTTATCCGAATAAGAGACATGCTATGAGGATACCCATATAGCATATCCCCAACACGCACCCTTCCGCTTTTCCTTGCCCAACCTTTTTGCGGGCTGCTGGGATTCTTGAGGATTTTCTAACCTTGGTTCGGAGGGTTGGACTAAGAAGCTATATGCAGGATGAGAGCGTGCAATATGCTACGCTCACTATAACATTTGTGGAGAGATTCTCTTTTACTAACAGCTTGTTAAAGCCAGATGTGTCTTCAAAATTTATGGCAGTCCTTACACCATGACATTGAAGAAATTTTATGAGGCCTTGGGACTTCGTACAGCTGGATCGGCGAAGAAGATTCCAGCTCAACCCGCTAATTTGTTGGAGCTCTACCGCAGGATAACCAATGATGATGACCGTAGAGCCCAACGGGGAAAGATAAGAAATATTCAACTCCCAGCTATCAGGTATTTTGATTACTATCTTGCCACTAGTGTTCTTGGTAGGGAGAACACTAGTAATGTTTCCAACTATCATTTGTCCTTCATATCTGTTGCGCTCAACAATGAAACTAGGTACAATCTTGGTTCTCTCATTGCTCGCCGTTTAGCTGCTAAGGTACCCATTTATGGGTGAATTATTGATACATGTGTTGTTGCTGCCTTGGCCTGGCTGTTGATCCAAATGATATAGTTTTGGATCCTCAGAGGCTTGATCTTGCTGCCATGAAGGCGCATCACTTTTCCACTGGTGCCTCTACCCTTGAGAGCCTGGTTTATAAAATGGTGTTTACTGACGGGGAAGAGAGAGAGATCCCTCTACCCCAAACCACTTTGTTCAGTATTTCCCATAGACCTTTGTCACGCTCCAAGGAGGATATGGATGAGAAGCTGCGCATTCTTGGGTTCCATGGACATTAACAGGGGGACGCGCCCTCATACGACCCCTCTGTACACTACACAGGGGAGTCCTCGACCTCGTACCAGGACGAGGGAGCCTCCTCAATGTACTATGAAGGTGCACCTACTTGGTCACCATGGAGTTTAGCCCCACTTAGGCCAAAAGCCTAATCTTGGGGGGAGGTATACCGACATCACACTCATCTATATATCATGTTTAGTCAGTTCTTTGTATATCCATTGTTTCGCTTTTTTTTGGTTCTTGTTTCTTGTTTCCCAAAACACTAAAATACCAAAAATATTTTTGTTGTTTCTCTTGGTTTGTTTCTTTGCTTTTTAGCTTTGGTTTGCCTTAAAGCAAAATCCAAAAAGAGTTTGCTTTTTTTTTCTTTGTTTGCTTGTTTTAAAAAATTCAAAAACACCAAAAATATTTGTTGTTCTTCTTTGGTTTTGTGAGTTCTTTGCAGGGTTCAGCCGTCCTCAGTGGAGTTTGGTTTCATGTTATTATTCAAGTCACACAAGTGAAGGGCAATAATGAAGATTAAGACAACTTGAGGTGTGGAAAGAGGCTGGTAACGAACTCTATTTGTTTTCATTTTTGTATATATACTCATCATCGTGAGAATTCTTACTCTGTTTATGTAAGGTGTATGTTAATAATGGATGCTTAGTAGTTCTTGCTTGTTTGTGATTAGCTCCATCTTGCTAGTAGTTTATAGCATTTCATATGAATGTTTGCTTGCATTGTTCTATTCATATCTTGGTATGATATTGTGGTATCCTCCTCTAAAAGTTTCCTATGAATCGACTTGGCACATGCTCATGCATGCATATCACTAAAAAATAGTCAGTAAGCCTCGATGATTTATTTTTCCTCAGAGTTCTTGTATCACTTTTATGCCATAATTAGTCCGATTTTGTTGCAAGCATGATTATGACAGTTATTTCTCTCTTGTTTGTCACTCCCTCTCTATTGCTAGCCTTCACTTGCACTGAGTATGAACTGTACTTGTGCTTCCAACTCCCCAAAACAATTATTGTCAACAGTGTCCACCATACCTACCTATTAGCATAATTTGCTATTTCAGTGCATATTCTTTATGCCTTGTTATCTTCCAAATAAAATGTTTGACTATTTTAACAAAGTTAGTTAGTAAAGCTCTCATCAACTTGATGCACACTTTATTCCTTGCACTTAATAATCCTAAACCATTGTGACCTATCCATGAAAGTTATATGCTTGCAAATTATAGACTGGGAGTTAGCAGAACCGTGCTGTCATGGGGAACACTTTCAACACTCATGGATACATATCCAGTTGATACCATGCTCTTTTGTTTGCGGATGTCGTTAGTGTGAAATAAAAGGGGAGCTTGTGAGTTCATGGAGTTATATATATATGTGTTAGAGAAACGCCTAGGCCGCTAGCCTAAGCCATGCCTAATCATGGTGGAAACTTGCAACATCACCATAATGAGCATTCTGTGAAGCATCCTCAATAAAAATCTATGCAAATAGTAAATAAAAAGATCGCCGAGATGCTCATTGTCTGCTTGCCTTGTCATTTTGATCATGGCATAGCTCCTGTATCATGTGCAAGCGGTACCCGGTTGGCGGTTCTCTATGATATGCATATATTTACAATGAAAAGAACTTACAGGTGACTAAAGTTGAGTAGCATGCGGAGCGGCCCTCGTACTCAAGGGACATGGGATTTCCAGTTTATGGTCTGTCAAGTATATAACTCATATTGGACCTCACTTTCACCTTAACGACATAAAGATGCCTATGATAGGGGCAATGAGAGCTCAAAGCTAATTAGTACCTTACTTTAAGCATTTGGAAGCCTTTCAAACTTTTCAAAACCTTTTCACTTCCTTGTTGAGTCACCACTTATTCTATGAGCACCTTCTTGAGAGCATAGTTGTCATTCTTGTGTTTGTCTCAAAAACTGGTTAATTATGTCATGACTTTGATGCTTGTATCTCTGATATCCTTACTTCTAATCTTCACTTGAACTTCAGAGGTGCCTTGGAATTTATATTGTGCTCTTCAAACAAAGGAAAGCGAGATACCACTCTATCATACCTTTTTATGAGCATTGCAATGTTGCTTATGTTTATGTTCCATGCTACTTATTATTATTGAGTCGGTTTCTCTTCATAGCCTGCAATGACTATTGAGTAGACTTAGTTGCATACTTCTTATTATGAATGGTTTAAGTATCTACTCCTGTGCTGAGAATATATACAACATATGAAGCAAATGTGTTCGTGAAAGTTCTTTTAATGCACTCAGTTTTCAACTGAATTGCTTGAGGACAAGCAATAAGCTACGCTTGGGGGAGTTGATCCGTCTAAAACGTATCTACTTTCCCGAACACTTTTGCTATTGTTTCTCCTCTAAATTTGTGTGATTTGGATACAACTAACATGGACTGACGCTGTTTTCAGCAGAATTACCTTGGTGTCTAGTTTCTGTGCAGAAAATCAACTATCAAGAAAAATCCCGGAAAATATGCAAAAATCCTATTTCACCAGAAGATCCACAGAGCCAGAGTACGAGACGGAGTGGAGTCCTGAGTGGCCCACACCCCTGCTAGGCGCGGGCCAGGCCTGGCCGTGCCTAGGGGGTGTGGCCACACCAGGCACCCCCTTGGCCTCCCTCTTCGCCTATAAGAAGCCTCTTGACCTAAAAATCGAGGGGGGTTCATCGTTTTTCCAGAAAGAGTTCCGATGTGCCGCCACCACCAGAAGCCGCGATTCGGAACCAGAAACTCGGTTCTGGCACCCTGCTAGGACGGGTAATTTGGGGAGAATTATTGCCATCGTCATCACCAATGCCTCTCCATCAACCATCAATGTTTCCGTCATCCATGAGTGAGTAATCCCCCGCTGTAGGCTATGGGTATGGTAGAGATTGGATGAGTTCTATCATGTAATCGAATAAGATTGATAGGGCATAGTGCCTAGTATCTCTATCAGTGCTATTTGACTTTGTTGCAACTTGTTGTGCTTAATTCTTGTCACTAGGTCCCGAGTGCCATGATCTCAGATCTGAACTTATTATTGAATCATTATGATAATATTTTTTGTGATCTTATCTGCAAGTTGTGTACACATATCATTGTTCGGATCCAAAGGCCCCAAAGTGACAAAAATTGGGACAACCGGAGGGGATGGCTGTGATGTGAGGATCACATGTGTTCATGTAGTGTTAATGCTTTGATCTAGTGCTTTATTAAAAGGAGCACCTTAATTGCCAGTAGTTCCCTTGAGGCCCCGCTGCAACGGGCTGGCAGGACAAAAGATGTTGTGCAAGTTCTCATTGCAAGCACGCATGACTATATATGGAGCACATGCCTATGACTGTTTAGTACTTGGATGCTTATTCTTATTTATCTGCAATTGCCCTAGATCTTGAAGTTACATGTTTAGACTCGTCCATGCAACACCCATCCATCCATCCCTATGCCTACCGTGCTCATATCATACTGTTTGCTAATACTGTTACTATTGCTCATGTTTTACCGCTGCTATTGCTACTACAAACTGTTGCTACTGATAAACTTCTGTGAGCAAGAACTATTTCCAGGTGCATCTAAATTGACAACTCAGTTGTTAAGGCTTGCAAGTATTCTTTGGCTCCCCTTGTGTCGAATCAATAAATTGGGTAATACTACCCTCGAAGACTGTTGCGATCCCCTATACTTGTGGGTCATCAGCTATTATGATACTAGTCGGTTATGCTCACGGCTCACTGATCATGGGAATGCGAATTTGCAGGCATAACAGAGATTTTCGGACCATAAAATCCGGGGTCTCATAGGGATAAGACACCAATATTCCGCTGCGTATACCCCTCAACAAAATGGTGTAGCCAAGAGGAAAAATCGGACTTTAATGGACATGGCAAGGTCTATGTTTGCTGAATTCAAGTCACCATACAACTTCTAGGATGAAGCTATTTCCACCACTTGTCACTCATCAAACCGGCTTTACCTCCGCAATATCTTGGACAAGACACCTTATGAGATACTTATCGGTAACAAGCCCAACATATCTTATTTCTGGGTGTTCATTTGTAAGTGTTTCTTTCTCATTAAAGTAGTTTGTTTGTCTAAATTTGAATATAAGGATTTAGAAGGTATTTTTGTTGGTTATGGTGCCGAATCCCACACTTAGAGTCTACAAAAAGCTCTCCAGAACTGTTGTTGAATTGTGTAGTGTGGTGTTCGAGGAAAATGATGGCTCGCGTGTGGGGAAAGTTGATGTTTGTGATGTAGATGTTGAAATACCCCAAGATGCCATATGAAGAATGAGTGTGGGATTTTTCCGTCCCATTGAGGAACCCCTTGTGGCATATAGGGATGGACAATTCTCTACTCAAGTAGAGCCCTCATCTACACAAGATCAACAAGCTCCACCTGCTGGAGAAACTACTGCACCAACCTGTGACAACCTCCTGAAGTTAATCAAACATCAAAAGAAACTGGAAGCTCCAGGCTGGATTTTCTTCCTGAGGACGGATTATCTGGCCCTAGGCCAACCATGCAAGAAACGAATAGTAAGTATAGGAAGAAGATGAAAATCCCAGGCTAGATTATCCAGCCCCTCCCTCGTTTGGATTATCCGGCCCTGAGAATTCAGAACAGTAGAGGCCTCCTGTTATGGCTGCTGATCAAGATCAAGGTCATGCTTCTCCATCACTTGTATGTTTATAACAAACTTTTAATCAAGGTCAAGCTTGTGGTCAAGACAATGAGTCAAATGATGAAGAAATCCCTCCAAGAAACAACAAGGACATTCAAATTCTTCGCAAAGCTCTTGCAGACAGAAATCTCGAACTAAGAGGGCATACACTTGACAAAGTTATATGTGATCTAAGAAGAAGGGTGTCTACAAGAAAGGAGCTAGTAAGCTTCAGTGATCATCAAGGTTATATATCTATGGTGGAACCCAAGAAGGTTTTTGAAGATCTTGAAGATCTAGATTGGGTTTGTGCTATGCATGAAGAAGTCAATAATTTTGAGCGAAACAAGGTATGTAAGCTAGTAGAGAAGCCCAAAGAATGCCGCAATGTTATCAGCATGAAGTGGATATTCAAGAACAAGCAAGATGTGAATGGAATTGTTGTAAGAAACAAGGCAAGATTGGTAGCACAAGCTTTCTCTCAAGTGGAAGGGTTGACTTTTGTGAAACGTATGCTCCAGTGGCTCCCCTTGAGTCTATCCTCATCCTCCTTGCTTATGCAACTCACCATAACTTTAAATTACAACAAATGGACGTCAAGAGTGCTTTCCTTAATGGTCCTCTACATTATTTGGTATATGTTAAGCAACCCCCAGGTGTCGAGGATCCTAACTTCCCAAACCATGTATTCAAACTCGATAAGGCGCTCTATGGCCTTAAACAAGACCCATGTGTGTGGTATGAACACCTTAAAGGGCTTTTGTTAGACCATGGCTTCGAGGTTGGGCAGATCGATCCCACTCTTTTTACTAAGAAGTTTAAGGGGGAGCTTTTCATATGCCAACTATACGTAGACAACATTATATTTGGCTCTACTAACCAAATTTTAATGATGAATTTTCAAAGCTTATGACTGACAGGTTTGGGATATCTATGATGGGGGAATTAAGGTTATTTCTAGGTTTTGAGATCAAACAACTAAGAGAAGGAACCTTCATTAATCAAGAAAAATACATGCAAGACATGCTCTCAAGAGGTTCAAGATGACAAATCTTAATGGAGTTGCTACACCAATGCAAACTAAATGCCATCTTGATCTCAATCCCAGCGGTGAAGATGTGGACCAAAAGGTATATTGATCCATGATTGGCTCTCTCTTTTACCTCTGTGCATCTAGACCCGATATTGTGTTAAGTGTAGGAGTGTGTGCAAGGTATCAAGATTCTCCTAAAGAAAGCCACTTAGTGGCGGTCAAGAGAATCTTCAGATATTTGGTTCATTCCCCAAACTTTGGTCTATGGTATCCTAAGGGCTCTGATTTCTCTTTATGTGGTTATATGGACTCAGATTGGTCTGGTGACAAGGATGACATAAAATCAACTTCTAGAGTGTGTTAATTCTTGGGCAGGTATTTAATATGTTGGTCTTCCAAGAAACAAAATTGTATATCTCTCTCCACCATCGAAGTTGAGTATGTGGCTGCTGCTAGTGCGTGCACTCAATTACTATGGATGAGGCAAACTTTAAAGGAATACGGTGTCAATTGTGATAAAGTGCCTCTTTTGTGTGATAATGATAGTTCTATGAAAATTTCATATAATCCGGTGCAGCACACAAGGATGAAGCATACTAAAATTCGCAATCACTTTATTCGGGATCATGTTTCTCATGGTGATATTGCCTTATCCTTTGTGAGCACAAAGAATCAACTTGCTGATATTTTCACGAAGGCACTTAATGAAGCAAGTTTTTTTTCTTGAGGAATGAGCTAAGTATCATGGATTCAAGGAGCTTAGCTTGATTACCCTTGCATACTCACTTACATTTCCTCGTTTATTTGGTTTAGGTGAAGGCATGGACATAGGGGGAGTGTGGTCCTAACTGATTAGGCTAATCCTCTCCCATAATGCCGAAAGCAAGAAAAAACATCTCTCTTAATACCATTTTGTGATATGTGAGTTATTGATGAGCATTGGTTTTGAACCCAAGGTATATCTTCGCGGTTTCATGCCATTCGCTCCAACATGGTGGCTTCGGCCACCACCCTCTTCCTTGAGAAGAGTTGGTTCCTTTATTTTTAGATTTTCTTGCATATCTTGTGTTCTTATGGAAAACACGCCCAATTTTGTCTTTTCTTTGATTTGTATTTTGCAATTTTGGGTGTGTAGTACCATCACAATTTGGTTGTCTAAAATCTAAGCTTTTCTCCATTCCCGAGCCATCTATTCTTGCACACAAGTCCTTTGGTACACTTGGGAGGGTTTTGTTTGGGGTATGCTGGACTCAATCTGTGTGTAACAAAAAATTCAGAGAGGGACGGATTATCCTTCCTTAGTGGGGGACAGATAATTCGCCCCTGGCGGTTTTCGTCTATTAAGGCTAGGGAGACGAGGGAAGGGCTCAAACGGAGCAACACTTCCTCCCCAACCCCCTACCGCTCCCTCAGCCCATGCCGGCGGCCCCGATCCTCCCAGAGTCGTTCCGACCACCGAATTCTCTAGGCCCTCCCCGGATTTTCTTCCCATCGCCTCCGGGTACCTTATCCTCCGAGTTCTTCTTCCAATGAGTGAGGGTAACTCCCCCATTCTTCTCGTTTGTATGGAAGTTGTTGTTTATTGTGGAAACTAGGATTAGAGGTTGCTCTTTGTTTCATATGCATGCTAGGAACTGTAGTCTAGCAACACTTTTTCCCGATATAAATTGGTACTATGAATCTGAGGCGATTCTGAAATTTTCGCAGGGCCAGATTATCCGGCCTGGAAGGTTTGCCCCTAATTCAGATTTTCACAGCTTCTAGTATCATGTGGATTTGGCTTCTGGATTATTTTTCTACTGTTCTTAGCAATCCTCCTAGACTTGTGTTTGTGCTTATCTCCTTGCTACACGTCTTATTCGCTTCACATGTGGTTCTAGTGCTCCTAAGACGTACCAGCTCCGTCCTCATGGTCATTATCTCATGCGCAACAAAGAAGGAGTTCTTGTTGACAAAGTTGAGTTGAGAAGGCAGAAGAGAGAGACTGAAGGTTGTCTAAAGGTGCTAGGCAATTAAAGAGGACTACCAAGAGGAAGGGCAAGAATCCCAAGGTTAACTAAAAGAACATGGATATCCTTGAATACTCCGCTCTCTGTCACCGTGACGTGTATTCAGAGGCTAATATTGATGAGAAACTTGGTGATGATCACTATTGGTCTGATCATCAAAGGTACATCTATGACAACATTTACTCTTCTTTGAAGATCTGCCCTATGCGTCCTTTGGATATGACTGAGGCAAAGTCTAAGCCACGACTTGTTGAGGCTTTGGATGTGACTGAAAGGATGGGGTTGCATCATATTATGACTCTTTAGTGCAACTATGCTACCTCCATGGTGAAACAATGTTTCTCCACTCTAGCGATCTGCCGGGATGAGATACGCACTATGAAGTGGATGACAGGTAGCACTTATCTCCAGGATGATTTCCGCATTTTTGGTTAAGTTCTTGGTTACCCTTTTCATGGTCGTGATACTGCTTGTGGACATCGCATCATCTCTCCCATCAAGCCCAACAAGTACACTGCTCTCTCTCCTTTCATTTCTATAGATGGTGTTGTTGGCAAGCTTTCAGGCCTCTCTCCTCTTTATGCAGAGCTGGTTGGCCTTTTTCGGGACTGTATCACTCCGAGTGGGGGCAACAATGACAATATTTGTGGTCACGTAGTTCAGCTTCTTGCTTTCTCCCATGAGTGTGCCACTAATGAAGATCAGTTAGTGGGTTACATGGTGGATGTCATGGATTTTATATATCATGATATGAATGATTCCATATTCATCCGGCTTCCCATTCCATCTCCCTTTATCATGATTCTCATCAAGAATATGCTCCCTCATGAGGATTTCAGCGGCAACCTTGATGGTGAAAACAAGGCAAAGAAGATCTACAACAAGTCAAGGAAGACCTCTCATCCCTCTTCATCTCCAGAGTCCTTCATGAGAGATGGTTGAGCTAGTGGGAGTAGGCCCCTAGTGATGAGGACATCCCTATATTTACACCTACCCCAATTACTACTGAAGATGTTCCAGCCAATGCTAAGAAGGATCAGTCCAATGAGATTAGAATTGGACCCATTACACGGGCTCGTGCAAAGCTACTTGAACAATAGGTGAATTCACTCCTAAATGAATCTAATGTTTATGATAATGAGAACTTTATACTGCCTAAATCTATGCACTTGTGTATGATCAGGTTCGTTGAGGAAACAAACTTGACACGAGGAGGAGAAGGGTTACAAGAGGAGCCTAGCATGATGATCGCCAAGGATGCGCGAGGGAGGAGCGGGAGGAAGGCGCAAGAGAAGATCATCAAGAAGGAAGGTTCAGTTCGGACAGACAGAAGCCCTGAAATTGAAACGGACGTGGATTCTTCATACGAACTCCAAATCAAGCAAATAAGCACTTGTTGGAAAGATCACTCCGAGAGCTTTCCAATGAGTACTTACACGTCCCCAGGGGGCGGATAATACGGCCCCCACAAGGGCGGATAATCCGGCCCTGCTCCAGGAATTCTGCTAAGGACTTCAGGCGCGAGGCTCAGTAAGGGGGGCGGATAATCCGCCCCAGGGGAGGATAATCCGGGGGGCGGATAATCCGCCCCTACTTAGGGCGGAAAGTCCGGCCCTGAAAGTTACCAATAGATCTGGACGGATCTGACTGTATCGGACACGTTTTGTTTCGCGATTTTGGCCGCCCCAGCCGCCCTTATAAGCCCTGGGACGTCCCCATAGTTAGGGTGAGACCACGTTAAAACTATTTTGGAGTTGTTTCTTATCAAGAACCTCTGGAATTACCCTGTGATCGAATTACCTACTGCAATTGAGTGTGATCTGTTGTTCCATTGGGAATTAGTAGATTGCAAACTACCGTTCGTGGTCGACGGCTGCGTGCGCAAGAGCGTGGTGTTGTGAATATCCCATAGGGTTCGAGAGCTGTTGCATTGGCATCAGGGTTCGAGCGGGAGAGTTCATAGATACAGGCTAGTTATCTATCATCCACAATCATCATCGACAAGTGCTTGCTGAGAAGATCGGGCCACCCCATATCATCTTGGTATCAGATTTCCTCGTTTACTCGGTGAGCATCCACAAATCCATCCATAGATTAGTTCTTGTTTTTGTCCTATACAGAAAAAGCCATACAAAAAGATTTGCCCTAGCCTAGATTGCATCGTTTTACAAGTTTTAGTTGCTGGTCGTGTCTTCTCGTAGATCCGATCTGCAGGTTTTTCTCGTAGGAGTCTAGTTTTCGTTTGTGTTTAAGTTTAGGGTTTTGATCTTGTTTTCCGCCGAGTCTACCATCACCGTTTTCCGCAAGTTTCCATCTACTTTTCCGAGTCCACATAGCGTACTTTTGTGTTTCAAACCTAGCTACAGCCTATCTACTGCAACCGTGCCTAGGAACGTACCCACGAGACTAGTTGCTTTGCTCTGACAGGCTGCTCATTAGGGTTTTGAAAGTGCACAATTCTCGCCCCGATAGACCGGATTATCCGGCCCCCGACAAACCGGATTATCCGGCCCCCCTCCTAGTTTGCATTCGTTTTGCATTGAGTCATATAGTTGAAAAAAAAACAGAAAAGGAAAAGAGATTTAGTATAAAAAAAAGAAGAGAAAAGAGCTACAAGCGTGACAAAAAGAGATATCAAAGTGTGCATTATTGGAGGCCTAGTTGATCATAGCACTTGTAGATTGAGCAATCTTGTGCCTATTTATTTTGAGCTATTACTAGCGTCTCTCTTGTGCATTACAATATTCCTATTCATAAATTGTTTTGCCACGTTTATCTCCACTATGTGTGTTTCTTGGGTTATCATAACGATCAGCACTAGGACTTGTTTGCGGTGTAGTTAGGATACCATACCTACAGCTCCACCATAAATAACCTGTGTGCCCTGCGATCGTTCTCCATACCCTTGATATTCACTTCATCACATCAGTGCATTCGTTGTTGATTTCGAATTGGTAAAGCACCTCTATTCACTTTGGAACGGTAAGATCTACTTTCTTGTCAGTTGAAGTGAGTTGTGAGTGTTCCACCATATCGATTTTGCTTTTTGCACTAATCTACTAATGATGTCAACTAGTGATGATGTTGTGTCATAAAAAAAGAAGGACGATGAGCTTGTCAACTGGCGGGAATATGAAGCATTGAAGTCCCATTTGACACGTGTGTTCAACCATACAACAGATGCCATTGACAAGAATATTCAGGACATGCAAGTGACTTTGGGAGCAAATATTGAGGCAGTCGCTACCATACAGACACAAGTAACAGCTATCAACAACAATGTCATAGCTTTGCAACGTTCTCTTGATGCTCTCACAATAGCAATTGGACAAAGGCAGCAATATGATGATGCCCATGACGATGAAGAAGCAAGTAATGCAGGGGATGGTCAACAACCACAAGTTGGCCGTGGCCGTGCTCCTCAACCTGTTCATGGACGTGCCTTTGCTCCAATTGGGCGTGCTCAGCGTATACCTCACCAACCGGTTGATGATGGATTGGGCAAGCCCAAGTTTTCAATTCCCAAGTTCGATGGCTCCATTGATCCTGAAGATTACCTCACATGGGAGTTGAAGATTGAGAAGCTCTGGCGCTTGTATGAGTACACTGAAGAAAAGAAGGTCAAGCTTGCAGCGTCAGAATTTGATGGTTATGCTTTGCGTTGGTGGGATGCCCTTGTGCAGAATAGAAGGGATGACAATGACCTTCCGGTGCTGACTTGGCGAGATATGAAGCGTATCATGAAGGAACGCTTTGTTCCCACCAACTACCTGCGCTCAGTTTTTGATAAGTTAACAAACTTGAGACAAGGAACCATGTCGGTTGACGAGTACTACATGGAGATGGATATGCTTATGCAGTGTGCTAGAGTTCGTGAATCGCTTGAGATGACCATGCAACGATTTCTCAGTAATTTGAAGCTACCAATCAAGAGCATTGTTCGTCATCATAGGTATGAGACTATGAATGAATTGTTGCATCATGCAAGGGAGGCCGAATCACAGCTTGCTGAAGAGGCGAAGGCGCATACAAGATTCCCTTCCACAGGCCGCTTTTCCGCAAGGTCTACACCGCCGCCACAGGTTTCTACACCTAATGCGGCTGCTGGCCACACTAGTACACCATCTTCCAAGCCAACACCTCAGTCATCCTATGGTTCTCAAGCTAGGAAACCTGTTGCTCCTGCTGCTAGCACACGGGTTCCAATATGTCAACAGCTCGTACTCGTGATGTGGAGTGCCATACTTGTGGAGGAAGGGGACATTTCAAGCGATATTGTCCAAACCGCAAGGTGATGTTTGTTAATGATCAAGGAGAGTATGAGAGTGGAGATGATGTTGATCCTGATGATCATGGCGCTGATTATGAGGAGGAAGGTATGGATGCCTTTCCTGAGCATGCGCCTACCATAGTGGTCTCTCCACGTATCCTTACTGTGCAGCCTGTTGTTGACTCTCAGCGCTGCAACTTGTTCCAAACAAAAGCTCTAGTTGGCCCAAACAAAACTTGAAAAGTAATCATTGATGGAGGTAGTTGCAGAAATCTTGCAAGCAAGGAGTTGTGTGCCAAGGTGAATTTGACATATTTACCTCATCCCAAGCCATACTACATACAATGGTTGAGTGACAGTGGTGAGATGAAGGTAAACCATATGGTACGTGTGAACTTTGAAATAGGGCCATACAAGGATTCTATTGATTTTGATGTGGTTCCTATGACTATGTGCCATTTACTATTGGGTCGGCCTTGGCTTTATGATCGCCATGTGCAACACAATGGCCGAGCTAATACATATCATTTGGAGTTCAAGGCCAAGAAAATCAATTTGCAGCCTATGACACCACAGCAGATTGTGAATGAATCTCGTTAGAAGATTGAAGTGAACTTGCGAGATGCACCTAGGCGAGAGAGTGTTGAAACTGTGAGTGTTGTAAATGAGCCCCAAAAGAATGATATAACGAAAAGTGAGCGAGTGCCTAATCTAGTAATACTAGCCACCAAAGAGGATATGAGAGAATTTAGTGAGGATCCTACAGCCATGCCACTTGTGCTCATGTATTAGGGCGAGGTTTTGGTTTCTAATGACATGACCCCTATTTCTCTTGGTGTATCTGCTGTTTTGTAGGATTTTGGTGATGTGTTTCCAGAAGATGTGCCAGCTGGATTGCCTCCATTGCGTGGCATTGAGCATCAAATAGATTTGATCCCTGGCGCTACATTACCAAACCGGGCACCATACCGAACCAACCCCGAAGAAACTAAGGAGATACAGAAACAGGTACAAGCGTTGCTCGACAAAGGGTACATTCGTGTTTCTCTTAGCCCTTGTGCTGTTCCTGTTATTTTAGTACCTAAGAAAGATGGTACATGGCACATGTGTGTAGATTGTAGAGCTATTAATAACATCACTATTCGATATCGTCATCCTATTCCACGCTTAGAGGATATGTTAGATGAATTCAGTGGTGCTGCTATTTTCTCTAAAATTGATTTGCGTAGTGGATACCATCAAATTAGGATGAAAGAAGGGGATGAATGGAAAACTGCTTTCAAAACAAAATTTGGTTTGTATGAATGGTTAGTTATGCCTTTTGGTCTTACTAATGCACCTAGTACATTCATGAGATTAATGAATCATGTTTTGAGAGAATATATTGGTTGTTTTGTGGTTGTTTATTTCGATGATATACTCATATACAGCCGCAATGAATCTGAACACTCTGATCATATTAGACAAGTTTTGCAAGTGTTGCGTGATAATCAATTATATGCTAATCTTGAGAAGTGCACATTTGCAAAAGATAAGGTCATATTTCTGGGATATGTTGTATCTAAGCATGGGGTAGAAGTAGATCAATCTAAAATTGAAGCAATTCAAAATTGGCCTATTCCCATGAATGTGAGTCAAGTGCGTAGTTTCCATGGTTTAGCTGGTTTCTATAGGCGCTTTGTGAAGGATTTTAGCACTATTGCTGCACCATTGAATGAATTGACTAAGAAAGGTGTGCCATTTGTATGGGGCGCAGCCCAAGATATTACATTTGATACATTAAAACGTTTGCTTACTACTGCACCTTTGCTTGCATTACCTGATTTTTCAAAGCAATTTGAAGTTGAAGGTGATGCTAGTGGTATAGGAATTGGTGGCGTTTTGATGCAAGAGGGTCGTCCAATAGCATATTTTTCTGAGAAACTTGCTGGTGCTAGACTGAATTATCCTATTTATGATAAAGAATTATATGCACTTGTTAGAGTTCTTGAGGTTTGGCAACATTATTTGTGGCCAAAAGAATTTATCATACATTCTGATCATGAAGCATTGAAGTATCTTAAAGCTAAATCAAACTTTCATAGACGCTTAGCTAAATGGGTTGAGTTTATTGAATCATTTCCTTACATTATAAAATATAAGAAAGGAAAAGAAAATGTGGTTGCTGATGCCTTGTCTAGGAAGAATATGTTGTTGACACATCTTGATGTTAAAATTCCTGGATTAGAGAGTATTTCTGCACTTTATGCAACTGATCATGATTTTGCTGAACCATATCGTTTGTGTGCTTTGAAACATGCGTGGGATAAGTATCATATACATGATGGCTATTTGTTTAGAGCTAACAAACTATGCATTCCAGAATCGTCTTTGCGTTTGTTTTTAGTGCAGGAATCACATGCTGGAGGTTTGATGGGTCACTTTGGGCGTGAGAAGACTTTGCTCATGCTCGCTGATCACTTTTATTGGCCCAAGATGAGGCGTGATGTCTATCGATTTGTGAGTCGCTGCATTACATGCAACAAGTCCAAATCAAAGTTGAAGCCTCATGGTTTGTATACACCTCTCTCTGCACCTACTACACCTTGGGAAGATATTAGCATGGACTTTGTGCTAGGTTTACCCAAAACTCAGAGAGGTCATGATTCTATATTTGTGGTAGTGGATAGATTCTCTAAGATGGCTCATTTTATTGCCTGCCACAAAAGCGACGATGCGTCGCATATTGCTAACCTGTTTTTCAGGGACATCGTGAGACTACATGGAGTACCCAGGACGATTGTTTCTGACCGTGATGTGAAGTTCATGAGCTACTTTTGGAAGACTTTATGGGGGAAGCTTGGAACGAAGTTGCTGTTCAGTACTACTTGTCATCCCCAAACAGATGGTCAGACGGAGGTGGTGAATAGAACATTGTCACAGTTATTGAGGACTATGATTAAGAAGAATCTGCGGGAGTGGGAAGAGTGTTTGCCACATGTAGAATTTGCTTACAACAGGGCTGTGCATTCTACTACTCAGCTTTGTCCTTTTGAGGTGGTGTATGGATTCAAGCCATTGACGCCACTAGATTTGTTGCCTCCATTGCATGAGAGAGTTGATATGGAGGCATCAAAACGTGCTGAATATGTGAAGAAAATTCATGAGAAGACTCGAGAGGCTATTGAGAAGAAAGGCAAGAACATTGCTGCTGCAAGGAATCAAGCAAGAAAGGAGGTTTTGTTCAATCCTGGAGACATGGTATGAGTGCATCTACACAAGGATAGGTTCCCCAAGCTTCGACAATCCAAATTGAAGCCCCGTGGTGCTGGTCCTTACAAGGTGTTAGCCAAGATCAATGATAATGCCTACTCGATTGATATTCTTATTGCTGAGTTTGGTGGAGTTAGCAACAGTTTCAACGTTGCTGATTTGTCACCATATAATGGAGAAGACCTTGGAGCGTCGAGGTCGACGCCTTTTGAAGGGGGGGGAGATGATGAGGACATCCCTATATTTACACCTACCCCAATTACTACTGAAGATGTTCCAGCCAATGCTAAGAAGGATCAGTCCAATGAGATTAGAATTGGACCCATTACACGGACTCGTGCAAAGCTACTTGAACAACAGGTGAATTCACTCCTAAATGAATCTAATGTTTATGATAGTGAGAACTTTATACTGCCTAAATCTATGCACTTGTGTATGATCAGGTTCGTTGAGGAAACAAACTTGACACGAGGAGGAGAAGGGTTACAAGAGGAGCCTAGCATGATGATCGCCAAGGATGCGCGAGGGAGGAGCGGGAGGAAGGCGCAAGAGAAGATCATCAAGAAGGAAGGTTCAGTTCGGACAGACAGAAGCCCTAAAATTGAAACGGACGTGGATTCTTCATACGAACTCCAAATCAAGCAAATAAGCACTTGTTGGAAAGATCACTCCGAGAGCTTTCCAACGAGTACTTACACGTCCCCAGGGGGCGGATAATCCGGCCCTGCTCCAGGAATTCTGCTAAGGACTTCAGGCGCGAGGCTCAGTAAGGGGGGCGGATAATCCGCCCCAGGGGAGGATAATCCGGGGGGGCGGATAATCCGCCCCTACTTAGGGCGGAAAGTCCGGCCCTGAAAGTTACCAACAGATCTGGACGGATCTGACTGTATCGGACACGTTTTGTTTCGCGATTTTGGCCGCCCCAGCCGCCCTTATATGCCCTGGGACGTCCCCATAGTTAGGGTGAGACCACGTTAAAACTATTTTGGAGTTGTTTCTTATCAAGAACCTCTGGAATTACCCTGTGATCGAATTACCTACTGCAATTGAGTGTGATCTGTTGTTCCATTGGGAATTAGTAGATTGCAAACTACCGTTCGTGGTCGACGGCTGCGTGCGCAAGAGCGTGGTGTTGTGAATATCCCATAGGGTTCGAGAGCTGTTGCATTGGCATCAGGGTTCGAGCGGGAGAGTTCATAGCTACAGGCTAGTTATCTATCATCCACCATCATCATCGACAAGTGCTTGCTGAGAAGATCGGGCCACCCCATATCACCTAGTGTTGCCTATGTCCCATGAAGTAAAGCAACTCAATTGGTTCTAGCAGAACATCTTGTGCATGGGGGTAGACACCCACAAGGGGCAGTATGAGGCTTATCGACAACGCCATGATATGGCTCACACTCAGTAGGTTATTCTCCACCATGTGTGAGGGGCTTCATGCCACCCTCCCGCTCCTTCAGCTCCTAGTCCATATGCTCAGTGGAACACATCTGGCCTCAACTATCGATAGCTCGAGCGCAACTTTTTCCCTACCCTAGTGAGGGAACCTACCCCTCTGTCCGATGATGAGGATGATGAGGAGTATGATGATGAGGAAGGGGACGAGGAAGATGATGAGGATGACTACAAGGAGTGATCTCTTGGGGCGCTAGCATCGCTTTTCTTCCTTTTTGGTGTTTCTATGCCAAAGGGGAGAATTAGTTCTATTGGGCTGCGTGGATTTGCATGGGTCAGGCACATGCATTTGCCATTTTTTGTCATTTTCTTCACCTTTACTTGTGCCCATTTAGCATTGAACTTTTAATTTCTATTTGGTTTTTATGAGACTTTGTGGTTTGTGAGGTACTCTGGATTTATCTCAGTTATCATTGGAATTATATTTGTGGATTTATCTCTTGAGAAATATGGATTCATCTATATGCTATGGAATTCCGGTATTATCTCTATGGATGCATCCAAATGTGAAGGGAATATGCCCTGAGAGGCAATAATAAAGTGTTTATTATGTGTATTCCAAGTATATGATAGATGTTTATTTTGCATGCTATAATTGTATTTATACGGAAACATTAATACTTGTGTGTTTAATAAACAAACAGAAAGTTCCTAGTTATGCCTCTCTCATAAACTAGCTCGTTGATTAACAAGATGATCAAGGTTTCCTGATCATGGACATTGGATGTTGTTAATAATGGGATCACAACATTAGTGTAATGGTGTGATGAACATTCACCCGAAGTATAGCATTGCGATCAAAGTCATTGAGTTTATATTGCTATAACAACTTACGAAGTGATCCTAATCCTTAGACCATGAGATCATGTCAATCACTAACACCGAAAGAGTTTCTTGATAACATCAAACGTCACACCGTAACAGGGTGATTATAAAGATGGATTCAGAACTAATAAAATGTTATGTTGAGGCTCATGGATCGAGAGTGGAATTTGTTCATCCCGATGACGGATAGATATACTCTGGGCCCTCTCGGTGATATCACATTGATTAGCTCGCAAGCAAGTGATTTGATCACTAGAATGTTATATCACGGGAACGAGAAAAGAGTGCATGTCGGTAACGAGGTCAAACTAGGTATGGAGATACCGATGATTGAATATCGGACATGTAATATATCGTGAAACAAAGGGATTAAGATACTAGCGTAAAAGGTTCCGACGATCACAAGAAAGTCATCGTTGAATGTGTGGGAGTCAGTATGGGTCTCCAGATCCTGCTTCTGATTATTGACACGAGAGGGGTCTCGATCATGTCCGCATTATTCACGAACCGTAGGGTGACACACTTAAGAGACACGGACATCCAATTGGAGCAAAAGTTTCATGCCGAAAGAATAAACAAGCGCAGGAATTTATTTCACTAGATACCGAAACAGGTTTTCGGGTGAAATTGCATAAAGTGGTTATGCATGTGAAATAGAATTCTAGCAAGGGGTTATTTGTGAATATTTTTCATTAAATTAATTGACAAAATTCTGAATAAAATAAAAGATTTTTATTTAATGAGAGTTTGCATTAAATTTGGTGGAAATTTAATGGGAATTTGAGTGGACTTTTGAGTGGAGAAAATTGAAGGGCCATTTTGTGAGTGGAGTGTCCACCCACATGAATGAAGTAGGGGAGGGGGCAGCCCCCATGGCCGGCGGCCACCCCCTTGGGTGCCCCCCTCCTCCTATAAAAGGAGCCCCTCCTGTCACTTGTCTCTCACACCTCCTCGTCAAGGATCTCTCTCCCCCTCTAGAATTTATTCCCCATGGTCTCGGACTAGCGAGATACATGTTCCCGGTGGCTATTCGGCAAGAAAGAGTTGTGCTTCCGCTGCATCGCTGGAGCGAGGAGGCGGAGGTTGCTCGGTGCCTCGAACGTGTGTGCGAGCACGGATGCGCTGCTGATTTGTGGCGCTAGGACTTCCTCTCGATCTTGAGATCGGCAAGAGATCGTCTACATCAACCACGAGTTGAACTCGTTAAGATTCGTCGGTCTTCAAGGGCATGTTCTCTACGGATATACATCCGCCCATTGTTTGTATCTAATAGATAGATCTTGGTACATAGTTCACATCGTAGGAATTTTTTTGTTTTCTATGCTGCGAACCCTACAAAATGGTATTATGCTTCAAGGCCTCAACAATGGTTATCATATTAGATATCTCAATATTATTGAGGAATTCATTCTTCGGGTGGTATGATAATTCTTGTCTAACTCATCATTTGGTTGTATTTTCCAATTCAATGAAAAGTCTTGTACCTTGTGTGCATTTGTATTCAAATGCAAATTTATTTTATGCACACATTTAGGGGGAGACTTTTTCATTCTTGGAATGATGTTGTTAGTAGGACTTTTTGCAAATCCTAGTATTGTCATCTAACACCAAAAAGGGGGAGATTTAAAGAACATTTCATGATCACTAGAGTTTTTTTTGTTAGATAACAATGCCAAGGAAGTTTTAATGTGTGATTGAGTGCAGCAGATATTTGCCAATTCAAAAAGCATCCAAACAGAAAGTTGGGGGCTGATTATCCGCCCAAACCAAGAGCCGGATAATCCAGCCCTGGCTCGATCAGCAAAGGAAGCCAAGGCATGTCCGACCAGGGCTGGATTTTGGCTCGGGCCGGATAATCCGCCCCTCAAGGGGGCCAGATATTCCGCCCCCCAGGATTTTTCCAAAAGGAGGAAAGGCACGTCGCTCTGTACAGGGGCGGATTTCCCCTCGGAAAATCTAAGTCTGGGGCGGAGTTTTGCCCTGGCCAGATAATCCTCCCCCACTTGGGCCAAATAATCCAGCCCCAAAAACCTCCAACGGGTTTGTTTTGCCACGGGGTAAAAATACCCCAATTGGTCCTCCTTCCAGAACTCTTTATTCATTCGAAAAAGTGCAGACCTGTTCTTCAAGCTCCATCCCAAGATCTCCATCTTCATCCACTCAAAGGCTCCAATCTTTGGCGAATTGAAGGAGGAGGCCTCGATCTTCATCAACACCAATCAAGTGCTCCACTTCCCCTCCATTCTTCTGGGGGATTCTTGATCTAGTGTTTCTTGCAAATATCTAGATCTCACTTTCGGTTGATAATCCTTGTTCTTGTGGCATCTTGTTGTCATCACGGGGGGATCCAATTCGGTTGTGTATGTGTGCCCTGCTAGCTTTGTAAAGGCACATGTTCCCGCCTCGAATGGTACCAATAGTGGAAAGGTGGATCAGGCCTTTGGTGGCGATATCCATCAGAGAATAGAGTGAGGCTTATTGTGGTGTCGTTGTCTTAGAACCGCCCACCCCTTGAACGCAGACGTACTTCTCTTCACAAGGAAGGAACTGTGGTGAAAAAAATCCCCGTATCTCCACGTGATCCACTACGGTTTCCTCATGATGAGTCCAAATTTAAGCATTTTTACCTATTGTTTGTGCACAAATAGAGTAGGGATCTTTGTATTGACAGTGTTTGCGTGCATATTTTTGTCTTTATTTCAATAGGTTCCGAATTCATCAAGTCTATTGTGAACATATCAATTAGAGCTGTCATATTATACTATAATATGATATTTTAAGTTATAAAAGTCACTTTATGGTTTTACCTTTGCTCTTGGGAAAATAGCAATCGAGGAGAGGCAACCAATGCCGGTAACAAACTGCATATGGGCGGGGCCCGACCGTACCATCCATACCAGGTGCCATCAGGACCGCCTCGTCAAATACTTTCCCCTGGCAAAGGAGGTAGAGGGATCTGACATTCACAGCCACCAGAAACCACGAAAAACCATATCTAAAAGGAATCTAAAGGAGGAACCTGGCTGCATAGCAATCCCTGCTGATCCATGGATCATTGGAGGACAATGCATCATACCCTTCATCATCAACTGCTGCATCTACATCACCACCATTACCTTTATCCTTCATCCATTAGATCTTGTTGTAATTCCAGATCTAAATGTGGTTTGCACTAGATCTATTTTAGTACTTGCATCCGTCCATTTGATTATGATGATGTTGTTGATTGCTTCCGTGTGTGAGTAGTTCCTTTGTTCTTGGTGAGACGGAGAAACCCTAGCACTATTATGAATTTGCAATAAAGATGATCTATTCTTGTGTCCATATGACTTGCCAGTCTATGATTTATTTATGATTTGTGTTTGTCTCTCTCTCTTTAGATGGTATGTGAAAGTAGACCATATACCATTTCCCCTGTCACTAAAGGGAGGGCGAAACCCTTTGGACATGCTTTGGGATCATACCCGGAATGGCCTCGTAACAGATTGGCGTCGGCTCGTGAACTATGCGATCAAAGGGGGAATAAAGAGGGACTCCCTAAGCTAATTACTATATCCATGGGTAAACCCTTAATTGCGGTGGTCTGTATGGGTGATTGCTCTCAGACATCGTAGTGGTTATTTAGAGGTGAACTCAATCTTGGCTCAACAAAGTGGCTTCCTACGATCCTTATAGTGAACATCTATTATGGAGCTCTCTCCACACATTTCATGACACAAGAAGTATGTTATCTTAAATTATTAATAACGATAACACCATGCTAGATTAATATCCTACATCCCCGAGAATGTTTTAGCCCTATTGCATTACACCACGCTTTAATACAATCTTGTTACTTGCTTTCTTTTAATTGTTTTAATTACTTTTTCTTCACACAACCAAAAACCTTTCAAACACCCTTTACTTGTAATAGAAGGAAGCTTACAAGTATCCTTTGGTAGATAGTGACGAGGGGCATAAAGACCTTTACCAATAGCTCTGTGTGGGTTTGGTATCTTTACTTCGAAACTAGCTACAATTCATCTGTGCACTTGCAGTCATCACCTCTCTCCTCACTTTTATTTGCTAGTAGTTAGGTTTGCATATAGGGAATTTCTCCATAGTTGCATATCTAGAGAATTTATCTTTGTGTCAAGCCTAAAATTGAAAGAGAATTAAAATTTGGAGTAGAACCTATTCACCCCCCTCTAGGTGCCCATACGATCCATTTCAATAGGCCTCCCACATAAACAAACACTCCTCAATTCATTTAGTGATCACATGATCCCAATTCATCACATCATCCCCGATCTTCACGACCGATGATATAGATCCAAAGATAGACATTCCAAATGTCGATCATATCAACATCTTATTCATGCTCGACCTTTCATTCTCTTGTCTTCCGATGCTGTGTCTTTACATGCTAGGCTCGCCAACTCAAACTTGTGTGTATTGAAGTGCAAGATGACTTACACCCACTATATTCAAACGCAGATATGTCTGACACCCAATCGTCACGACGTGCCTCATATTGGAGAACTTTCTTAGTGGTTAACACACAAGGGAAACGTTATAATTTGGAATTATGTGAGGGATCATCCTATTTTAATCTACCGTCGTATATCTAATATACTATGATAAACAAGATGTACATACAAATACTTCAAAAGAATGGTGTCATGACATGGTTACAGCACCTTGATCGCTATCGAGAGCTCCAATGGAAAATGTTTAATAAACTTACCATTGCCATGTCATGACACTCTCCGCTGCAAAATAAAGTCAGACGCTTCTACATTATCTCTTGCATGTTTTATGGAGCTTTAGGGCTTTCATGGCAGAACCCCTTCCCAGCTATGAACGTTGACCCACAATGCTGATTAAATGGTTGCCTCTTCGCTCCCTTTTCAGGCCCTCCAGTGTAAATTTAATATCAACTACTGTAGAGAGACATACACCCCCCCAAAGCCAATTATACTTGTGGACCAGTCTCGTGACTCACCGTGTAATGTTGGTTGGGGCGGCTTTATCAAACATTACCACGATATAAAAAGAACACGAAAGAGGGTCGCAACTAGAGAATAAACACCCACATATTTCTATGTGTTCTATCCGTATGACATGTCTACCCATAGATCTGGCTCTGATACAACTATAGGGGTTTGCAGTAGGAAACAAAGAACTTCTAGCTACACGAACACGATAACCAATATCTATTCTATGTAGACATAAGTAATAGAGAGGGGGACGGTGTTCATACCCTTGAAGACCATGACACGCCTTACGTATGTAGGCATATAGTGATGAAGACAAGTAGCGAACCAAGTGTTGCGCCTCAAAGATCTACACATGTTTGGTGTAGGCTACTTCTCCCGGGCTCCGATCTAGCTGAGCAGTGGAAAAAGATGGAAGCCGAACCATCCTATGCATGATGGTAGTGCAGTGGTGGAGAACTAATCCCACAAGAGCTTGATCCAATCTTGGTGGACAGAGGGATCTAGAGAATAGAGAGAGAGAGACAGGAGAACTTGTTGTGCATAGAGGTGAGGGGGACCCCTCTATTTATAGGAGGAGGGGTAGGTAAAACCCTAGGGCAGGGGTGGGTGCCTCCCACTGCCTTTGCTGCTGCCCTAGGGAAGCCTCCAACCTTAGGTGGTCCCTGTTAGGAATAGGCAACTTGTATTCCTCTGAAGCCAAAGGCCACAATATATAGTACATGAACAGGTGGAAATATGCAGGAAACCCCCCTAACAATTGGGGACATACAATATACAAATATACATCTAACACCCCCCCTCAAACTCATGGTGGCTCGACAACACTGAGTTTGGAGAGAAAGAAAGTATGCTGCGCAATGGTATGTGCCTTCATAAAGAAATCCGCCAACTATAACTCTGAAGGCACATACTGAAGCACAACAACCTGAGCCTGCACCTGAGCACATGTATATAAAGCATCAACACCAATATGCTTGGTAAGCTCATGCTTGACCGGATCACGTGCAATACTAATAGCACCTGTACTGTCAGACAAAACTAGAGTGGGTGTGGTAATAGAGACCCCAAAATCCGCAAGCAACCACCGTAACCAGGTCACCTTAGCAGTCAACAAGGCCATAGCACGCAACTCGGCCTCAACAGTCGAAGGGGAAACCGTTGTCTGTTTCTTCGTTTTCCAAGCAATGAGCGAACCACCAAGAAACACACAGTAAGCAGAAAGTGAACGGCGATCCAAAGGATCACTCGCCCACGTAGCGTTCGAATAGCACTGGAGCTGGAGGGAGCTGGAACGAGGAAAGAAAAGACGACGAGTGATCGTGCCACGAAGATAACAAAGAACACGGAGAAGATGACTATAGTGAATAGTGGTAGGGGCGGAAACAAACTGACTCAAAATATGAACAGGATAAGATATGTCCGGACGAGTGACAACAAGATAAACAAGACTCCCAACAAGATGGCGATAGCGCGTCGGATCAGGAAGAGGATCACCATTAGTAGGGTGAAGCTTAACATTAAGCTCCATAGGGGTCTCAAAAGTGCGCTCATCCCCAAGAGCAGCACGAGCAAGAAGATCCTGAATATACTTTTCCTAGGAGGTGAAAAAGCCATCGGAAGTGGAGGAAACCTCAATCCCAAGAAAATATCAAAGAGGACCAAGATCAGTCATAAGAAACTAATCACGAAGACGAGCCTTAACAAAGGAAATATACTCAGGATCATCACCAGTAATGATCATATCATCAACATAGAGAAGAAGAAGAGTGCGTCCACGAGGAGAAGTGTGAACAAACAACACTGGATCATGAGCACTAGGAGAAAACCAGCAACAGTCACCACAGAGGAAAAGCGCTCAAACCAGGCACGAGGGGCCTATTTCAGGCCATAAAGAGAATGCCGAAGACGGCAAACCATCCCAGTAGGAACAGAATACCCAGGAGGAGGCTGCATATAAACCTCCTCACTCAACTCACCATTGAGGAGTGCGTTCTGAACATCAAGCTGGGACATGGACTAGTGACGAACAGAAGCGACATCAAGAAGAGTGTGCATAGTGGTCATATGAGCCACATGAGCAAAGGTCTCATCATAGTCACGACCGTTCTCCTTCTGAAAACCACGAGCCACAAGACGCGCTTTATAGCACTCAAGAGATCCATCAGAGCGGGTCTTAATTTTATATACCCACTTACAAGTGATAGGACGAACACCGGGAGGGGGAGAAACAAGATCCTAGGTGCCAGTGCGCTCAAGCGCAGCAATCTCCTCAGCCATGGCCATCTGCCATTCAGGATGATGCTCAGCATCCTGATAAGAAGTCGGCTCGGAGGCAACAGAAAGACCATACTGACTAGGAGAGTAACGGTTGGGGGCACGACGCTGACGAACAGGACGAGTAGAGGGAAGCTCATCAGAGGAAGACGACGATGAAGAAGAAAGAATAGCAGAGGAAGGCTCCAAAGAACAAGGAGAACTAGGGGAACTAGACGAAGCAGAGGAGGATGGTGTCAAAGAAGAGACATCAGGGAGAGTGGGTCCTGAAGAAGACATAGTAGGAGTAGGAGGTGTGTCAGGAAAAATAAGAAAAGAGATATCTTCCACCGGGTAGGTACCAGCGGTGGAACGAGGATAGAAAGGGTGCGTCTCATCAAAGGTAACGTCGCGAGAGATACGCATCCGATGACCAACGGGGTCCCAATAGCGATAGCCCTTATGCTCATCACTGTATCCAAGAAAGACACACTCAACAGACTGAGCGGTCAGTTTGGTGCGTTTGCGAGGGGCAAGGAGAACATAGCAAACACAACCAAACAAGCGAAGCATGGAGTAGTCTGGAGAATGACCAGATAGGCGCTCAAGAGGGATACCACCCTGCAGAGCAGCAGAGGGCTGAATATTGATGAGGTAAGCCGACGTAGCGACAGCCTCAACCAAGAAATGTGGCGGAAGGGAAGAAGCAATCATCATGGCACGGGTGGTCACAAGAAGATGGCGGTGCTTATGCTCAGCAACGCCATTCTGGGCATGTGCGCCGGGATAGGAGAATTGAGCAAGGGTACCTTGCTTAACAAGAACACCTCGTAACATCTGGGAGATATATTCACCAGCATAATCGGCACGAAACACACGAAGGGTGTAGAATATTGAGTATGGACCATGGCCACAAAACGTTGATATATGGAGATCACTTCACTGCGAGAGCGCATAAAATACAACCAAGTGTACCAAGAAAAATCATCTATGAATAAAATATAGTAGCGATGGCCCCCTTTCGAAGCGAAAGGAGCCGGACCCCAAACATCAGAATGAACTAAATCAAAAGGTCGCTGAGATACAGACACGCTAGTAGGATAGGGAAGCTGAATCTGTTTGCCCAACCTACAGCCCTGACAATGTAAAGACCCATCTCCTGAGACAGACCCCAGAAGACCACGATGAACTAATGACGACAGGCGAGAGTCACAAAGGTGACCAAGACGATGATGCCACTGCTGAAAAGAGCTGGTAGCAGAGGGGATGACCGGAGAAGAACTGGCATATGAAGTGGCAGCGGAAGGAACATGAAGCCAGTCTAACTCCCAAAGTCCTGAAGAGTCACGGCTGCGAGGGCCAGCTCCAACCAGGGCCCATGTGCGATGATCCTGGACAACACAAGAATCGACATCAAGAATGACGCGACAAACAGAGTCAGTAAGCTGGCTAGCAGAGAACATATTCATCTTAAGACGAGGAACATGAGAAATATCAGGAACAGAAAAATAAGAAGTAGAAAGGGTGCCCCGACTAGAAACAAGAAGAGAGGCACCATCGGCCGTGAGAACACGGACAGGAGAAGGGAGAGAACGAATAGTGGACAGAAGAGAAGACTCAGAGGTGATATGAAAAGAAGCTCCAGAATCCAGATACCACGGGGACGTACCTGACTGTGTAGAGGGTGGTGGTCACGTAGTGCCTGAAGAATCAGTCACAGAACCAGCAGTGCCCGTCGAAGAAGAGCCTGTAGCAGCAAGCAGACCGCTAAGACTCCTGATAATGTCCTAATAAGAGAGAGAAACTGCCCACGAGCCTGGTGCTGCTGACGTAAACTGGGATCCCGTGTATAACAGGTGGCCCAAGCGTGGCCATCCCTTCTACAGTAAGTGCAGTGACGAAGAGAACCACGACGAGCCTGATGGTGGTGACTCTGACCCTGAGACTACTAGTGCTGACTCTGGCCCTGTGACTGCTGGTGCTGACTCTGACCGTGACCTGGAGGAGTGGGTAGTATCAGCGGTGGCACAGAGGACCGTGGCTGAGTCGAGGGATAAGACGGCAGAGGAGGACCACGAGTAGCAAGCACAGACGGAACCGCAAGAATACTAGCAGCTCGGAGACGAGTCTCCTTAGCCCGAAGCTCAGACAACACCTCAGAGAGCAGAACACGACCACGAGCATTCAAGTGAGCACGGCGGGGCTTGAACTCCTGGCGGAGCCGAGACAGAAACTCATAGATGCGGTGGAACTCCAAATCCGAGCGCACAATCTGGCAGCACGTAAATGTGCCACAAACAGCAGTACGGAGAGAATCAAGCTGACGCCAGATAGCAGCACTCTGAGTATAGAACTCATCAATAGTGGAATCACCCTGCTGAAGAGCATGCTCCTGGCGAACCACGGACAGGTAAAGAGCATCCCCAGATGGCTGATAGCACTGACGAAGATGTGCCCACTGAGCGGCAACAGTAGGGAGACTCATGAACTCAGTAGCAAACTGGGGCAGAACACTGGAGGTGAGAACAGCAGTAGCACGAGCATCCTCATCGACCCACTGAATTTAGGCGGTCAGATCGTGGCGATAGGTCTCGAGATCAACAGAGTACTGTTTGAACTTCATCTCATAAGGAGCAACAGCACTATCATTGGCACTCTGAGCAGCATCCTTGGCCTCCTTAGAAGCATCAGCACCAAGAACAATCGACGTCAGCGGAAGAGGAGCCATAGGAGCAGGAGGGCACGGCGGACATGAGACCTCGCTGGAGAGCACACCCCAAAGACAGAAACCGCGCATGTGAACGCGTATAAAGGCAGCGAAATCAGGATAATTCGTGCCATCGAAGATCACCGGGCAACGAGGAAGCGCAACATAGCCCGATGTAGAAGACATCTCTCTCTCACTTTTTTTTGGTCAACGCTCGAATCAGAATCGATCTAGACACAGTCGATTCCAACAAGGCAGAGGAGGCCGGCTGGAGGCGGAGCGACTGGAGGCCGACGGGAGGCAGAGCGACTTGAGGCCGTTGGAGGAAGGCCGGAGACGGTGCGGGCGGGACAGGCGGCGGTGCCGGAGACGGGGAGGATGGCGGCGGCCCTGGCCGACGGTGCAGAGGCAGGTAGCAGGCCGACGGTTGGCGATGCAGAGGTGGGGTCAACGGGTGGAGTCGACGCAGACGGCCGGCGACGGCAGAGGTCCGGCGGCGGGCGGCTGGGGAGAAGCTCCGGGTGAGACCGACGGGGAGAGTCGACACAGAAGCTCGGGGAGATCGATCCGATCTGGGTGAAATCGGGGCAGATCTGGACTGAAACAAAATCGCTCGGGACAAAAACGGGCGACGACCAGCGGCGGCAACGATGGCAAGGCCAGCGGCGACAGGGACGGTGGTGGCTGCGGCAACAAAGTTGCGAGGAGAGGACGAGGATAACCTTGACTGATACCAGGTTAGGAGTAGACAACTTGTATTCCTCTGGAGCCAAAGGCCACAATATATAGTACATGTATAGGTGGAAATATGCAGGAAAACCCCCTAACAGGTGGGGACATATAATATACAAATATACATCTAACAGCCCCCACGTGCGGGGTGGGGGGACCCTAGGCGCCAGCCGCATGGGCGCAACTCTCCTAGACGCCTTTCCCTATGGGCATTTCCCTCCGGAGAATGTGCCAATAGGTATAGAGTGCCCAACAATAAATAAATATTTATGTATTTAATATTAATTTAACCAATTAATGTATGAAACACATATACTATTATATCTTATAGTCCGGAATACCTTTCAGACCCCTCGGATCTTCATCGGGTGGTTCCCGAAACCTTTCTGATTTCTCTCTCTCCCATTTGTTCTGCGGTGTTGGTTCTATCCCTAAGCATCCCCACCCTTAAGTGTTCCACCCTTCGGTTCGGAGATCCTTTGGACATGACCGAGAACCCTCTCGCGTCAATGATCATCAGCGCGACCTGGATGCCCATAATGACCACCCGTGCATTCACAAATATCATCGCTTGAACCTTCAACTTCGTGTCCTATTCCCTTTGCCATTCAATACCTAGGTCATCCGAGATTTGATCTTCGGTATCTCCATACCTCTGTTTGATATAGTTTCTAATGAACTCGTTTACTCGTTTTTGTGCTGTTGCATTCCATGATCTAGTCATACACTTGTAACCTTCTTTAATGCAACGTCATCGAGTTGGCCAAATGTATCTATCCGTTACTTGGATTGGAAAATCTTGGTCTTGATAAATAATCCTCAACCCGTTCCTCTGGGAAACCCGAAGGTACCTTTATGATCACCCTTTCATAGCTTGATACTTGATACCATCAAAGTCTCCTTCAAGTAATGGTGATTATGCATTATCTCATAGTCAAAGGATTGGTGAAGATGTTTGTATGTTATCATTAATGATGAATGTTAAGTAACCAGATCTCATTGTTATTTACTTTGGGTGTATGTCTATCATATCAATCAACTAATGATATGACCTCATTGACAATTGGCACTATCACCCTTGATCTCTAAACCATACATCATCAATTGACCAATTAGCTAGTTCGCTAGAGGTAACTAGAGACAACGATTGTTTACATACCACACATGTATTAACGTTTCATATGAACACAATTATAGCATGCTAAAAGACGTATCATGAACATAAGAGATACAAAAAATAAAACACTTTATTATTTTCCTCTAGGGAATATCTCCTTCACTTTATTGGTGTGGAAGTCCCTAAAATCATAATAGTTGTACAAGTATCATAACACTCAACCTAGTCTCAAAACTCAATGAATATAATTCTTCACATGAACAAAGGGGAATCAAATATGATGCAACTAATGAAAAAGCTCTTCAATAAAAAACTAACATGCGTGCGGTAAAGTATACATGCTAAACATGTAAGATAGATTACAAGGTTTTATAGATATCCCCGAAGATTGGGATCAAGCTGGCGGGATCAAATAATCCCTTGCAATTATTCGATATCGTGGCATTCTTCAAGGCGAAGGAGCATTTTTGGAGAGAACCGCATGTAGTTTCTTGTTTGTTTCCTTCAAGGCGGATATGTGATGAAGGCACTTCTGTAGATCTGAATGCAAGTAGAATGTACCTTTAGTGACCCTATTTAGCATGTCATTGAGTTCCTTCTTGCTTTCAAGATCTAAGAGACGCTTGCGCACGATCTCCCGAAGCATGAGTTCTTCCTTTTGATCCTTCTCGATCTTGCAAAGATGCTATTCAATTTCTGGGACGTGCTGCATGATAGGTACGTCCAGAAGTTTGAATTCCCAATCTTCTTGAGGCTTCATGCTCATGCGCGTGTTCATGGTGATCTTCTTTGTTGTGGACGTGTGCGTCGTAGTCTCCTCATAAGTCCCTACATCAGCTCGGTTAGCTTTCTTACGCTTGGGTGAAGATTAGTTGGTGGAGATGATGGTGATGGTGGTTCCAAGGATCCTTGGTGATGGTGGCGATGGTGGATCAAGCACATGACAGAGAGATGATACAGGGTTTTTTACTTAGGTTTGGGACCCTCGTGAGGAGGTAAAGCCCCTTCTCCTGTTTTGTTGTATTTCTTGCTTGCTTCGTGAGGGTACAATGGTGGATGCAAGTCTAGGGTTTAGATCGATATGGATCGACCCGTTCTAAGGTATGATAAGGGTCCCTTATATAGGGCGGTGTTGGGCCTCTTACCCTTGTCTTTGGGCGAGAAGGGCGTCTACAATGTCACTCCTAGAGATCCCGGTCTAGGAGACTACTTTTGGTGGACTTATTCTAGCATGCCACGCTCCACTCCATCCTCTTGTAAAGTGGCCTCCTTTGGCATCATTTGTCTTCATCGGGTGCTCTCTACTTTTCCCTCTTTCACTCAAATAGCAACGGGAGGAGCCTTCCACCACGAGGTCTCCCTGCATAAAGGGGGTGGACCAAGTCTTGCTTTACCGAGGAGGACTGGCACCACAGGGCTACTGCACTCCCTGTCAGGCTATGGCCTGCGCTGCGCCTGGTGGAGTTACCAACCTGCCCCTGGCATGCGCCGACCTCCGAGGTATCCGAGGCTTCGAGACGCAACATGGTGTAGCAGCAGGGTTCCCTGGGGGGATATGCCCTCTGGAGGTTTATCTCCTCGCGAAGCGGGGGCCTCACAAGGTACGTGCGCCCAGGACACCTCTAGTGGCACCCCTGCCTCATGAAGGGGGGGGTATTATTCTCGGCGCGGGGCTCATCAATCGTGGGGACGTGGCACTCCGGTTGCCAGGGCCCCGACAGTAGTTCCTAGGTGCTTGGGTCGCACGTGTCCCTTGGTGGGATTGAAGGGGCTAGCGGCCCTAGACGGTTGACGGGTCCCCGCATTTTCTCAGTCAACAAGGACCTACCATGCTTGAATCCGGGCCATGAAGCTCAACCGGCTGCACACTCTCGTCCGTGGATCTGGAGCGCACTGCTCCTACTCCAGGAGTTGTTCCCACGAGGCGACGACGCGTGGGGCCTAGCTATTAATACCGCGGGAAGGGTGCAGTGATGTGTCTCTTCAACTGGCCTGGTTAAATCGGTGCGTGGGCAGGGGATCTTTTCATTTCCACACCATCATTTCCCCCTTTATTTTCTTCGTGTTTCTGAGCCAATAGCTTTGCCCTCTTCCGTGGTGTCCCCGCACCTTCCCCTCGTCGAGGTTGGCTAGGACACGATGGTTGTGGCGGATGTGACCATGGCTCCAGTCAGGACGGAGGAGGTCCCCTTGGTGAGGCGCGTCTTGGTCGTCCGTGCGGGAGCGGTCGAGGAAGGAATGGTGGAAACCGTGCTAGACTTGTCGAGGCCACGCCCGTGGGGGCGGAAGTAGATGGCGGGGAAACTCCCGTTAGGCATGGGCGCGACCGCCCTCACAGGAGCGGGCGAGGTCGCCATGGGGGACGCGGCGGTAGGTCTGGGACTAAAACCGTGCCCTCCTTGCTCGTCGTTGTTGTTCCCCTCCCATGGGGGCTTGTTACTTTGCAGTCCAAAAGTTCGCAGGCGAAGGCATCACTGGGTCCGAGTTGCATGTAATCACCGCAATTCAAAAATTTGGGGGGAGGGGAGGGTAATTACCGATAGGGGTATTTCGAGTGAATGGTGGCCAAACCAAATATTTTCGAATCTTAGATGTTATGTCAGGATATTCTATTACATTAGTACCAGACGTGCCCTTTCCGTGCCCCTTGTAAGTCATCCTGCATGTGTCTCATGGGCAAATCCATTTCTGTACTTTCCTAACACCCGACACTGAATCCGGTGACAACGGTCCTATTTCTTCCTCCCCCCACGCTGAATATGGTTTGGCAGCGGTGACGGTCATTTTTCTCCCCACCCCCCTCCCACACACCCCACCCCACCCACCAACACACACACACAATGAATCTGGTGGCGACTGTCCATTTTCTCCCTGTCCTGCCATATGCATTGCCAACATTTCTATCAAGGCCAAGGTGGTAGCGACATCGATGACTGATTCGACTCCAAAGCTACCGTCTCGGGCGCAACACCAGACAAGTGAAGCAGTGGCAGGGTCTGCAGCCCAGGGTGGCGAGGAGGTCAGCCAGAAGTCTGCTAACAGGGTACCTACAAGAAGAGGGTTGAAGATAAAAGCTAGGCCGGTGGCGGAGTGTTCAGATGCAGTGCGGGGTCGTGCAACCCAGATCTCGAAGAAAACCACACGAGAGAAGAGTGGGAGGTGAATTTTTCTTTTCGGTGTCGTGTCTTGCAAGTAGATTAGTTACTGCCAAGTAGATTTGAATGAACTAAAGGTCCCCTTTTTAATCAAATTAGGAACATCTTCGATGCAGGGGACCTATGTGAGTTCATGGTTCATGTTTGACAGTATACTGCAAAATAGATTTGGGTTGAGAGAGGGTTGTGTTCAGGCAGGATGTGCGTCTGCTTGTCAACTGCAAGGAGGTTGTGTCTGTTTCGCAGCTGATAGATATTCTTCATGCTAGGATTCCTTGGGGATCCAGATAGAGGTGAAAATTGGCATGGCATAACAAGAGTGATACCTATATGAAAATTGAGCATTCCCATGAGCTTCAGATGCTTTGGGAGTGTTGTGCAGTTGATCGCGAGGTGAAAGTTGAAAGCAATGATTGATGATATGTATGCAGATATTGGAGATGTTGCTGCCAGAGCTTC
This sequence comes from Avena sativa, assembly GCA_916181665.1. Lineage (NCBI taxonomy): Eukaryota > Viridiplantae > Streptophyta > Magnoliopsida > Poales > Poaceae > Avena > Avena sativa. The sequence continues at coordinate 141,894,960 of OV702279.1, read as the reverse complement.
TGCTGCTCGAGTTTACGGACTAACGGATGGTGATCAAGCTAAGTTCAATATACACCTAGAGGTGGATTCATACACGGAAAAACATGATGGCGGAGTTAATAAGCAAGTTTCATCATGTACTATGGAGATAGCCATCGATTCCAAAAACATAAATCTTGTTGAACTAAGAGAGATGATTGGTAAGGAAATCATTATTCGCCCTAAGCAGATGGAACGACTCCGGTGGTGGCATCATAAGAAGCAAGAATTCATAGAGGTTTTGGATACCGATGATCTGATGCAGATTATGCAATGAAAGAAACAAACCATGAAGGTGGTCTTCCTGGCTACCATTTATGATGTTGTTGGACATGTTGTAGTGGATGCAGAGGCCCATGTTGTTGCTGAACAAAACGAGGCGATAAACGTTGATCAGATCTAATGAGAGATGCTACCCATGGCTTGTCATATAGACTACAGGGTTACCTTTCCTATATTTGTAAAAAAGATTGTTTTTTCTTTGAAACTATGTTGCTGTGGTTGTGTTTGTTCAGAGATTGCAATCCTATGTTATGTGATATGTTGAGATTTTTGGACATATCACTCGATGAAACCATCGTTGTTGTAATAAGACATAAGTACATTGTAGTTGGCATGATTATGTTTGCTAACATGATGTGATATACTTGTTTCTGAGATTATGATTGTTGAGAGATTGTAATATAATGTTCTGCGAGCTATTGGGATTTCCGGACATATCATTCATTGAAACCATCATTGAACAAGGTGATACATAAGTACCTTGTAGTTCACATGATTATGATGTAATATAATGCTCTGTGAGATCAGTAATTTGACTAATTGCTGGATCACTACCTGTTACTTAGAAGGAATTACTATCATGGATGAACAAGCGTAGAGTTCAGGAAAAAACTTACTAAGTAGGAGATTGTGATCTATATTGGATAGACAGGTCTAGGATTTAGGATTAAGGGTTAAGGGGTTAGTACAATAAACAATTCATTAGACCCTAAACCATAAACCCTAATCCTATATTGTTCGGTAGATAAGATTTTGTATGTTGCTATAAGTCAAAAAATTGGGAAGGAGGAAGTACATGATTAATATTACGAATTAAAATCAAGGAAGAGAAAACTATTAGATATGAGATAGTAATCTAGCCAGAGGGGATTGTATCAATTAAACCATTGTAGCATGCCAATTTAGTTAATGTTGCAACATTGACTGTAAAATCCCATAATTAGCACCTAAAAATAGATAGGACACATGTTTGTGCATTGCATTCATGCATAAGAAAATATGGAGAATTTTCGTACAAAACTAAAGAATCTATACGGGCATCGAGATCTCTCTTATTAGGATGAAAGCATCTAATAAAGTGCGACAAATTTCTGCATGACCACTACTGTATCTTTGTGTTTGAAGGAAAGCAATTCAAATTTAATTATTTAATAGGTAAAATTGAAACCTAAAAGAGTTTAAAATAGAATTATAAATAGTAATTGTGTTGCAGTTATATATATAGAATTAAGATATCATATATGATTAAGTTATTAATGACTGGACGAAACCAAGAAATAACCCCTTATATGCGAAATTATAGAATACCTCTTCCCTTCGAGTCAACAAGTCTAAAGAGCTCTCCCTCCAATTTATACTCGAAGTTTGAAAAGATTCAATGCTAATATTGTGCTAAAAAATGACTACACATGTTGGTTATAATCACAAGTATGAAAAATACAAAAGAAAAGAATTGAATTATTCTATAATATAATATAATAATATAGTCATGATTACAATTGAATAATAGGAACAAATCAATAAAATAAATGATTAAAGTCCTAAATATAAGAGAAGTACTAGCACAAATTCCCGTGTGTTGCAACAGGTGACAAAAAATGTATGTCGTGGTTAAAAGCCGTGAGAACTACATCATCTGCTCGCCTTCAGCTAGGCCACCAGCAAATCCACATGTATCCATCGCTACGTCACCCCACTTCGTTTATGCCTTCTCCATCGGGGTGGATAAATAGTTAGGGGAAGTAGAATGCCGATGTGCAATAATTCTTCAACACCTTCGACGCCTATGCATTTGACACAAACTTTCATAATAATAGTTATAATTCAATTACATAAATTATGCACATTCCAAGTCTTCCAATGTAGTAAAAAGGAAGAGATCCAGAAGGAACTAGAGAAGATGAGACAGCCGCGTCGAAGCGCAAGGGATTGGCGAAAGAGCACGATGGTTCATTTTATTAGGCAAGCAACATGGGTGCAGCTCCATCGGCATGTAGGCAGTTGTGGTGTCGAACACTTGTGTGGCTGAAGATTTAGGTGCTAGATCAGGCGCTTTGCTATTGAGGACCAGAACGGAACTGACATGACGGAGCTGTAGTAAGGCATGTCCTCCTTCTCAGGCAGACAACAGGGAGAAAAGTTAAAATCAATATATGTGTATGTTTTGGTTGCTGTCAAGGTTATGCATTTCTTTTCAGATAACTTCATTTGCTTAGATTTTGAAGTTTCGTCCATACTGCACATACCTGACACTACATATTGCGTAAGAGCTGGCACTCACGTCAAAGTAAGCCGCACACACATATGTGCTCAACTATCAACTCTCAAACACAAAACACCTTAATAAAAATCTGGAAGTAGATGTAAAGAAGAGAAGTCTAGAAGCATTCTCGGTTCTTGATCTCCTCTACATTATTCCTCACATAGCAATAGTAGCAACTCGAAAGGAAATTCAGTGGTATAATCTAGTATTGATTGCCATGAATTTTTAGCAAGTCACTTATAGTGAACCATGCAATAACCTCAAAACTACTGGTAACATGTCATTGTGCCAGTCACGAGGGTAGGAATTGCACAGCCACAAACAGACACAAGATGTTATACCATGATTTTATTTTATCAGCATGGAGAGCGATGGGGCAGGTACCAGGTTGAAGGGGGCGGTGAGCTAGAGCATCTTGAACCTGTCCATGATGGAAAGCACTCAAGTTCCTTTAGCAATTTTAACAAACACTTGCCTTGTACTGCCCAGCTACCTAGTGGAGGCGAGTATATTCACAGAAGGATGCTGGCGAGCTCAGTGCATCCATGCAGGACGCAGCGAGAAGGAGGCGCCTGTTCCACATTGACATCGGCGCAGCTCCTCGCCCCCACCACCGGCGCGCCTCCCCGGCCTCCCTTCCGCCATCATGGGCTGCCACGGATTCCACTTCGTGCCACTCGAATGAATCCTCCTCCATGGTTGAGCCTGGCCAATAAGACAGTTTTGGAACCTACAGTCGACACTCATCGGGCCGGTGCTCGCATGGCACCAACGACGTGTTGGCGGAGAGGAGCCCGTATTGCGTGTAGCCCCTATTCACCCACTCTGTGTCGTCTTAGACTGCCCTGCTCGCTGGAGAAGGAGAGTGACACACTGCCTCCCTTCGACCAGGAAGTGAAGTGATTGGGGAGGGCCTCCCCTAGAGCTGGAGTTATTGGGGAGGGCGGACAAGTGGCGGATTGGGGTGAGATGGAGGGGCGGGAGGAGTTGCGCATGTACAACAGAAAAAGAGAGGTAGAACAACGACAGAAAAATAACGTTTCAGGTCACTTGAGTGCTGGCATAGGTTCTAATACCTCTGAACTTGCGAGGGCAAAACGGTAATTTCTTATAGATATATAACATTTTATCCTTTATAAGAGAAATTTACAAATTGTAATTGAAGGAAAATATTAACTTTAATACTTAAATAAACCATACAATAGTTCTTTACAAAATAAGAATGAATAACTAGAAAGAACTTCTTTATTACAATTATATAATGCTTTACACTTCACAGAAGAAAAAGTAAATTACCAGGAAACCATTAAATAGAAAAAGTAATTACATAATGAAGTAACTAAAAGAATTCTTTATTACAAGGAATTATATAGTACATTGTCTTTTATAAATGAATAAATAAATTAGAAAAGAATAAAAAGAAACCTAAACTTATTTCCCTAATCTAATTCTTCTATCTATTAAATTCCAAAACCTTCAAGAACTTCTGTACCTATAAAAAAAATAACAAAACAAAATATAAGAGGTGAAGGGGTTAGTTTTGACTGCTCTCAGTAACTACAGTGATATGCATTGCCACTGTTCATCATAGAGCCTAATTAGAAAGAGGGGCAAGTTTCACCAAATCAATGGTATCTGTTATTATCAAACTTGTCTTGGCCCAACATCGTTGACAATAAGTTGGGGCAAGTTTCACCAAGGACCAGTAAAAAGATGTGGCACATTCATAACTCAAGAAATATGTCCATCTTACTTGATCTCATCCGAATCCAACACACAAACACACAAGAAGAACACACATCACATGAAATTTGTGTGATGTCAATAGTAGATGAGAGGAAGAGGGCATACAGTCATAGCTCGTATTAAATCAAAGCCTTCCTTGCTCACCAGTTCACAGCCATAACCACATAGCTATTATTCTTTCTCAAGAACACACACAACAAACAACACTAGCACTTGATATATTTCCAGAAGAACAAACCACAACTCTTCAAGAACCATCCAAGATGGTTACCTAATGGATGGGAGGAATAAGTGGAAAGCAAGAATAGAAGCACTAGGAGGTGGAGTCCAAGATCAAGGAGAGCAGTAGTACTAGGAGATGCAGGACAACACCAAGGAGGAGAAGATCAAGCTAGAATATAAGGAATAGATCAAGAGAAGACAGACATTCACATGCAACCACTACAGAATCAGGTTTCTACATTACCCATCCAGCTAAAAACATATGTTCTCAACAAGTTCTATATAGGCAATAGATTGGGAGAGAGAGAGGAAGTTCCCAGAGTTCCATAGTAATTCCATGGGAAGCCCAGCATAGTCTTGTGCTCACACTAGATGTAGTATCTGTTTTATCTCAAAAGAATAACAGCCTCAACCTTTGCATCATTGTCTAGGGAGAAGCCAAAAATCTTGATAGCAATATGGTAGTAGATCATATAGATGGTCTAAGCCACTGTGCATCCCCAAAGAGGTAGCACATACACAAGATCATGTATAGAAACTACGAATATTGTATACAAGAAATAACAAATAGATTAAGCAAACAACTTGTAAGTGCATCATGTGATCCTAATCAATTCCTAGTGAAACTCTAGGAATCATTCTTAGTAAGTTGTTCAGCATCCACATGGAAAATTGAATGAGTTTATACAAAACCATTAAATGATTGATCTTCGCCATTTCATCAGAACATGTGTTGTTCTATGCACATTCTTCTCAGAAAACACCCAAGTGAGGTGTGTCCATCATAGAATAAAGTAAACAAAGGCAACAATAAATCTTTACAAACCCAACCAAGATCTCAGCGTTTGCATCACTGATCTTGGATAGATATTTCTAGTTTTATAACTAGGTACACAGAAATATTTGAATGATCATTTATGTGCACATCCTATGGATGGTAGCACCTCATAAATGATTACATCTTAAACAGCAAGGATCCAACCTACTATCCTTAAAAAGTCTAGTAAATCATTTTCCTAAACACTATTGGAGTCATACCTAGAAATTATCCATCATGGAATATGTGTGAGAGAGGAGATAACAGGTAAAAACATTGTTTCTACCTAGCAAAGTCTCAGACCAACATCATAGATTAAGGATCTATCAAGTATAGCTTTAAAGCTAATAGAAATCTTTCCACGCATACAAGCTAAACCAACTCAAAGTAGAGCTTATGAAAATCTTAAGAAAGACAGGAAGTGTGTACCAATCAAATTATGGTGTCACAGTAACCTTCTTAATAAGCAATCCAAGTATACAAGCTACATAGCTAAATTCTCTTATACTTAATCATTTTCCTGAGATAAACCATCAGGAATCATGTTGTCAGCTATAGATTTTATCATCTAAAATTATCAGAGACCATTGGAGTATATAAACAACTCCAATTCCTTCACATCATAACGTATCAACACAGACTAGTTGTAACATCCCAGGATTAGCACCTCAAAATAGACATGACACATGTTTGTGCATTGCATTCATGCATAAGAATATTCGGGAAATTTTCGCGCAAAACTAAAGAAGCTATAGAAGGATCGAGATCTCTCTTGCTCTGATGAAAACATCAAGGCACGTGCGATGGATTTCGACATGATCTCTATTGTACTTTGGTGTTTGAGGGGAAAGAAAGTTCAAATTTAAATATTCAATTGATAATTTTGAATTCTAAAAGAATTTGAAATGGAATAATAATTGGAAATTAAATTATAATAGGGAATAAGAGGTGAACTCTTATTCATAAATAAGATATAGTCTTTAACAATTATTCAAATAGAAAAGATAATTGAAATTTAAATACAAATGAAATGAATAATTGAGTAATTTAACATGGAATTACAATAATGAAATAATAAACAAGAATTGATAAAGGACGATCTTACTTACATCACACATTATTATATTATTTTTACAATTATGAACAAAAGGGGTAATAAGATAATGAAATATAAAAGAATCATTTTATTACAAGAATACAAATATTATACTGATAATTCTTTGTATAAATAAAAAAATGAAAGATTACAACAAAGAATAAAAGAAAACATCTAAAACTAAAATTCTAGCTAGTTATCTTTATCTTCATATCTTCTTGATCTTCATTCCTGTAAAACAACAACAACAGAAAGAGAGAACATTGTTTTAATGTCAAAATGTTTGCCCCACCATGGGTGAGGAAATTAAATATATGAAAATAGCTTAGGGATTTTGAGATGAACACCCCAAATCCACTAAAAACATAAGAAGGTACCATTCAATCTAGGCAACATTGGATCTATACACTTGTTTCTGATAGAGGCAATTTATTAGCAAAATCTAGTCACTGACTTAATATCCACATTTATGTAATTGAGAAACCTATGGTACCTTCCTATGTTTATCTATAATCACCTAAAATAAGAGGCAATAAAGTTATAATCTAGCTTACCATTAATTATCTAAGCAGATTAAATAATAAAATTCACACTAGTAAGTAAAAAAGAATAAATACATTGTCCAACAGTAATACTCATTCCTAGCTGTGGCTTGTACCAGTAGAGAGTAAAACACAACTTGACTATATGCCTTAATAAGGAAGGCACACCCACAAGCAGATATTTTCTCAAAACCAGTTGAGCTGATCCATAAGTGTGGTACCCAGCCATAGGAACTTGAGCTAGTAGGTCCCAATTGTAAGAAGCATATACATCACATGCTTTCTGATGTGCTGTCAACATATTAGAGAGAGGGCAACTGCTATTTTAGGCAACACAGTTGTAGCAAAGCCACAAGGAAAAACCATAGACACCACCATTCCTGCTCGCAGGGATTTCATCCACACACATCACTGTTCTTCACTAGAACAACAAATCACCATTTCTACATCACTAAGAATCCCAGATATTTCCACCATGCCATCACCCAACTTATGGTTGCTTCACGAAGCAATCCACTAGCTAGGACAAGGAGGAGTAGATCAAGATCAGCAACATCACAAGGAGGAACAGATTAGCATCACAAGAAGAAGAGCAGGTGAATATTAAGGAGGAGATGTAACCAGAACCAGAAGGGAAAGTAGTTGTAGATCAAGATGCCCAATAGGCCACCAACAACAGGTACAAGTCCATGAGAAATATAAATTAGATCATGCATCACCTGCTCTTATTAGCTTGCACCATCAGATTCAAGTGAAATAATGGCTATGTTACAAATCATCCAAATCCATCTACCCTTCAACTAGAGATTGTCTAGAAGGATTAGAAGGAGAGATTTCTCTCAGTTTGCATAGGGATGCTATGCAAGTTCACCAGAGAGAATGAAAGCCACCAAAATAAATTTCTCTTCTTATTATCCAATACTGCCTCAGCCTTTGCATCATAGGCTGGGTCAAGAACTTCCTCCACAAAAATCAACCATAGCATCTGATCTTAACCATATATCTTGAAGGAGGTTTAGGAAATGAAAAACTTTCTGATCCACATATAAAACCATGAAAATATCATCTCTAAGTTATTTAGCTTCAGACCAGCATCATTAGCCTATTATTTAGCTTTTATTAGCCAAACATAAATCACAGATGCTAAGATACAGGGCACATCCCTAGAGGGTAGCACCTCTGTACCTAGCAGATTCAAAGTTTCTTGAGTACAAGCTTAAGTCCATTTTCTTAAAGCCATAAATCACTTTCCTCAAAAGATTTAGTAATCATTAAAAATGTTTACTGTCATATATACAGTGTACTCATATTGGCCATTCAGTTACACTTGTAAATATTACCCAAACAATCTTATCATTTTCCTAGCAGGATGTCTAGGAATCAAAGTTGTACATTATTACACTGTCAGATTCGACATAGAACAAATCATTTTCCTAGGATATATCTAGGAATCATTCCAGTATGTTTTCCATGACCACATAAGAGCAATGCTTGGCTGTGGTACAATACCAATTTAGCTAGTCCGAGAATTCTTGGATTGCAATATAACAATATTTGTGAACATTTCCTAGCAACACTCTAGGAGTCATTTATAATTCCACTGTCATAACATCAGTATATGGGACAAGGAATTCATGATACCATATATATCACCATGCTAACAGATGCACCACAATAACACTTATTTAGATAACAGATCCTGTTATTTAACCAGGCATAGCTAGCATCAAAAGTACAGGTTTAGGAAAACACCTGCCAGCAATTTCACAGTATCAACATCAAACAAGAATGAAAACATTTAACCAAAGATTGTCATATTGGCAACATATATTGCATACAACCCAATCTCAGTCATAATGGTATCCAATTAATTCATCCCATCCTCCTAAGTACAAATCAAATAGGAATCATGGCTAACACTACCTCACTGCCATATTTGTCAGTCATAGGAATTTAGTGAACATCATTTTAAAAGAAAGCTCCAAGTAAATATTATCAACAACACAGAGAGTGTAGAGAAGGGGAAATATTTAGTCTAAAATGGGGCTGGTAGAAACCCTAGAGTGTTTAAACTTGCACAACGAATATTTAGGGTAGTAGCCGTACTGACTACTAAGCTAGACAATAGATTAGGCAGGGGAGGAAGAAATAGAGGAGAAGGGGATACTTACCCGAAGGTATTCGCCCAACAAGAAGTGGAAGCAGAACATGATGTTACAAGGGATCGGAGGCGATGGACACGTCACGACAACACGGTGACCACCAAGGGCGCCACAGCACTACCTACACCGAGCCACGGCAGCACGAGCACATCTAGACCCAACACACCATCACCAGCACCAAAGGGCGGCTAGAGCAACGCCGGCGCGCAGCAGCGATAGCATCTCCATGAACCTAGCACCTGTAAGGGTTGGGAGCGACCGTGTGGAGGCTCGATTCTCAAGTCGAGTTGTTCAAGGATATGAAGGAGGGGGTGGTGTGTCCTCTGGCAAGGGCCAAAGGCAGGCGGCGGCTTTGTCGGCGGTGAGGAAAGTCTAGGGAGCAAGAGAGGTGAGTTCATGCGGGTGTGCGTGAGTGAGGGGTGTGAGGGAGATAGGGTTGGGCTAGGAATAGCCCGACTAAATGGGCCTAGGTGGGCCAAGTCGGCCTAAGGGCCAGATTGTCTATGCACTTAGGTTTAATTAAAAAAATGTAATATACATTAATTGTACAATATTAAATTACCACAATACCCTTAATAATATTCAAGTAATAGAAAAATGTAGAAAAATCCTAAAAATACAATTGTTATATAAAAGTGATCACAAAAATGATATCTATCCAAGAAAAATATAAAACCACTTGATTAAACTAAATAAATACCACTAATTGTTAAAGACACTAGAGTTCTCAATAAATTATAACAATATAATAAAATTCATAAAAAATAATAAAAATCATTTTTGTGTATAAAAATGAATCTACTATTTATAAAAATACTAACCTAATTTTTATAAATAAAATTTGAAGTAAGTATTCAAAAACAATTAATCCTTTATGGAAATTTATAAACATAAGAAAAATACCTAAAAATAAATAAATAATCATTTTAAAGGTCTTGAATAAAATTATTACACTAAAAAAATACTGAATATATTAATAGAAAATATTTTAATATTTTAAAGTAGTAAATCCTTATCTATTATCTATTTTTGAAAATTCTTTAAAAACATTTCTTAAGTAAGACATAATTATCTTTCTTCAGAAATATTAAAAACTTAAAATCAAATTACTAAAATTCTAAACCATAACTAAGGTTTATAATATAACTTAAATGTAAATCATTACCTTTATAATATATTTTGAAACCTTAAATCAAAACTCAAACCCACAACCTTCAAGATAACTTGATATATCATTCACTAATTATGGGTGAATAATCTTAATATCTAAATTATAATTAACATGACTTTAAATCTAACACATTAATAATATCATCCAAATCATACTTTCATAGAATAGTTGCATATCATTTTCATAATAGAAAAATAAATTTAATCTAATCATTCACTTAAATATAAAGTGAATAACCCCACACCTTAGTCATACTTATCATAAATCCAAAACTTAAGGATAATTAAAACAAATTCCACCTTAAGTTTATTTACCCTTTTAAAGTTAACTTTAGTCTCAAAATATTATAAACATCATGCATAATATAGTTAACTTTGGTGTGTTTTTATTAAGACCTAAAGCATCTCAAGTCCAAACTATTGAGCAAGCGCAAACAACATCAATCACATTATATTACCTGTAAAGATTGTTTAAACCTTATCAAAGAAACCTTTTCCTCGAAGGTTATTCTTTTTGCCACTTCAAACAATAACTCTATAACAATTTCCTTCAATCCTTAAACAACCCAATACATATACTTTCATCAAATTCACCAAATAGCAACTAATCTCAATCTTAGATTACTATTGCACTCTACTTTTATATATTTTATATCAACACTTAAGTTCCTTTTAAATGCATTTCATGTGAAGTAAAAAAATTAAAGATGAACCAACTCCTAAAGGAATCACGTAAAGTTCACTTCACTTAAAAGTATTGGGGTTCATTTTCGGGAGTTTTACAAAATGAATAGCATTACTTATGCATAACTACATATTGCTTCTTTAAATGTTAGTCCTTAACGGACCAATGACGCTGATTTCAGATATTGGATTTTTTATTGTCTCAAAGATCATGAGTGCATAATCTTGTAATAAAAAAAGGCAAGTTCACACTTACTCATGTCCTTTGATTATCTTCTGTAAAGTATTTTGCAAATCCAACGTTTTCATCTCCTACATTTCAAAATGGTCAGAAAAAACTATTTTCATAATAATATTATTATAGGTTATTTACCATGAGGTAATTACCTAATATGAAAGTTTTGGTGGTAAAGTAACATATTATCTAGGACTTAGCAACTAGTGTCGCCAGTGATTCTTGCGTCGTATATCACACGTTAACCATAAGATTTGGAATGGGACGGAGAAGTCAGCTGTCCTTCCGTACGTAGGCAAGACGACCTTAACGTGACATTGAGATTCATTGTGCAGATCCAAAATATTGGTGGGCACCCTTAGGCCCCATGATTTTGGTGTCTAGATTATCTATGAGTGGCTTCCGGAGGTTTAGCCGGACATATATGGTACTTGCCAGGGGCATCACCAGCTCATAGAGTCTTTGGGAACTCATCGGGGTTATAGCCTGCACAAAAGGGGGCTTAACGGAGGTGAGCCGGCCCCGAAGGATCATGCAGACATGCGGGGTCGCGGAGAGGGTAGTGATTGGCTTGGATCTCGTCTAGGCCTCATACCAAGGAAGTATGAACGGGTTGGCCGCTTAGATGTGCAACAAAGTTAAGATCTGTCATGGGTAAAGTAACGCAGCTCTGCAGAGTGTAAGAACTGTAACTTGTTACTCCCTATTCCGGGAAGGAGCTACGAAAGTGGAAGGAAAGGAACTCCATGAATGTTCTGGTAAACCTGAGCTGACGGACATAGCTTTTCAGAATAAAAGGAATCTTTGAAGAAATGTTTACGGAAACTTGCATTGCCTATGACCTATGGTCTATGGCTGTAAATATAGTGCATCAAACACTACTTTCTAGTGAACTTTCTGAGTATGCTCGTACTCAACGTATCTTCTTAACCCTTGCTAGATTCTAGAGCCCATACAGATGACATCTACATCCACTTATGCTCAACGGAATCGTCATCAACAATTCAAGTTCTTTAATGAAGTCAATGAAGTCAACATATACATCAAGTAAAGTGAAGACGAAGTTGCTGATTATATAGGAATATAATCTCTAGCTATAGAACCTACTTCTATAGGGTATTTCCATAGCGGCAATACATGCCAAATAGTTAGATGCTAAACTTATTGGCATGATAGTTATGAGTTGAATATTTCTGGTTCTTCTTTCTAAGATGTTTCTTTCTCTATCTTAAACCTAGAGTGTTCTCTAGATCTTTTGTAAAGAGTCGAGTTGTAACCCATAGTCATGTCTTGGACCTGCTGTGTTTCGGTTGTACCACTCTGAGGGATGTAATACTAGTGAATGGTGTTTCATTGGTGTTATGTCAACAAATATAGTGTACTACATCATGCAGTGGTATGCTGGGTCACCATAACTGGTATCAGAGCATATGCTTTGACCTTAGGTTGGAAACCTAGTAAATGGGTAAAACCTATAGGAAAGATATCCGCAATGATAAAGAGTTCTCTAGAGATAGGATGGATATTCAACTAAGCATAATCTTGTCATGTTGCTAGTGTGATAATTCTTTATTTAGTTTCAATTCAAATAACTTTCGTGAGTTTTAACTCTATATAACTGATGATAATTTCTGATCTAAAGTTTCAAATGGCACCTCGGTATCCACCCCGGAATGTTCAAGTGTTGAACATGACGTTAGATGACTACGGAGGGGATTGGACAAATATTCTCCAACAACTTCTATGGAGTCTGGATTGTGAATCAAGACTTTTGGTCAAGATTTACAGTTACTATGATGGGCAGGTATTAGATAAATACGGTGTCATGATCATGTTACCCAAGAAGTTAGGACTTAATGGAGAAATTACATCAGGAGAGGCAGGGTGCATGGCATCAGCATATCAGATTGCAGTAATGGCAGCCATAACCATGATGCGAGAACAGAAATCCCAAGCTCTAGTAGGTATTACTCACACCATTATACGCCATGAAACCTCAAGTACAGAGCATGAGTTAAATCATTCTACTCTAGTACGAACCAAACCCACTATAGCTATAGAGTATATGGATCGTTATAGGTCCTTACTAAACACATTCCAAAACACTCACCAAGTATTAGTTCAGGAGCTAGATACTGTCATTGAGGATTTTACTGATCATGTCAAATCAATGACACGTAGAAAGAAGTTAGAATAAGAAGCTAAGCATCCCAAAGACATCTTTTTAGGTGAAGTGTATGAAGAAACCGAATTCGATGATCCACAGTCAGAAACCTATGCCTACTATCAAAATAGACCCTAATCACCTGAAGATCCATGGACGATATATACCTCAGAACAGAAAACTTGGAGAGAAACCATTCCAAAAAATCCTGAGAAGGACTATTACGAATGGGGAGTAGAATTTAAGGAAGAGTTGAAAGAAACACAGGAATATCCTGAAGAAAATCATGCCAAATCTAGTCATTTTTCAATGACTAACCGCAATCTAGGTACTTCTAATCAAGAATACGCACCTCTTGGATGCTCTTACGCTCTAGAAGGCAGTCGTAGGACTTCAAGTCATCATAGACGGAACTCCAAGAAGCACTAGAAGAGGATGAAAGTAAGAATGGAATGAAGACCGAAGGAAAGAATGCTTGAATAATGTACATATTGGGTAATGCGTATTGTAGTTCTCGAGTGGTTGCTTAAATAAGTGAGGATATACTCATAGGAACAAAAGTTCCGTAAGATAGCTATGTAATGTGTCTGAGAGGCAAACAGTTGGAACTCTCAGTTTATCTGTAACTTATATAAAACCTATTTATAATACATGGTATATGTTTTGTTGTTATTGAGTTTTGTATTTTTCTGAATCTTCTTGATTGACTAGATCTATACATAAAGTTTGACTTGGTGTGAAAATGCATGTTGCATCATCAAGTTATTACTTCATGTTATAGACCTAGATAGGAATGGGAATTCTTGTAAGGGAGTGACGAGTTCCAAAGAACCAGATGAAGACTTACATGAAGGATGGATCAAGATCAGATCACTATTAGTCAACAATAAGTACGAAGATTAGTGTACAAAATGTATGAAGCAACAAGAAGTGATGGAATTAAGTTCACCCAAAATAGGTGATGTTGCTAAGAATTTAATGAAGCAGTTGTACCAAGTTCATGGAAGTATCATGAAAAGGTGCAAATAAGTAAGCTTTGGAACCAAACTGGTATTCAAGATCTAACAATTCAGAGAGAATTCCATTGGTATGTCGAAAACCGTAGGGTAATTCATACACCCCTAGGATGATCCGCAGCTGGTATATGATTGTTTAGTTAACCAGATCATCTAATTATGTCATAAAGATCATAAAACTTGGCCTAAGTTAAGTAAGACATAAAGGAGTATAAAAATTAAAGCGACCGTCTATCGATATGCTTCGCGGAATCAGACCTACCAAAGAGTCAATGTCCAAATAGTAAGTAAGACAAATAATCTTAGAAGATCTATTTTGGAGATCCACAATTGTGTGGGTATACCTAAGTTCTTTCATGAAACCTTAAAGAGGTAGAGTATAAGCTAAACAGAGAACAACATCCGAGTTATAGAAACCATTAGAAATCTCCAAGGGGAGAGTAAACAGTAAATGGAAGTACTGTTATCAGAATCTCTGAGTAAAGGTTGGAGACGAAGTTCTAACCTATGACAACATTAAGCCTTATATTCATAAGGTTAAAATAAGACATCATTATAAAAGTACTTTCAGAAGTATGTTTGGATGAAAGATCGAAGTTTACTTCAAGGAAGTAGTGCTTAGACCTTAAGGTAATTAATAAATGGAAGTTGAAGAAGTACTTAAGGTGATAGCAAAAGGTTATCTAAAGCTAAATAAGGTAAAAGCTTGGAGGATATAGAATAGATTAATTTAATAGAATAATTCTAAAATGAAAAAACTTTTAAATGATCCTTAAGAAGTAATAGAGCACATCCAATTGGAAAAGTATAGAGGAACAAGAAATTCTAATGGGTATGGACTAAATGTGTTCAAAACCAACATTCAGATGGACTACCAGTATAAACCATACCATGATAAACCAAAAATCTAGTATTTTGGTCACAACTATTGTGTTATAAGAATTAACACCCTGTTTTAGTGAGACTTCCTAGACTTTACATAGTATAGTAAGGAAGCTCTATGATCAAGTAAAGTAGTTGGATTAGGATACCTAATCAGGAAAATGAACTAAAGAGGAAACTCCAATTTAAGGATTTCATAATAAGGACATATCCCTAAGGGACTATAGTAAAAGGAACTTGGGGTATTGGAGACAACAAGTTCGAAATTTTCAGGTATGATGAGAATTCAAGGAAAAGATCTAGATACAGGATACTACAATTATTCCCATTTGAAGTTACTGTGGGGCTGAGAAATGTCATAACAAATACAAGGCAATTCCTCATTCTGAAACATGAGTGTACGAACTTCGAGGACGAAGTTGATTCTAGGGGGGGGGAGTCTGTAACATCCTAGGATTAGCACCTCAAAATAGACAGCACACATGTTTGTGTATTGCATTCATGCATAAGAAAATTCGGGAAATTTTCGCGCAAAACTAAAGAAGCTATAGAAGGATCCCGATCTCTCTTGCTCTGATGGAAACATCAAGGCAGATGTGATGGATCTACATGATCTCTATTGTACTTTTGTGTTTGAGGGGAAAGAAAGTTCAAATTTGAATATTCAATTGATAAATTTTAATTCTAAAAGAATTTGAAATGGAATAATAATTGGAAATTAAATTGTAATAGGAAATAAGAGGTGAACTCTTATTCATAAATAAGATACAATCTTTAACAGTTATTCAAATAGGAAATATACTTGAACTTTAAATACAAATGAAATTAATAATTGAGTAATGTAACATCGAATTACAATAATGAAATAATAAACTAGAATTGATAAAGGATGATTGTAACATCCCAAAAATATTAATCAAGATTATCAAGTTCCAATCACCCAAGTTTAGGGCTAACAAAAACTTTTGTTATTAAAATCAATATGAATGCATGTGTGTATGTGATGAATGCATGAATGCTTGTATTGCCATGTTTGATTGCTATGAATGGCAAGGATTGGTTTAAAGATGAAAACACCATCATCTAAATCATTTCCGAGCAGAATCAAATCAAGAGAAATTCAAATATAACCAATATAAGCAAATGGTCATTTTGACCAAAGTTAACCACTAGACCACTTTGAGTGTTTCTAGTCCAAGTTTTCTAATAGAAACAAATCCAATTCTTTTCACCCCTTTCTAGACCAAGTAAAAGTGAACCCAGTCCCACTTTGCAAACCAACAGAAACAGATTTCAAATCTATTCAAATGGCAATTCAAAACTGAATCAAGTCTAGGTACTAAGATCACCATTTCTCAAAAACCACTCAAACTAGTTCACCTTGACAAACCCAAGCAACCAGATACTACCAAGCATGTGACCAGAGCACCCACCAAATTTCATTCAAAATTTTCAAACTTGAATTCTTTCGACCATTTCATCAAACACTTGGAGACACATTTTAAACTCTGCCTAACTACACTATTTTGAGCAATGATCATTCAAACCCTTGTCCCCAATTCTTACCCCTTGTCCCCCCAGTGAGCACACCTGCATTGAACAAGCTAGGAAGCTACCATTGCACCAGTGCTGAGCCACCTGAGCTCCCATTGCCGGCCGACCATGGCTAGCTAGCAGGAGGCAATGCCACGCCCAGCCACGATGTCCAAGAGGAATCTCACCGTCCACCGCCACCACATGTCTAGTCCTTGAACGTAGCCAGGCCCTGGACCATAGAGGAAACACCGTGCCCACTGTCTCTGCACCGTGCCTTGCCGAGAGCATGCCAGAGCACCGCACCCGACCAGCTCCCGTACGACGCGCGTGCACACACTCGCCTTAACACCAGCTAGCTCCCAGACATCCCCGTTCGCCGCCGCATGACCCGTAGCAACTGTGTGTCATCGAAAATACAGTCGGTGCCTCTCAGAGCACCAGAACGTTCCAACCAACCTCGACCGCCCTTGCCACGCCATTATGCCCTTGAGCATTTCCAGGAGACCACGCACCGGCCTACACCCTATGCCATGCCAATAGCTCGTTGTACCGTCGACCCCGACAAGATCTGCCCTTGCCACACTGCCTCTCTCGCTCGGCTATAAAAGGAGGCCACCCCAGCCTCAGTTCGCAGACCACATCACTTCCCACCTCTCACAGAACACCACTGACCCTTCCCCGGAGCAAGGCGAGCTCCACAGCGCCAGAATTTCACCGGAGTCTGCCCCGGAGGAGGAGAAGCGGAGCCATTGATTGGAGACGCCCCAGGAGCCGCCGTGACCACCATTCGAACCGGTGTCGTCAAAAATGTCGTTCGCCCCCAACGCCGACCCTAGCTGGAGCCCTGGTGAGCCTCACACGACCCCCACTTCCGCGTTAGGGTTTATACCTCACCGGAGTTGTTCGTCCTTGATGATGAATCCCAGCTGTTAGATCAACTTCTAATCATAGGGCCTAGATTGAAGGATACCCCTTCAGGAGCCCCTGTCTCGCGGACAGGTCGGACATCCCCTTTAAGTCAGCCCGGGTGCTGCGTTGTGCGCAGTGGGCCGACCCATTTAGTTCCCGTGCGACCTAGTAGATTCAAATATAGATTTTTCAATTTAGTTCAAATCTAGTTCTGTCAGTAGATTCAAAAATCAATTCAGAAAGTTTTACTAAACCAAATGGCATGAAACTAATTTTTCTAGAAGGGTATTGAAATTATTAATCCAAGCCTGTTGGATTCAAACAATTTAGAATTATAGATCACCTATAGTAAAAATAACAAGGCAAAGATTTTCTGCATTCAAACATTTTTCATAATCAACCATAAATGCTTTTGAGTTGATTCCAACTCTCAAAAATCACATTTGACAAGATCTTTCTGAATATATAAAAATATTTAGGTTTACATGTAGTAATCTTGGACAAGTATTAAAAGAATACCCCATAGGCATTTCTAGTCACTTTAATTATTAAAAATAATAATTTTAAACCTTATTAAATTGTGACACCAATTTAAATGACATTCTCAAGTATTAAAATATGTGGTGATGACATGTGTCAACATGATCCCATATTTTAAATTGGAGAATATTAAATCTTAAGTAGTTTTTCAATGAGTGAAATTACTTTTCCAAAATAAAATAAATAATACTAAGGCTTTAATCCTTGTGATGATTGTGATGATTCTAGTTCATCTAGTGTGAACCTTTGTTTGCTAAATAGGGGTAGTTTAGTATTTTTTGGTAATTGTGTACCTCATATTTATTTATAGACTCTAGTACCGACCAAGCATGCGAGGAGGAAGGGGACTACTACGAAGAGAAAACAGAGGAGAAATTCAATCCCTGCACTACTCAAGGCAAGCTAAGTTAAACCATGCAAGCTAATACTTGCAAGCCCCACAATACCACTTAACCTATTGAATGCCTTAGGCATATTTGGTTATACCTCTTTATTATACCAAATCCCAGTTTTACTTGCAAGCTTTATTCTTCTATTTCTTTATCAAAGGTCTTTATTACTTCTAGTTAGTATTTAGTGAGTTTTGGAAAGATATTATAGGTAGCATAAAGAGCATAAACCTTGGCATAAGTTATATAGAACTAGATGTCATACTGAGGCATGAGATCTAGATTTGGATAGTCACACTTGATTAGAACCCCTCATTAGTTACTACCCCCAACTTTAGTGACTAGTGCTAAGCATAAAACTTGCTCACTTTAGATGGGAATACTTGGTGAAAATGATTATGAAAACCTTAGAATGATGAGTAATTCTAATGAAATGTTTTGACATGTGTTATGAACACCATATGTTTTGATGATGAAAATGTTGAGGTATGAGCCTTAGCCCCTTTATAAAACTGATGGTTGGGTTCGGATGCGATATCGTTCCAATTTTACCGTACAACCACAATACCTGAAATTGGTTAGGGCTTGACTGGAAGTTTATATATATTAGTATGGGTTCCCTTGCGGAATAGGTTTGAGATGGGGCTACCTCGTGATGATTGTCCACCTGTGAAGTTCCCAAGATGACATATGGTCATGGTTGGGAGGCCAAACTCATAGGGGAGGTGCCTATACTAGGGTGTGTAATTGAAAGGTTAGCAATGATTATCCGCATACTGAGTATGGTGATTCAGGATTGTTCCTGACGGATGTATCGAATGTTGTGGTGAAAGTGTACCACCTCTTCAGAGTGTCAAACTATTCGAATAGCCACGTCCGCGGTTATGGCCAGTTGGAGTGGCCATACTGTTCCGTCGTCAGATGATTTCAAAATGACTTGGGAAATGAATTATGACTTGACATGACCAAAATAGGGTTGTGAACATGAAAACTAAGTTCCCACTTAGGTGTTGTAAAACATTAAGTTAGTTTTCTTTACTTCTAAACTCGGTTAAAGATAAACCTGGCCTTTTGCAAATAAACCTAGAGCTTAGAATTCCTATTTGAACCACTTTGCTTGTTAGTGATAGTTCGCGAGTACTTAAAGTGTACTCATGGCTTTGTCTCTGGCTATTCCTATGGCCAGACTATGAGGAGGACTACGAGGATGATGGAAAGAAGGAAGTCTATGACAACTAGGATCATCTCCCAACGTCAGCATTGCCTGTGACCCTGAAGATGGAGCTTCGACCACGCTATCGTTATTATTAATTTCCACTATGTTGATTGTATTAAGAATGGATCATGAGATCCTTTATTTATAATACCTTTATTATGGTTTGTAATGGATTATGAACTATTGTACCAATCTGTTATGTCTCACAAAAAGGGTAATCCTGGGATTGCGATGTATGGCATAACAGGCATCTGGGATTAAAAATCCGGGTGTTGACAAGTTGGTATCAGAGTCATCTTGACCATAGGAGACCCTAGTTAGAATGGACGCTTGAATCAAAAACTTAGTTTCAAAACAAAAGAAGTGAGTATTTATGAAAACCTATTCTCATTCTTATCACTTTGATTCTTTCAAGAAAATTCATGTTCCTCGAAAATTCTTGCAAACTTACATAAAATTTGACACACTTGATCACTCTACTAACTTACTCATCCTACATTATTATAGATGGAGGTGAAGTATAGCAAGTTCTACCAGTTGGGCAATGGAGGACTGCTCATCTTTGAGCGCAATTTGGACAAACTCTCGGAACTTCTTGAGCACCCGCACCCCGAGTTCTTCAGAGCACAGCTCAACGATCAGCAAGAAGGAGAACTACAATGGCTGATTGTTGCCAATCTTAGAGGCAAGATGGAGGCACCCACCTTAGAGGGAATCCAATTCACCTTAGGAGAGAACAACTGTCTAGACGGACTTGCCAGGGCTATGCAGGAAGCTCTTTCCCATCTGTGTGGGGAAAGCATCAATCAGATCAAGGGTACTCGCTTTGAATACTACGCAAGGCGTTATGCTATGGGACATCCATTGGAGGTGCCACAACACCCAGAAGTGAAGCATCACGTGGATCATCTCAGCTTCATGATGTATGACTGGCAGAAGGAGTTGGACAACGCCCGCGCATACGCCAACCACAACTATTCCATTGCAGTCAAGAAGGACTAGACCCGCGCCATCCTTGCAAAGGAGCGCAATACATTTCTCCGTCTACGTGACAAAAAGGATCGCATCATTGCTCGCCTTCGTCACAAAGTGACATACTTGGAGGAGACCATCCATGAGAAGGACATGCATCTTGAGGAGAGGGAGAATGCAGGGGAGGATATCCGTGGAGATCCCTACTCCTACCTCAGTGATGATGATGACTACCTGGAGGATCAAGCCATGGACTTAAACACTTATGATGATGATTCCGCCTTCATTGATGATGATGATGATGAAGCCACTGATTCTGATGAGTATTAGTACTTGAGCACTATCATAGGTGTGAGTTGTATCCGGTCCCACTGTATTGTAGTTTCACAGAATGGTTCTTCAAACCATCTATTACCTTAGTGTGGTGTGTGTTTGTATTGGGTGCTATGAATGAATGAATGAAAATCAAGTTGCTAGTTGGAATAACCTGAGTCAAACTTAAAGTTTAAAAACTTTTCAAAAAAAATCCATGAACCTTAGAAATTTCCCTCTTGTCGCATGATCTATCTCAATCTTCAGATGCCTCGCAGAGGAAGCAGTTCATCCCCGGACCCAACGCTGCAAATCTTGCAAATGTTGGTTTCGGAACGTGAAGCTGAACGAGCCGAACGTCAAGCCAACTTAACCACCCTTCAGCACATAGCTCAGATCTCCAATAACAATCAAGGCCATGGAAACTAGGACAACCATGGATCCAAGCTCATGAACTTTCATAACACCAATCCACCCATTTTTAGTAAGTCTGAAGAGCCATTAGATGCGGATGACTGGCTGCAGACCATGGAGAACAAGTTAGAAGTTGCAGGAGTGGAGGCCAATGAGAAAGTACTGTTTTCCACCCATTATCTGGCAGTAGATGCATGAACTTGGTGGAATAGCATTCACACCATGAATGGAGGACAGATGATGACATGGGATGAATTCAAACTCAAGTTCAGCTGAACCCATGTGCCACCTGGTTTAATCTATTGGATGAGAGATGAATTCAGAGAATTAAAGCAAGGGAGGATGATAGTATTTGAGTACCGTGACAAATTTCTGTCATTAGCTAGGTATGCACCAGATGAGATTGACACTGAAGCCAAGAAGAAGGAGAGATTCTTGAATGGTGTGCATGATTAGATGCAGACAGTATTAATCAACATTCCTTTCTCTGACATTGAAGCCTTAGTGGATTCGTCAATCCAGATGGATGGCAAGATCAATCAAGCCAATGAGAGTCGCAAGCGTCGAATGATGAATCAACAAGGAACCCACCATACCCCAAAGTATCGCCCCAACCGGTCTGCAGGATATGCGCCGAGAAACAATAGACCCCCGATGACCCAACCGAACTATCCCAGTGGAGGAGGAAACCCAAGGCCCGGAGGAAACCACAACAACAACCCTGGCAACTCCAACAATTTAAACCGTGCACCGCCCAAGTTCAACAACAACAACAACGCCAACAACACCAATACTTCCCCAAGGACTGGAAGCAATGTCGTTCCTGTTGCAGGAAAAGACAAGTCCCAGGTTACTTGTTATGAATGAGGAGTCAAGGGTCACTACTCCAATGAGTGCCCCAAGAAGCTTGTAGCAGCAACCAATGTGAATGCCCCAGCTCAGCAGCAGCACCGTGTTCAGCCTGGAAGAGATTTGCCCTTGGGAATTCGCTCAACCGCAACGGCCGTCTGTTTCACATGAATGCTGAAGAAGCTTAGAAAGCGCCAGATGTCGTGCCGGATATGTTTTCTATTAACTCAGTACTTGCAAGAGTGTTGTTTGATTCTGGAGCATCGCACTCGTTTGTTACAGAAGAATTTTCATGCACTAGTAAGATTCAACAAACAAAATTGAAGCAGGTTATGATAGTTCAAATACCTGGTTCAACCACCAAAGCTAGACAAATTTGCAAGGCCGTACCTATCAGAATCCATGGAATAGATTTTTATGCTAATCTAATAGTACTTGGAACCAAAGGTTTGGAAGTAGTACTAGGAATGGATTGGATGTCGAAACATAAAGGATTAATCGACCGTGCCAAGAAAGCCATAACCATGAATAGTACCGCTGGAGTATCAGTAGAGAATGTATGTGAGACCTTGCCCCGTCAATTCAAGTGCAACAAGATTCTAACCCAACCAACCATTGACCAAGTCAGAGTAGTTTGTGAATACCCCGATGTATTCCCAGATGTATTGCCCGGTATGCCCCCAGATTGGGATATCGAGTTTATGATTGAACTAATCCCTGGAACTGGACCCATAGCCCAGAGACCTTATAGCATGAACCCGTATGAATTAGTGGAGCTGAAGAAGCAATTGGATGCTATGCTGGAGATAGGTCTAATTCAACCAAGTGCGTCGCCATGGAGATCACCTATTTTATTTGTGGATAAGAAAGATGGAGGTAACTGTTTGTGCATGGATTATCGAAAGATGAATTATGTTACCATTAAGAACAAGTACACACTTCCTAATATAGAATACCTGTACGACCAGTTGGCTGGTGCCAAAGTGTTTTCTAAGATTGATCTTAGAACTGGTTATCATCAACTCAAGATTCGCATAGAGGATATTCCAAAGACTACCTTTACCACCAGATATGGACTGTATGAGTACACGGTCATGTCTTTTGGATTAACCAATGCCCCCGCTTATTTCATGAACCTCATGAATAAGATTTTTATGAACTTCCTGGATAAGTTTGTTGTTGTTTTCATCGACGACATTCTGATCTATTCCAAATAAGAAGAAGAACATGAGCTACACCTAAGGACCATCCTTGAAACCCTTAGGGAGCATGAGTTGTATGCCAAGTTTAGCAAATGTGAGATATGGTTAAAGGAAGTAGGATTCCACGGACATATCGTGTCGGCAGGAGGAATTGCTGTCGACCCTGCCATGGTTAAGGATGTTGAAGAATGGCAAGCCCCAACCACTCAAACCCAAGTTCGTGCATTTCTTGGATTAGCGGGATATTACCGCAAGTTCGTAGAAGGATTCTCGAGCATCGCAAGACCCATGACCCACTTGTTGAAGAAAGATAAGAAGTTTGAATGGACGGACAAATGTGAAGCAAGTTTTCAAGAGCTCAAGAAGAGATTAATCTCAGCCCCAATCTTGATCATGCCGGATATCACGAAGCCTTTTGATGTGTTTTGTGATGCATCCAAGATTGGTCTCGGATGTGTGTTGATGCAAGAGGGCAAAGTCATATCCTATCTATCCCGACAATTGAAGCAACATGAGCAAAATTACCCTACCCATGACCTTGAACTAGTAGTCGTAGTTTTAGCCTTGAAGACATGGCGGCATTATCTCATGGGTAACCGCTATGAGATTTATTCGGATCACAAGATCCTGAAGTATATTTTCACCCAGAAGGAGCTGAATATGAGGAAAAGGAGATGGATAGAGCTAATAAAGGACTATACTCTTGACATTCACTATCACCCCGACAAAGCCAATGTGGTAGCATATGCTCTTAGCAGATTGCCGTGTCAATGGAACACCATGATTCTAAAGGAGCAACAAAGTTTGTACAAGGAGTTGGATGATTTCAGAATGGAGCTAGTAAGTGAAGGATTTTTGGATAGCATAGAACTTCAACCCACTTTGATTAGTCAGATCAAGTAGGCGCATAAATGAAATACAAGTATCGACGGAATCAAACGTTGTATCGGTACAGGTAAAGTACCCGGATTCACTGAAGATGAAGGATTTTTGTGGTACAAAGGACGTATCTGTGTCCCAGCAGATTCAGAGTTGAAACAAGCTATTTTGAAAGAAGCCCATGATACTCTTTATTCTATCCACCCTGGAGGAACGATGTATCAGGGTTTGAAGGAGCAATTTTTGTGGCATAAGATGAAGAGAGAAATCGGAAGCTATATAGCCAAATGTGATATCTGTCAGAGAGTCAAAGCTGGACATCAGAGACCCGAAGGATTGTTGCAACCATTGCAGATTCTAGAATGGAAATGGGATTCTGTAGGAATGGATTTTATAACCGGTTTGCCTAGATCTAGTAGGGGAAATGACTCTATCTGGGTCATAGTGGATAGACTGTCCAAAGTCGCTCATTTCTTACCAGTCAAGGCCACCTATCAGAGTTCTAAGCTAGCAAAGTTGTACATTTCTAGAATAGTCATTTTGCATGGAGTCCCCAAGAACATTGTGTCGGATCGAGGAACCTAGTTTGCCTCGAGATTTTGGAAGAAGATCCAAGAAGGATTTTGAGCAAGACTGGATTTTAGCACAGCTTATCACCCTCAAACTGATGGACAAACGGAGCGAGTAAACCAGATACTCAAAGATATGCTAAGAGCTTGTGAGCTAGAATATGGATCAAAATGGGAAGACTGTCTGCCTTTCACAGAATT
This sequence comes from Avena sativa, assembly GCA_916181665.1. Lineage (NCBI taxonomy): Eukaryota > Viridiplantae > Streptophyta > Magnoliopsida > Poales > Poaceae > Avena > Avena sativa. Next base: position 141,869,673 of record OV702279.1, on the reverse strand, counting down.
CTCATACAACAACAGTTACCAAGCCAGTTTGCAAATGGCCCCATTTGAATTCATGTATGGAAGAAAATGCCGGACCCCGTTGAATTGGTCGGAAGTAGAAGAGATTCAGATTTTCGGACCCGACATCCTACGAGAAGCCGAAGAGAAAGTTCACAAGATCCGTGAGGACCTTAATACCTCCCAATCCAGACAGAAGAGTTATGCCGACAAGAGACGTCGAGACCTATCCTTCAATATCGGAGATTTTGTGTATCTGAAAGTATCATCCTTGAAAGGAATGCAATGTTTTCAACTCAAAGGAAAGTTATCCCCCACATATATCAGACCCTTCAAGATTTTGAATCTCCAAGAAGAAGTGTCATATCACCTGGAACTACCGGAGGAAATGTCAGCCGTGCATAATGTGTTTCATATCACGTTACTTCGCAAATGCCTAGAAGTCCCGGAGAAGACCAAAGTTTTCAAGAATATTGATCACAGAACCATAGAGATCAACGAGGACCTAACATATCCTGAAGTACCTAATCGTATTTTGGAAGAAGCTTTCAGGACCACCAGAACCCGGAGCATCAAGTTTCTCAAGATCTAGTGGAGTAAGCACACTTAAGAAGAAGCTACCTGGGAGCGAGAAGACTGCATTAGAACTGAGTTTCCAGATATCTTTAGTTCCTAGTTTTCTTCTTCTCAAATCTCGGGATGAGATTTTGTTTAAGGATGGAAGGTTTGTAACATCCCAAAAATATTAATCAATATTATCAAGTTCCAATCACCCAAGTTTAGGGCTAACAAAAACTTTTGTTATTAAAATCAATATGAATCCATGTGTGTATGTGATGAATGCATGAATGCTTGTATTGCCATGTTTGATTGCTATGAATGACAAGGATTGGTTTAAAGATGAAAACAACATCATCTAAATCATTTCCATGCAGAATCAAATCAAGAGAAATTCAAATATAAACAATATAAGCAAATGGTCATTTTGACCAAAGTTAACACTAGACCACTTTGAGTGTTTCTAGTCCAAGTTTTATAACAGAAACAAATCCAATTCTTTTCACCCCTTGCTAGACCAAGTAAAATTGAACCCAAGCGCACTTTCCAAATCAACAGAAACAGATTTCAAATCTATTCAAATGGCAACTCAAAACTAAATCAAGTGTAGGTACTAAGATCATCATTTCTCAAAAACCACTCAAAACAGTTCACCTTGCCAAACCCGAGCAACCAGATACTACCAAGCATGTGACCAAATAACCCACCAAATTTCATTTGAAAATTTTCAAACTTGAATTCTTTCGACCATTTCATCAAACACCTGGAGACACATTTTAAACTCTGCGCAACTACACTGTTTTGATCAGTGATCATTCAAACTCTTGTCCCCAATTCTTATCCCTTGTCCCCCCAGTGAGCACACCTACATTGAACAAGCTAGAAAGCTACCATTGCACAAGTGCTGAGCCACCCTTTCCCCCATTGCCGGCCAACCATGGCTAGCTAGCAGGAGGCAACGCCACGCCCAGCCATGATGTCCAGGAGGAAGCTCACCGTACACCGCCACCCCCTGTCCAGCCCTCGAACGCAGCCAGGCCCTGGACCATAGAGGAAACGCCGCGCCAACTGTCTCTGCGCCGTGCCGAGAGCACACCAGAGCGCCGCACCCGACCAGCTCGCATACTCCGCGCCTCGCCGTCACCGCGCATGAACACACTTGCCTTAACACCAGATAGCTCCCAGACATCCACGTTCGCCTCAGCGCGACCCATTGCAACTGTGCGTTGTCAAAAATGCTCTCGGTGCCGCTCCGAGCACCAGCCCGTTCTGTCCAACCTCGATCGCCCCTTGCCACGCCATTACGCCCTTGAGCATCGCCAGGAGACCGTGCACCATACTACACCCTCCGCCATGCCAATAGCTCGTTGTACCGTCGACCCCAACGAGCTCTGCCCATGCCACATCGCCTCTCTCACTCAGCTATAAAAGGAGGCCACCCAGCCTCAATTTGCCACACCACCTCACTCCTCACCTCTCATAGAACACCACTAACCCTTCCTTGGAGCAAGGCGAGCTCCGCAGCGCCAGAATTTCACCGGAGTCTGCCGTGGAGGAGGAGAAGTGGGGCCGTTGATTGGAGCTACCCCAGGATCCGCCGCGATCACCATTTGAACCACCGTCATTGACAACTTCGTTCGCCCCCAACACCAACCCTAGCCGGAGCCCTAGTGAGCCTCACACGACCCCCACCGCCGCGTTAGGGTTTAGACCTCGCTAGATCTGTTTGTCGTTGACGATGAACCCCAGCTGTTCGATCAACTTCTAATCATAGGGCCTAGATTGAAGGATACCTCTTCGGGAGCCCCTGTCTCTCTGATAGGTGGGACATCCCCTTTAAGTCAGCCCGGGTGTTGCGCTGTGTGCAGTGGGCCAACCCATTTAGTTCCTGCGTGACCCATTAGATTCAAATATATATTTTTCAATTTAGTTCAAACCTAGTTCTGTCAGTAGATTCAAAGATCAATTTAGACAGTTTTACTGAACCAAATGGCATGAAACTAATTTTTCTAGAAAGGTATTGAAATTATTAGTCCAAGGCCGTTGGATTAAAACCATTTGGAATTATAGATCACCTATTGTAAAAATAACAAGGCACAAAGTTTTCTGCATTCAAACATTTTTCAAAAATCAACCATAAATGCTTTTGAGTTGATTCCAACTCTCAGAAATAACATTTGACAAGATCATTCTAAATATAAAAAAATATTTAGGTTTACATGCTGTAATCTTGGACAAGTATTAAAAGAATGCCCCATAGGCATTTCTAGTCACTTTAATTATTAAAAATAATAATGTTTAACCTTATTAAATTGTGACACCACTTTAAATCACATTACCAAGTATTAAAATATGTGGTGATGACATGTGTCAACATGAACCAATATTTTAAATTGGACAATATTAAATCTTAAGTACTTGTTCAATGAGTCGAAATTACTTCTCCAAAATAAAATAAATAAGAATAAGGCTTTAATCCTTGTGTTGATTGTGATGATGCTAGATCATCTAGTGTGAAACTTTGTTTGTTAAATAAAAGTAGTAAAGTATTGTTTGGTGATTGTGTACCTCGTATTTATTTATAGACGCTATTACCGACCAAGCATACGAGGAGGAAGGGGACTACTACGAAGAGGAAATAGAGGAGAACTTCAATCCCTACACTACTCAAGGCAAGCTAAGCTAAACCATGCAAGCTAATACTTGCAAGCCCCAAAATACCACTTAACCTATTGAATGCCTTATGTATATTTGGTTATACCACTTTATTATACCAAACCCAGTTTTACTTGCAAGATTTATTCTTTTATTTCTTTATCAAAGCTCTTTATTACTTCTAGTTAGTATTTTTGAGTTTTGGAAATATATTATAGGTAGCATAAAGATCATAAAACTTGGCCTAAGTTAGATAGAACTAGATGTCATACTGAGGCATGAGATCTAGATTTGGATAGTCACACTTGATTAGCATCCCTCATTAGTGACTACCCCTAACTTGAGTGGCTAGTGCTAAGCATAAAACTTGATCACTTTAGATGGGAATACTTGGTGAAAATGATTATGAAAACCTTAGAATGATGAGTCATTCTAATGAAATGTTTTAACATGTGTTATGAACACCATATGTATTAATGATGAAAATGTTGAAGCATGATCCTTAGCCCCTTTATAAAATTGATGGTTGGGTTCGGATGCGATACCATTCCAATTTTACCGTACAACCACAATACCCGAAATTGGGTAGGGCTTGACTGGAAGTTTACATATCTTAGTATGGGTTCCCTTGTGGAAGAGGTTTGAGCTGAGGCTACCTCGTGATGATTGTCCACCTATGCAGTTTTGAAGATGACAGATGGTCATGGTTGGGAGGCCAGACACATAGGGGAGGTGACTATACTAGGGTGTGTAATTGAAAGGTTAGGATTGATTATCCGCATACTGAGTATGGTGATTCAGGATTGTTCCTGACGGATGTATCAAATGTTGTGGTGAAAGTGTACCACCTCTGCAGAGTGTCAAACTATTTGAATAGCCGCATCCGTGGTTATGGACAGTTGGAGTGGCCATACTGTCCCGTTGTCAGATGATTTCAAAGTGACTTGGGAAATGAATTATGACTTAACTTGACCACAACAGGGTTGTGAACATGAAAACTAAGTTCCCACTTAGGTGTTGAAAAACTTTAAGTTAGTTTTCTTTACTTCTAAACTCAGTTAGAGATAAACCTGGCTTTTTGCAAATAAACCTAGAGTTTAGGATTCCTACTTGAACCACTTTACTTGTTAGTGATAGTTTGCGAGTACTTAAAGAGTTCTCATGGCTTTGTCCCTGGCTATTCCTATGGCCAGACTATGATGAGGACTACCAGGATGATGGACAGCAGGAAGTATATGACAACTAGGATCATCTCCCATTGTCAGCATTGCCTGTGACCCTGAAGATGGAGCTTCGACCATGCTACCGTTATTATTTATTTGCACTGTGTTGATTGCATTAAGACTAGATCATGACATCCTTTATTTGTAATACCTTTATTACTGTTTGTAATGGATGATGAACTATGGTACCAATCTGTTATGTCTCGCAGATATGGTAATTCTGGGATTGCGATGTATGGCATAACAGGCATCTGGGATTAAAAATCCGGGTGTTGACAATGATCTTACTTACATCACACATTATTATATTATTTTTACAATTATGAACAAAAGGGGTAATAAGATAATGAAATAGAAAAGAAACATTTTATTACAATAATACAAATATTATACTGATAATTCTTTGTCTAAATAAAAAATGAAAGATTACAACAAAGAATAAAAGAAAATGTCTAAAACTAAAATTCTAGCTAGTTCTCTTTATCGTCATATCTTCTTGATCTCCATTCCTATAAACAACAGAAAGAGATAACATTGTTTTAATGTTAAAATGTTTGCCCCACCATGGGTGAGGCAATTAAATATATGAAAATAGCTTAGGGATTTTGAGAATAACTCCCCAAATCGACTAAAAACCTAAGAAGGTACCACTCAATCTAGGCAACATTGGATCTATACACTTGATTCTGATAGAGGCAATTTATTAGCAAAAGCTGGTCACTAACTTAATATCCACATTATGTAATTAAGCAAGCTATGGTACCTTCCTAAGTTTAGATATAATTACCTAAAAGAAGAGGCAGTAACGTTATAATCTAGATTAGCATTAATTACCTAAGCAGATTAAATAATAAAATTCACACCAGTAAGTAAAAAAGAATAAATACATTGTCCAACAGTAATACTCATTCCTGGCCGTGGCTTGTACCAGGAGAGATTAAAACACACCTTGACTATATTCCTTAGTAAGGAAGCCATACCCGCAAGCAGATATTTTCTCAAAACCAGTTGAGCTGATCCATAAGTGTCGAACCCAACCATAGTAACTTGAGCTAGTAGGTCCCAATTGTAAGCAGCATACACATATAAATGCAGTAGAGAGAGAGGGCAACTGCCATTTGAGGCAACACAGCTGTAGCACAACCACGAGGAAATACCATAGACACCACCATTTCTGCTCACATGGATTTCATCCACACACATCACTGTTCTTCATTGAATAACAAATAACCATTTCTACATCACTAAGAATCTCAGATCTTTCCACCAAGACATCCACTATCTAGGACAAGGAGGAGTAGATCAAGATCAACAACATCACAAGGAGGAACAGATTAACATCACAAGAAGAAGAGCAGGAGAATATTAAGGAAGAGATGTAACCAGAACTAGAAGGGAAGTAGTTGTAAATCAAGATCCCCAATAGGACACCAACAACAAGTACAAGTCCATGAGAAATATAAATTAGATCATACATCACCTGTTCTTATTAGCTTGCACCATCAGATTCAAGTGAAATAATGGCTATGTTACAAATCATCTAACCCAGCTACCCTTCAGGTAGAGATTTTCTAGGAGGATTAGAAGGAGAGATTTCTCTCAGTTTGCATAGGGCTGCTATGCAAATTCATCACAGAGAATGAAAGACACCAAAATATATTTCTTTTCTTATTATCTAATAGTTTCTCAGCCTTTGCATCATAGGCTGGGTCAAGAACTTCCTCCACAGAAATCAACCATAGCATCTGTTCTTAACCATATATCTTGAAGGAGGTTTAGGAAAGGAAAAACTTTCTGATCCACATAGAAAACCATGAAAATATCATCTCTGAGTTATTTAGCTTCGGACCAGCATAATCATCATATTATTTAGCTTTTATTATCCAAACATAAACCACAGATTCTAGGATATAGGGCACATCCTAGAGGGTAGCACCTCCATACCTAGCAGATGTAGAGTTTCTTGAGTACAAGCTCAAGTCCATTTTCTTAAATCCACAAATCAGTTTCCTAAAAAGATTTAGGAATCATTAAAAATGGTTACACTTGTAAATATAACGCAAACAATCTTATCATTTTCCTAGCAGGATCTCTAGGAATCAAAGTTGTACATTATTACACTGTTAGATTCAACATAGAACAAATAATTTTCCTAGAAAATATATGTAGGAATCATTCCAGTATGTTTTCCATGACCACATAAGAGCAGAGCTTGGCTGTGGTACAATACCAATTTAGCTAGTCCTAATATTCTTGGATTGCAATATAATAGTATTTGTGAACATTTCCTAGCCAACACTCTAGGAGTCATTTATAATTCCATTTTCATAACATAAGTAAATGGGACAACGAATTCATGATATCATATATATCACCATGCTAACAGATGCACCACAATAGCACTTATATATATATATAACAGAGCCTGTTATTTAACCAGGCATAGCCAGCATCAAAAGTACAAGTTTAGGAAAACATCTGCCAACAATTTCATAGTATCAACATCACACAAGAATCAAAACATTTAACTAAATATTGTCATATTGGAAACCTATATTGCATGCAACCCAATCTTAGTCATAATGGTATCCAATTAATTCATCCCATCCTCCTAAGTACAAATCAAATAGGAATCAGGCTAACACTACCTCACTGTCATATTTGTCAGTCATAGGAATTTAGTGAACATAATTTTAAAAGAAATCTCCAAGTAAATATTATCAACAACACAGAGATAGTAGAGAAGGGGAAATATTCAGTTAGAAATGGGGCTGGTATAAACCCTAAAGTGTTTAAACTTGCACAACAAATATTTAGGGTAGTGTCCATACTTACTACTAAGCTAGATAATAGATTAGGAAGGGGAGGAAGAAATAGAGGAGAAGGGGATACTTACCCGGAGGTCCTCGCCTAGAAAGAAGTGGAAACAGAACATGATGTTACAGGGGATCGGAGGGGATGGACAAGACACGGTAAAACGGTGACCACCGAGGGCGCCACAGCACCATCTGCGCCGAGCCACGGCACCATGAGCACGTCTAGACCCAAACACCATTACCAACGTAGAGGCAATAGCAGCTCCGTGAACCTATCACCTATAAGGGTTGGGCGCGGCTGCATGGAGGCTCGATTATCAAATCGAGTTGGTCAGGAATATGAAGGAGGGGGTGACGCGTCCTCTACGTCAAGCAGCGATGCTGAAGGCCACCGGAAGGGCCGAAGGCAGGCGGCGGCTCTATCGGCGGTGAGGCCGGTCTAGGGAGCAAGATATGTGAGGCCATGCGGGAGTGCGTGAGTGAGCGGTGTGAGGGAGATAGTGTTGGCATGGGAATAGCCCAACTAAATAAATAAATACTAAATAAATACAACTAATTATTAAAGACACTAGAGTTCTCAATAAATTATAACAATATAAGAAAATTCCTAAAAAAATAATAAAAATCATTTTTGTGTATTAAAATGAATCTACTATTTTATAAAAATACTAACCTAATTTTTATAATTAAAATTTGAAGTAAGTATTCAAAAACATTTAATCCTTTATGGAATTTTATAAACATAAGAAAAATACCAAAAATAAATAAATAAATCATTTTAAAGGTCTTGAATAAAATTATTACACTACAAAAATATTTAATATATTAATAGAAAAGTTTTTAATATTTTAAAGTAATAAATCCTTATCTATTATCTATTTTTGAAAATTCTTTAAAAACATTTCTTAAGTAAGACATAATTATATTTCTTCAGTAATATTAGAACCTTAAAACCAAATTACTAAAGTTCTAAACCATAACTAAGGTTTACAATATAACGTAAATGTAAATTATTACCTTTATAATATATTTTGATACCTTAAATCAAAACTCAAACCCACAACCTTAAAGATAACTTGAAAAATCATTCAGTAATATTAAGGGGGAATAATCTTAATATCTAAATAATAATTAATATGACTTTAAATCTAACACATTAATAATATCATCCAAATCTTACTTTAATAGAATAGTTGCATATCATCTTCATAATAGCAAAATAAATTTAATCTAATCATTCACTTAAATATAAAGTGAATAACCCCACACCTTAGTCATACTTATCATAAATCCAAAACTTAAGGATAATTAAAACAAATTCCACCTTAAGTTTATTTACCCTTTTAAAGTTAACTTTAGTCTCAAAATCTTATAAACATCATGCATAATAAACTACTTATGTTTTTTATAGTTAAATTTGGTGTGTGCTAATTAAGACCTAAATCATCTCAAGTCCAAACTATTGAGCAAGCGCAAACAACATCAATCATATTATATTAACGGTAAATATTGTTTAAACCTTATTAAAGAAACCTTTTCCTCAAAGGTTTTTCTTTTTGCCACTTCAAACAATAACTCTATAACAATTTCAATCCTTAAACAACCCAATACATAAACTTTCATCATATGAACCAAATAGCAACTAATCTCAATCTTAGATTACTATTGCACTCTACTTTTATATCTTGTTTATCAAGACTTAAGTTCCTTATAAATGCATTTCCTATGAATTTAAAAAATTAAAGATGAACTAACTCTTAAAGGAATCACCTAAATTTCACTTCACTTAAAAGTATTGGGATTCATTTTTGGGAGTTTTACAAAATTCATAGCATTACTTATGCATAACTGCATATTGCTTCTTTAAACATTAGTCCTTAACGGACCAATGATGTTGAATTCAGATATTAGATTTTCTATTGTCCCGAAGACCGTGAGTGCATAATATTTCAATCACAAAAGGCAAGTTCACACTTTCTCATGTCCTTTGATTATCTTCTGTAAGTATTTTGCAAATCCAGTGTTGTCATCACCTGCATTTCAAAAAGGTCAGAAAACACTATTTTCATAATAATATTATTATAGGTTATTTACCATGAGGTAATAACCTAATATGAAAGTTTTGGTGGTAAAGGAACATATTATCTAGGAATTGTAGGGTTCGCAGCATAGAAAAAAAAATTCTACGATGGGAACTATGTACCAAGATCTATCTACTAGATACAAACAACGGGCGGATGTATATCCGTAGAGAACATACCCTTGAAGACCGACAAAGCATAACGAGTTCAACTCGTGGTTGATGTAGACGATCTCTTGCCGATCTCAAGACCGAGAGGAAGTCCTAGCGCCGCAAAGCAGCAGCGCATCCGTGCTCGCACACACGTACAAGACACCGGGCAACCTCCGCCTCCTCGCTCCAGCGATGCAGCGGAAGCACAACCCTTTCTTGCCAAATAGCCACTGGGAACATGTATCTCGCTAGTCCGAGACCATGGGGGATAAATTCTAGAGGGGAGAGAGATCCTTCACGAGGAGGTGTGAGTGAGAAGTGAGGAGGGGGATCCTTTTATAGGAGGAGGGGGGAACCCCAAGGGGGTGGCCGGCGCATGGGGGCTGCCCCCTTGCCCTCCCCTCTTCATGTGGGTGGACACTCCACTCACAAAATTCCTTTAAATTCCCTCCACTCAAAATCCCACTCAAAATTGCCATTAAATTTCCACCAAATTTAATGCAAACTCTCATTAAATAAAACTCTTTTATTTTATTCAGAATTTTGTCAATTACTTTAATGACAAACATTCACAAATAAACCCTTGCTAGAATTCCATTTCACATGCATAACCACTTTATGCAATTTTACCCGAAAACCTGTTTTGGTATCTAGTGAAATAAATTCCTGCGCTTGTTTATTATTTTGGCATGAAACATTTGCTCCAACTGGATGCCAGTGTCCCTTAAGTGTGTCACCCTATGGTTCGCGAATCATGCGGACATGATCGATACCCTTCTCCGATCAATAATCAGTAGCGGGACCTGGAGATCCATACTGACTCCCACACATTCAACGATGACTTTTCCAGTGATCGTTGGAACCTTTTGTGCTTGTATCTTAATCCCTTTGTTTCACGATATATTACATGTCCGAGATTCGATCATCGGTATCTCCATACCTAGTTTGATCTCGTTACTGACATGCACTCTTTTCTCGTTCCCGTGATATAACATTCTAGTGATCAAATCACTTGCTTGCAAGCTAACCAATGTGATATCACCAAGAGGGCCTAGAGCATATATATCCGTCATCGAGATGAACAAATTCCACTCTTGATCCATGATTCTCAACATAACACTTTAGTAGCTTTGAAGCCATCTTTATAATCACCCAGTTACGGAGTGACATTTGATGTCAACAAGAAACTCTTCCGGTGTTAGTGATTGGCATGATCTCATGGTCTAAGGATTAGGATTACTTCGTAGTTTGTTTATAGCAATATAAACTCAATGACTTTGATCGTAATGCTATACTTCAGATGAATGTTCATCACACCATTACACTAATGTTGTGATCTCGTTATTAACAACATCTAATGTCTATGATCAGGAAACTGTGATCATCTTGTTAATCAATGAACTAGTTTATGAGAGAGGCATAACTAGGAACTTTCTGTTTGTTTATTAAACACACATGTATTAACGTTTCCGTATTAATACAATTATAGCATGCAAAATAAACATCTATCATATACTTGGAATACACATAATAAACATTTTATTATTGCCTCTCAGGGCATATTCCCTTCAGTCTCCCACTTGCACTAGAGACAATAATCTAGTTACATTGTGATGTATCTAACACCCATGGAGTTCTGGTGTAGATCATGTTTTGCTCTAGGGAGAGTTTTAGTCAACGGATCTGCTACATTGAGATCCGTATGTACTTTACAAATCTTTATATCTCCATCCTTGACATGCTTGCGGATGGAGTGAAACCGGCGCTTAATATGATTGGAATGCTTGTGTGACCTTGGCTCTTTGGCATTGGCAATGGCACCATTATTGTCACAATAGATCACCATTGGGTCCAACGTGTTTGCAACCACACCTAGTTCGGATATGAACCCCTTCATCCAAAATGCTTCCTGAGCCGCTTCTGAAGCAGCAACATATTCGGCCTCCGTTGTTGATCCCGCCACCATAGGTTGTTTGGAGCTCCTCCAACTAACCTCTCCGCCATTCATGAGAAATACATATCCGGATTGAGACTTAGAGTCATCCGGATCGGTGTCAAAGCTAGCGTCGACATAACACTTAGCGACGAGCTCTTCTTCACCTCTGTATACAAGAAACATATCCTTAGTTCTTCACAAGTACTTAAGGATATTCTTGACCACTTTCTAGTGTTCTGAACCTGGATCCGATTGGTACCTACTAGTCAAACTAATAGCATGTGCCACATCTGGTCTTGTACATAGCATGGCGTACATTATAGAGCCTATGGCTGAAGCATAGGGGACCTTGTCCATTATCTCTCTTTCTTCCGCCGAAGCCGGACTTTGAGTCTTACTCAATGTCGTGCCTTGTGTCATAGGTAAGAACCCCTTCTTACTATCTTCCATTTTAAACTTCTTTAAAATCTTATCAAGGTATGTACTTTGCGAAAGCCCTATTAGGCGCCTAGATCTATCTCTATAGATCTTTATGCCTAATATGTATGACGCTTCACCTAGGTCCTTCATTGAAAATTTGCTGTTTAGATAACTTTTAACACTGTTTAAAAGATCTATATCATTTCCGATCAATAATATGTCATCCACATATAATATCAGAAATGCCACATTGCTCCCACTCACTTTCTTGTAAATACAAGCTTCTCCATAAGTTTGGACAAATCCAAACTCTTTGATCACCTCATCAAAGCGGAGATTCCAACTTCGTGATGCTTGCTTCAATCCATAGATGGATCGCTGAAGTTTGCACACCTTGTTATCATCCTTAGGATCGGCAAAACCCTTTGGTTGTATCATATACAACTCTTCTTCAATATTACCATTGAGAAACGCGGTTTTGACATCCATCTGCCATATCTCATAATCGAAATATGCAGCAATTGCTAACATAATCCTAACTGACTTTAGCATCGCTACGGGAGAAAATGTCTCATCGTAGTCAACTCCTTGAATTTGTCGAAACCCCTTTGCGACAAGTGAGCTTTATAGACGGTTATATTTCCATCAGCATCAGTTTTCCTTTTGAAAATCCATTTGTTCTCCACGACCTTTCGGTCGTGAGGTAAGTCCACCAAGTTCCAAACATGATTTTCATACATGGATTCCATCTCGGATTTCATGGCTTCTAACCATTTGTTGGAATCCGGGCTCATCATTGCTTCTTCATACGTTGCAGGGTCATCATTTTCATCAACCATGAAATTCATGACAGGATTTCCGTATAGCTCGGGAGCTGCACGCATCCTGCTTGACCTACGAGGTTCGGTAGTACTCTCTTTCGGAGTTTCATGATCATTATCATTAGTTCCCTCTTCAACAGGTGGAGCCAACTCCGGAACAACTTCCGGCGCTGCTCTACTCGCCATACTTTGAAGAGAAGGTTCAATAACCTCTTCGAGTTCTACCTTCCGACTACTCATACCTTTCGCAAGAAACTCTTTCTCTAGAAATGATCCATTCTTGGCAACAAAAACCTTGCCCTCGGATCTGTGATAGAAGTAATACCCAATAGTTTCCTTAGGGTATCCTATGAAGACGCATTTTTCCGCTTTGGGTTCGAGTTTATCCGGTTGAAGTTTCTTCACATAAACATCGCATCCCCAAACACTTAGAAATGACAGCTTAGGATTGTTTCCAAACCACAATTCATACGGTGTCTTTTCAACGGATTTAGATTGTGCCCGATTTAAAGTGAATGCAGCAGTTTCTAGTGCATAGCCCCAAAATGACAATGGAAAGCCGTCAGAGACATCATAGATCGAACCATATCTAATAAAGTACGATTACGACGTTCCGACACACCATTTCGCTGTGGTGTTCCGGCAGGTGTGAGTTGAGAAACAATTCCACACTCTTTCATGTGAGTGCTAAACTCGTAACTTAGATACTCACCTCCACGGTCGGACCGTAGAAATTTGATCTTTCTATTACGATGATTTTCCACTTCATTCTGAAATTCCTTGAACTTTTCAAAGGTTTCAGACTTGTGTTTCATCAAGTAGATATAACCGTATCTACTCAAATCATCCATGAAAGTAACAAAATAACAATATCCACCTCGCGCCGACACACTCATTGGACCACATACATCAGAATGTATGATTTCCAATAAATCTGTCGCCCGTTCCATTGAACCGAAAAACGGCGTTCTAGTCATCTTGCCCATAAGACATGGCTCACATGTATCAAATGATTCATAATCAAGTGATTCCAAAAGTCCATCCGAATGGAGCTTCTTCATGCGTTTAACGCCAATATGACCTAGACGCCAGTGCCACATATATGCGGATATATCATCATTTAGTTTAATCCTTTTAGCATCAACATTATGAATATGTGTAACATTATTATCAAGATCCAAAAGAAATAAACCATTCATCATCGGTGCATGACCATAAAAGATTTCATTCATATAAATGGAACAACCATTGTTCTCGAATTTAAATGAATAACCACTTCGCATCAAACACGATCCAGATACAATGTTCATGCTCAGTGCAGGCACTAGATAACAATTATTCAAGTTTATAACTAATCCCGACGGCAAGTGGAGAGGCAGCGTTCCGACGGCGATCACATCAATGCTTGATCCATTGCCGACACGCATCTTGACCTCACCCCTTGCTAGCGGTCGCTTGTTCCGCAGCCCCTGATTCGAGTTACAAATATTAGCAACTGAAACGGTATCAAATACCCAGGTGCTACTGCGAGCACTAGTCAAGTACACATCAATAACATGTATATCATATATACCTTTGTTTGCCTTGCCGGCTTTCTTGGCTGCCAAATACTTGGGGCAGTTGCGCTTCCAGTGGCCAGTCCCCTTACAATAGTAGCACTCGGTATCAGACTTAGGTCCAACTCGGGGTTTCTTTTGAGGCACGGCAACAGGCTTGCCGCCCTTACTTCCCTTCCGTTTTCCCTTCTTGTCTTTCTTGGAACCAGTGTTCCTATTGATCATCAACACTTGATGTTCCTTTTTGATCTCCACTTCTGCATTTTTAAGCATTGACAGAATCTCGGGGAGAGACTTCTTCATGCCTTGCATATTATAGTTCATCACGAAGCTCTTATAGCTAGGTGGCAGAGACTGCAGAACACGATGGATGCCTAAGTCAATGGGAATCGATATTCCAAGGACACAAACTTATCGGCGTAACCCGACATCTTGAGTACATGCTCACTAAGGGAGTTGTGCTCTTCCATCATGCAACTAAAGAACTTTTCTGAAGCGTTGTAGCTCTCTACAACAGCATGTGTGTCGAAAATCATTTTCAACTCACCCGTTGTATCAAAAGCATTGCCATTTTCGAAACGCTTTCGAAGCTCCGGCTCTAGCCCATACAATATGCCGCAATGAACTAAGTTGTGGTCCTCCTGACGAGTCTGATAGACATTCTTCTCCTTGTCAGGGGCATCCTCAAAAGATGGGGGGCCTAATGGCGCTTCTAGCACATATTGCTTTTGTGCTGCAGAGAGGAGAATCCTCAAATTCATGGCCCATTCGGTAAAGTTGCTACCGTTCGTTGCAAGTTTCTCTTTCTCCATGAATACATTGAAATTAAAAGCAAGTGGTGCCATCTACAATAGAATTTGTAAAGTTTAGACTAAGTTTATGATAGATTGAGTTCAACTAATCCATATTACGAATGAACTCCCACTAAAAAATGACATCCCTCGTGCCTTTTTGGTGATTACATGAACCAAATCCACTACACCAAGTCCGATCATCACGTGAGTCGGTGTAGCTTCAAAGGCGACCATCAAATGGGCATCATATCTACTATATGACTCATGCTTAACCTTTCGGTCCATGTTCCGAGGACATGTCTGTACATGCTAGGCTCGCCAAGTTAGAACCTTAGTATTCGCGTGTGTAACTGTTTTACACCCGAAATATGGTCGTGGATCCAAGAACACCCAATCATCACGTGATGTCTTGGAGCGACGAAAACATAATCGGTGCATACTAAAGGAAGAACACATTCTTATCTTGATATTTAAAAGAGGGATCATCTTATTATGATAACAAAGCGCTAAACAAGCAATATAAGATGCAATCAAACATCACATGTTTATTAGTGAAATGATATGGTTCCCGCATATGATCTCTATCATGTGCACCGTGGTATGATCACTACCATACCTATATGTGTAAGTCCAAGGTCTATGGATATTACACGTTATGTATGTTGTAATAGTATCATCTCATACTTCTACTTACAACATCACCATATCATAACACTAGCCCAGCAACAATCTAAACTAGACGCCTCTAATTTATCCATTGCAAGTTTTACGTGGCTTAGGGCTTTCGAGATAGAACCGTTCTTAACTACGAACATGAACCACAACGAGGATAACCAAATTGTTGACAACTCTTTGCAAAATAGATATTGACTATAGTAGGAGAGACAGACACCCGCTAGCCACTTATGCAAACTAGTTGCATGTCAAGCGTGGAACAAGTCTCATGTGCGAGGACATGTAAAGTTTGTCCGGGCCGCTTCATCCCACTATGCCACCAATATCCAAAATTACAACAAAGGAGCAAGAACATGATCATCATCTCCCACATACTCATATGTGTACTACCCGTGTAAATTATCTACGCATAGATCCGGCTCTAATACCACTGTAGGGTTCGCAGCATAGAAAACAAAAACAATTCTACGATGGGAACTATGTACCAAGATCTATCTACTAGATACAAACAACAGGCGGATGTATATCCGTAGAGAACATACCCTTGAAGACCGACAAAGCTTAACGATTTCAACTCGTGGTTGATGTAGACGATCTCTTGCCGATCTCAAGACCGAGAGGAAGTCCTAGCGCCGCAAAGCAGCAGCGCATCCGTGCTCGCACACACGTACAAGACACCGGGCAACCTCCGCCTCCTCGCTCCAGCGATGCAGCGGAACCACAACCCTCTCTTGCCGAATATCCACCGGGCACATGTATCTCGCTAGACCGAGACCATGGGGGATAAATTGTAGAGGGGGAGAGAGATCCTTCACGAGGAGGTGTGAGTGAGAAGTGAGGAGGGGGGCTCCTTTTATAGGAGGAGGGGGAACCCCAAGGGGGTGGCCGGCGCATGGGGGCTTCCCCCTTGCCCTCCCCTCTTCATGTGGGTGGACACTCCACTCACAAAATTCCTTTAAATTCCCTCCACTCAAAATCCCACTCAAAATTGCCATTAAATTTCCACCAAATTTAATGCAAACTCTCATTAAATAAAACTATTTTATTTTATTCAGAATTTTGTCAATTACTTTAATGACAAACATTCACAAATAACCCCTTGCTAGAATTCCATTTCACATGCATAACCACTTTATGCAATTTCACCCGAAAACCTGTTTTGGTATCTAGTGAAATAAATTCCTGCGCTTGTTTATTCTTTCGGCATGAAACATTTGCTCCAACTGGATGCCAGTGTCCCTTAAGTGTGTCACCCTACGGTTCGTGAATAATGCGGACATGATCGAGACCCTTCTCCGATCAATAATCAGTAGCGGGACCTGGAGATCCATACTGACTCCCACACATTCAACGATGACTTTTCCTATGATCGTCGGAACCTTTTACGCTTGTATCTTAATCCCTTTGTTTCACGATATATTACATGTCCGAGATACGATCATCGGTATCTCCATACCTAGTTTGATCTCGTTACTGACATGCACTCTTTTCTCGTTCCCGTGATATAACATTCTAGTGATCAAATCACTTGCTTGCAAGCTAACCAATGTGATATCACCGAGAGGGCCTAGAGCATATCTATCCGTCGTTGGGATGAACAAATTCCACTCTTGATCCATGATTCTCAACATAACACTTTAGTAGCTTTGAAGACATCTTTATAATCACCCAGTTACGGAGTGACGTTTGATGTCAACAAGAAACTCTTGCGGTGTTAGTGATTGGCATGATCTCATGGTCTAAGGATTAGGATTACTTCGTAGTTTGTTTATAGCAATATAAACTCAATGACTTTGATCGTAATGCTATACTTCGGATGAATGTTCATCACACCATTACACTAATGTTGTGATCTCGTTATTAACAACATCCAATGTCTATGATCAGGAAACTGTGATCATCTTGTTAATCAAAGAACTAGTTTATGAGAGAGGCATAACTAGGAACTTTCAGTTTGTTTATTAAACACACATGTATTAACGTTTCCGTATTAATACAATTATAGCATGCAAAATAAACATCTATCATATACTTGGAATACACATAATAAACATTTTATTATTGCCTCTCAGGGCATATTCCCTTCAGGAATTAATAACCAATGTCGCCAGTGATTCTTGCGACGTATATCATGCGCTAACCATGAGATCTGGAATGGGATGGAGAAGTCAGCTGTATCGTTTTCCTTCCGTATGTAGGCAAGACGACCTTAACGTGACGTTGTGATTCCTTGTGCGGATCCAACATATGGGTGGGCACCCTTAGGCCCCACAATTTTGGTGTCTAGATTATCTATGAGTGCCTGCCGGAGGTATAGCCGAACCTATATGGTACTTGCCAGGGGTATCCCCAACTCATAGAATCTTTGGGAACTCATCAGGGTTATAGCCTGCGCGAAAGGGGGCTTAACAGAGGTGAGTTGGCCCCGAAGGATCGTGTAGACATGCGGGGTCGCGAAGAGGGCAGTGATTGGCTTGGATCTTAGTCTGGGCCTCATACCAAGGAAGTATGAACGGGTTGGCCGCTCGGATGTGCAACAAAGCTAATATCTCTCATGGGTAAAGTAACGCACCTCTATAGAGTGTAAGAACTATAACTTGTTACTCCCTGTTCCGAGAAGGAGCTACGAATGTCGCAGGAAAGGAACTCCATGAAAGTTTTGGTAAACCTGTGAAGGCTGACGGACATATCTTTTCAGAATAAAAGCAACATTTGAAGAAATGTTTACGAAAACTTGCATTGCCTACGACCTATGGTCAGTGGCTTTAGAGATAGTGCATCAAACGATCCTTTCTAGGGAACTTGCTGAGTATGCTCGTACTCATCGTATCTTCTTAACACTTGCTAGATTCTGAAGCCCATACAGACGGCATCTACATCCATTTATGCTCAAGGGAATCGTCATAAACAATCCAAGATCTTTAATGAAGTCAACATATACATCAAGTAAAGTGAATACAAAGTTGTTGATTAGATAGGAATATAATCTCTAGCTATAGAACCTACTTCTGTAGGGTATTGCCATAGCGGCAATACAAGACAAATAGTTAGATGCTAATCTTATTGGCATGATAGTTATGAGTTGAATATTTTTGGTTCTTCTTTGTAAGAAGTTTATTTATCTCTCTTTAACCTAGAGTGTTCTCTAGATCTTTTGTAAAGAGTCGAGTTGTAACCCATAGTCATGTCTTGGACCTGCTGTGTTTCTATTGTACCACTCTGAGGGATGTAATACTAGTGAACGGTGTTTCATTAGTGTTATGTCAACGACTATAGTTTACTACATTATGCAGTGTTATGCTAGGTCACCGCATCAGTACATAAAAGTTGAGTTAACAGGATCTGACAAAACCACTATCAACATCAAGCTCATAGTATAGCAGTAAAATCTATACCACTAGAATTAATAGGTAGCCACCTCAAAGCAACATGATATCAAGGGATGAACCCTAACATAGAGGGATGAACCATAGAACAATGGACATTCACACTTAGGGTTCATGTGTTGCGAGCACATAGAGGCCAACATGGTAGGATAGTGAACAAGAGGGGAAAATGGAAGAACTCACCCGAGGTCCTCGCTATAGTTAGAAGAGGAAGTAGAACGGGCGACGAACGCACCCAGGGCGGAACGGGGAGCACCCAGAGGCGCTGCAACCCACGCCAAGCCACGAGCACAATGGCCACAACCACACTAGTAGCAATAGCGGCACCACACAGCCACCGGAGCCATGGAGTAGCACCACAGGGCTGGCGGAGCACCGAATCACCAGTGACCACCAAAAACTAGGGTTCGGGGTGGAGGCGACATTGTCAGGAAATAGGCCTAGCAACTAATCGAATGGGACGAGTTGACGGAGCATTATCGACTACCTCGTCTCACACCACGGCAGCGTCCAGAGAAGCCCAAGGAGGCCGGAATCGCACGGCGATGGCGGCGGCAACACAACCCCATGGTAGGGCGCGAGAGAGGAGGTGCGCATGTCAGAGGGTGTGAATGGGGAGGACTGGGCCGGGGTGGGGTTTTACCCGAGCCTACTTGGGCCAAATTGAGCTCAGATGGGCCAGTTGGTAAGCCTGGCCCAGTTCCAAAAGAAATTACAAAATAAATTGTTTAACCAATTATTAAATGACCAAATTACCCCTAAACATAATTTCTATCCTAGGAAAATAAAGAAAAATCCTATTAATAAAATGATATATTAAAATGATCACAAAAATAATACATACCTAGGAAAAATATAACATTACTTGTTTGAGTTAAGTAAAATGGAAATAAATATTAAAACTACTAAAATCCTAAATGAAATTCAATAAAATAAAATAAAAATCCGAAAAAATAATAAAAATCATCCTTGTATATAAAAATAAATCTATTACCTTATAAAAATACTAACTTAGAATATTTAGAAAGAAAAATTTAAGTAAATATCCAAGGAGATTTAATGCTTTGTGAATTTTATAAACCTAAGAATAATACTTAAAAGTAAATAAAAACATTTTTAAGATTTTGAATAAATATATCCTACTAGAAAAATATTAATATATAATTAGTAAAGTTTTCACGATTTCAAAATAATAAATCCTTAAATAATTTTACCAAATACCAACTTGATAAATTATGTAAAAACATTTATTAAGTAAGAAATAATCACAAATTTATATTAAACCTTAAATGTGTTTTATATATATAATAATTCCAAAACCATAATCTAGAATTGTAATTAGGCTTAAATATAACCACTAACTTTATAATACTCATTTAAAACCTTCAAATATCAAATCCTTTTAGTTTAATTACAAGTCCAACTCCAAAGATTATAATTCATAATAAAAATTTAAGTACAAACTAATCATTCACTCAAATATAAGTGAATGATCTTACAACCTTAATCATACCTATTATAACCTAAATATAAATAAAATATATTACATCTTAAGTTTATTTATGCTTTTAAGGCTAACATTAATTCCAAAATTTACGATCATCATATCAAAAAACTATTTATATTGTTATAGTTAACTTTGTTCTGTTTCAATTAAGACATCAGGTATCTCAAGTCCAAATTATCTGATAAAACGCAATCGGAATAGATCACATTCTATTAACCATAAAGATTATTTAAACCTTATTAAAGAAACCTTTTCGTCAAAGGTTATTCTTTTTTCCACTTCAAACAACAAACCTATAATAAATTCTTCCAAATCCTTAAGCCAACATTAGGATTTCTATCATAATCACCAGATAGCAATAAATCTCAATCCTACATTGCTTTATACTTTATTGTTATATCTTGAATGTTAAAACTCAAGTTCACTATAAACACATCCATTGGTAAAGTAAGAATTGAAAATAAACCCACCCTTAAAAACTCACTAAAGTTTAACAAACTTAGACTATCAGGAATACATATTAGGATTTTTACAAAATACATTACATTACTTATGCATAACAACATATTGCTTCTTTAAACATTAGTCCTTATTGGACCAATGATGCTATTTTTAGATATTGGACCTTCTGTTGTCCCGAAGACCGTGAGTGCATAATCCTGCAATCACAAAAGTCAAGTTCACACTTGCTAATGTCCTTTGATTATTTTCTATCAAATATTTTGCCAATCCAGTGTTGTCATCACCTGCATTTCAAAAAGTTAAAAAAACACTATTTTTAGAATAATATGATTATAGTTTATTTACCAAGAGGTAATAACCTAATAAAAAAGTTCTGGTGGTAAAGGAACATAATATCTAGGACTTAACAACAAATGTCGCCAGTGATTCTTGCACCGTCTATTACGTGTTAAGCATGAGATTTGGAATGGGACGGAGAAGTCAGCTGGATCTTCTTCCTTTCAGATGTATCCGGATGCGCAGGTCGTGGCTGTTATCCTTGTAGCATGCATTAATTGGTAATTTGTAGAGGATATGCAGCATAAGGGTGGGAACCCTCAACATCCCATGGTTGTTCTGGCATCTGAATGTTTTGTACTAACCATTGCCATAATTCGATACGTGGTCATGGCATACACTAAGGAGACATGCGGGGTCGCGAAGAAGGTTAGTGATTGCCTTAGATCTTAGTCTCGGCCTCATACCAAGGAAGTTCGAACGGATTCGCTGGCCGGATGTGCAACAAAGCTAAGATCTCTCATGGGTAAAGAAACACACCTCTGTAGAGTGTAAAAACTATAACTTGTTACGCCCTATTCTGTGAAGGATCTACGGACGCGGCAGAAAAGGAACTCCACGAAAGTTCTGGTAAACCTATGAAATCCGACGGACATAGTTTTTTTTACAATAAAAGCAACCTCTAAAGAAATGTTTACGAAAACCTGCATAGCTTACGACCTAAGGTCTATGGCTGTAGTTATTGCATCATACAGTCCTTTTAGTGGACTTGATGAGTACGCTTGTACTCAATGTATCATATTATCCCTTACAATATTCTGAAGCCAATACAGACGATGTCTACATCAATTTATGCCCTAGAGGATTGTCACCAAAATCTCAAGTTCTTCAATAAAGTAAAGGAAGTAAACATATATATCAACAAAAGTGAAGACAAATTTCCTGAATAGTTAGAAGTATAATCCCTAGACAAGGAGCCACGTCTGTAAAGTATTGCAATAGAAGCAATAAAAGCCAAATAGTTAGATGCTAATCTTATTAGCATGATAGTTATGAGTTGATTATTTCCCGTTCTTCTTTGTAAGAAGTTTCTTTCTCTCTCATTAACCTAGAGTATTTATCTGGAGCTTTTCTAAAGAGTTGAGTTGTAACCATAATCATGTCTTGGACCTGCTGTTTTTCTGTTGTACCACTCTGAGGGATGTACTACTAGTGAAAGGTGTTTCATTGGTGTTATATCAATGACTATACTATACTACATCATGCTTTGGTATGCTGGGTCACCACATTGACACACTTCACTTTCCACACTCCTTCTATCTCCACTCACTTCCGTCCTCTCTCTCCTTACCGTCACTAATGCGTCACCGCCGCATTCGCCATGCCATCCTGGAACAACGAGGACGACCAGTTGACAAGCGACAGCCTTCTCTCCGACATTGAGTCTACCCTCCCGGATGTAAGTTCCCCTTTTTCTCGGCAATGGTTAGGCATTGGTAATTACCTCAACCCGAGACATGAAATGTGCATGCAATCGCGCTTATTTCTAGCTTTTTGTTCCCTTATAGGTACTACTCATGATCTAAGACCCCGATTGGGAGGGCCTAGATCTCGATTAGGAAGTACCATGTGACCATGGGCTAAAACTTAGGAAATATGTTGACATGGTTATACCCCACGGGTACACAACATTGGCATACCTAGTCCATCCCAAGGAAGGCCCACGACAAGATACGCGGCCTGTGGAGATTTTAGGTGGCCCAAGGCCATGATGCCTTCGGATCCTTGGAGAACAAGACTAGAGTAGATAGAATTTCAAAGGGTACAAACCCTAATCTGTAACCGACTCGACCTACGCCCGGGACCTGCCTATCTATGTAAAGGCTAGGAGGGCACGGCGAGGAGGATCTCAACTCACCTCATACGCACCTCACGCCAGATTGCATCTGTGCACCCCTGTAACCTTTGGTTCCGCCGTAATCAAGAGCAGACACGCAGGAGTAGGGTTTTCTCTCCGGGGGCCTGAACCTGGGTAAACCTCCTGTCCCGTGTTGCTTGTCTGTTAACCATTCTGCCATCTCCAGCGTCCCCATCTGCTCGAAAACCCAAGTCCATAACAATGGGCATTGACGAGATCGAACCTCGTCAATTGGCGCTGTTTGTGGGAACTAGGGACGCTAATTGTGCGATCGTGATGGTACCATACGGAGTGATCTACAAGTCGCCGGAGACAGAGAATCACCTCCTCTTCGGCACCTTCGACTTCACCGCCCACTCTCCAGCCACCCTGAGGGATTTCGAGTCCGTCGGAGACAGGCTCGAGATGCTGTTTCGGGAGCTTCTGCTTCCAGGTGGGTCAGACCGGCACCCTCCGCCTCCGAGAGCGGGTGCCACAACCATCCATCAGGCCCGCTTCATGGGTCCCGCCCATCGGTGCATTACGCACGTCACCGCTGACAGACGAGTCATATGACAGCAGCAGCTGCAACTCAGATTTGTGCGGCCCTCCCTTAGATGAAGGAACCTACGGTTCTAGATCCGAAAGCTGCGGTAGCAGCGACCCAATCCGCAGACGTTACCTATGCGTCGTGGTCATCCAGAGCGAGGGAGAGCTTCCGCCGGGTTCGATTGCGCCCAACCCACCTCCCAATCCGCAAGGTGGGAACGGAGGAAATGGAGGAGATCCGCCGCTCAGGCCCAACGAAGGAGATGCTAACGCCTACCAGAAGATCAATCTCAATGAGGACAGTTGGCGCCAAGCGCGAGAAGCCGTGGAAGGCAACATCATCCTACCTGTGAATGCTTCACTGGTTCTGCTGATGCCCTACCACCTCCTCCTCATCAACGAGCATAACCGGTAGGTGAAGATGATGGAGGAGCTCGACAAGCGAAAGCAGGCGGCTCCATCTCACACTACAACAACGCCAACAAGCATCGCTCCCGCACGGAGCACATGGACCTCACCACACGCCGCGAAGTCACCAGGGCCCTCAACATGTCCTTCATGACGATGGATGTGAACGGCAACATCATGCCGAAGACACTACAGGATGCAATCATGGCAGCCACTACATACCTCGTGTCCCATCCACCTCCGGTGGGTGACCCGAAGAGTACCATTCACAAATCTGTGCTAGCTGGTCTCAGACTCGTCGGAGTTGCGCTCCACGACTAGGCTCCTGCGGAGCCGAAGAAAAAAGAATCGGTCAAGTTCACCCGCAGCCCTACACCCTCATCCAACGAGGACGATCATGATATGCCTCAACGTCGCAAGATCCCATGCTGCGGCAGCTGCGACTACGACGCTCGAAATGATCTCACCCAGCGCAAGATCGACAAGGCACGCTCTAAACTCGCGTGTTCAATAGAATTCGACGAAGACGACAACGGAGATCTCTGCGGAGCTAGATGCTTTAGCAGATCCATTCGGAGAACACGGATGCTGAAAAATTTCAAGCTCCCTTCGGATACTCTGATGTTCGACGGCACACAGGACCCGAAGGCCTGGCTCCGCAACCACCTCTCATCCATAAATTTGCATGGCGATAACAGGAACACCGCCCTACAATGCCTTCAGCTGCAGCTGATAGGCGCAACTCGGATATGTTTTGCAGACTATCCTCCGGCTCCATCCGAAGCTAGGAGGAGCTGTCGTATAGCTTCATCCGCAACTTTAGGGGCACTAGCAAGAGGCCAGCTTCGATCGAGGAACTGCGCGCCTGCACCCAATGTACCGGCGAGTCCATTCGCTCTTACATACCATGCTGGTCCCACATCAAGAACTCCGCGGCTCATATCTCCGAAGAAAGGACAATCGATGCCTTCAAGGATGGTGTCAAGTTCCCGGACTTCAAGGAAGAACTTGGGCGCGTCAAGCCCAAAACGGTCGACCACCTCATGGACATCGTGAACCGATGGGCAGATGGCGAGGATTCCGTCCACCGAACGCATTTGGATGACGAGGATGACTACGGCCGCAGGCGAGAATGCTGTAGCAAACAAAGACCACGCGTCTATGATGACCGCGACGGAGTCGACATGGTCGGGGTTGGATACGCCGACCGACGCAATGACGGCAACCGCAGCAGCGGATACCGCGGAGGAAACTTCCGGGACAGAGGTCAACCCACACAGACGTGGAAACGTCGCATCCATGATGACAAACCCTCGGCATACGACAAATTGTCTGGTCCTTGTACCATCCACTTCTACATCGACAAGCAGGATGGCAAGAAAAAGGCCAGGGACATGCTAAAGGACTGTCGCGAGCTCCAGAAGCTTAGCGAAGGTCTGACCCAAATTCGGCACCAGATCATAAACCCTGGATTTGGGCCCGCACCTGTACCAGGTGACATTGCCCACGGAGCTCCTCCAGCACCACCTGCTGGACCGTCGAATCCAGCGATCGCACTAGCGCCAAATAACAACACAGGAGGGTACCCGCTGCCGAAGGGGGTCGTGATGATCCAGAAGGGGCGCCCAACCAACAGGGTGCAAAAGAAGATCACCCGCCAAGTGAGCCTGGCCATAGCCTCCCCACCGACCATCACGTTCGATCGTTCGGATCAATCACGCCAGATCCCTCGCCTAGGTCATGCTGCCCTGGTGCTGGAGGCACGGATCGGAGGATTCCAGATGAGCTGCGTCTTCATGGACGGCGACAATGGCATCAATCTGATGTTCGCCAGCACACTCGCAGCAATGCGGATACCGCTGTGTGCAGTGTGGAGCAATCAGACACGACGTTCCACGGCATAGTCCCAGGGAAGAGCATATATCCCCTAGGGAAGATATGGCTCGATGTCATGTTCGGCCAGCCCAAAAACTTTAGGTGCGAGTGGCTCGAATTCGAAGTGGTGGACTGGACATCACAGTACCACGCCATCCTCGGGAGCGTGGCGTTCGCACGATTCCTGGCAGTACCGCACTACGCGTACCTGCTATTGAAGATGCGAAGACCCAAGGGCTTCATCATCGTCCAAGGCAGCTTCACCCAATCTGTCCACTGCGACAGAGACTTCAACATAATCTCCTAGTCGTTCAGCATGCAGGAGGAGCTCACGAGGCTCAAAGAGGTGACAGACAACGGGGCACCCCCAGTCGCTAGGAAAAACGCACCTGACATGTCTTTCGACTCCACGGTCAACACGAAGAAGGTGCAGGTCTATTTGACGGACGCCTATAAGACAACGTTAATCGCCAACGACCTCAGCTCCGCATAGGAAAGCGCGCTCATCAAATTCCTTCATGAGCGCTGGGAAATCTTCGCCTGGTGTCCTGCGGACATGCCAGGAGTTCCCAGGGAATTATCCGATCATGCACTCAATGTGTTCCTCGATGCAAAGCCAGTCAAGTAGTCGATCCGACGACTGTCCTAACCAAGAGATGAAGGCGCTGGAATCAAAGTCAACAGACTGCTCGATGCCAACTTCATCCGGAAGATCAAGGAGAGCGAGTGGCTGGCCAACACCATGCTAGTCCCCCAAAAGGACACAGACATCCTACGGATGTGCGTGGACTTCACATCGCTCAACAAGTACTGGCCAAAGGACCACTTCCCTCTACCGCGGATCGATCAGATCATCGATTCGACAGAAGGATCCGAGAAACTCTCCTTCCTCGACGCCTACTCAGGCTACAACCAGATTCGACTGAAGGTCGAAGACCAGGAGAGAACGACGTTCATCACGCCATTCGGAGTATTCTGCTACAACACCATGCCCTTCGGGCTGAAGAACGCAGGCGCCACGTACCAGAGGTGCATGCAGGCATGCCTGAAAAACCAGATAGGTCGCAACATTCAAGTCTATGTCGATGACATAGTAATCAAGACCAGGGAGGCCAAGACCAGAGGTGAGATGTTTGGTAACCTTGATCACTACAAGATCAAGCTGAACCCAAAAAAGTGTGCCTTCGGCGTCCCATCTGGCCAACTACTCGGCTACTTCATCTCCCAGTGGGGGATAGAGGAAAATCCGAAGAAAATCAAGGCCATACTAAGCATGGAGAAGCCGAAGAACCTCAAAGGTGTCTAGCAACTAGCTGGACGGATCGCAACGCTGAGCAGATTCATCAGCCGCATGGGCGAGAAGGCCCTACCATTTTACCAGCTGCTGCGCAAGGCGGACAAGTTCGAGTGGACACCCGAAGCAGATGATGCATTCGAGGACCTCAAGCGACTGCTCTCCACCTCGCATGTCCTGGTCACGCCAAAGAAGCGAGAACCTCTGCTGCTATACATCGCAGCTACGCACCAGGTAGTAAGCATCGTACTCATGGTCGAACGACCCGAAGATGGCAAGACCCACGGGGTCCAATGCCCAATCTACTAGCTGAGGGAGGTACTAACTCCAACAAAGCAGAGGTACCCTCACTACCAGAAGCTCGCCTACAGCGTATTCATGATGGTTTGTTCGCTGAGCCACTACTTCTAGGAGCATCAGATCATGGTCGTCAATGGAGCCCCACTGTCCAACATCCTAAACAACGCCGAAGCCACGGGACGTGTAGCCCTATGGGGCACCGAGCTGTTCCTCTAGACATAGTCTACGAGCGGCACAAGGCCATCAATCTCAGGTCCTCCCTGACTTCCTCGTCCACTGGATGGAGCTCCAGCTACCGGACACTCTTGACATGATGCAATCATGGACGATGCACTTCGACGGCTCCAAGAGCGAGGCTGGAGCAGGAGCTGGCGTCATACTAACGTCACCTCAGGGCGACAAGATAAAATACGTCCTTCGGATGAAATTTCGCGCCTCCAACAACGAGGCCGAATACGAGGCCCTCATCCACGGCATGCAGATGGCCAATATCTGCGGCGCAACGCGTCTAGTCATCTACGGTGATTCTAACCTTGTCGTCCAGCAGACGATGAACGAGTCTGACGCTCACAGTGCCAACATTATCGCGTACCGCATGCTCTACAACTCACTCGAAGGGGACTATGACGGCTGTGAGATTCGACACATCGGAAGGCAAAGAAATGAAGAAGCCGATAGGCTCGCCAACATCGTTTCTACTTGCGCATGGGTGCCACCAGGTGTGTTCCTCGAACAATTCTGCGTACCCTCTATCAAAAGAGAGTTCCCAAAGGGTTCAACCGAAGAAGCAGAGCACTCGGGGGCTGCGCCACCCAAAGGACATGAAGGACCTAAAAATCTCAACACCGAGGCCGAGCTCGTCATCCTGATGCAGGTCATGGTGGTCGAAGAAACATGGACATAGCCGTATCTTCGGTACCTGATAAACAACAAACTGCCCGATGACCCGACAAATGCTCGGCACATATCTTGCCGGTATAAAGCCTTCACCATACACAATGGCGATCTGTACAAACGCAGTATTTCGGGTGTGCTCCAAAGGTGCTTCACATTCGGTGACAACAAAACCATCCTCCAAGACATCCACGAGGGCATCTGCGGCCATCATGCAGGTAGCTGCGCCCTAGTCGCCAAAGCTCTACGAGCTGGATTCTACTGGGCAACAGCCATGAACGACACTAAGGATATCGTCTGAAGGTGAAACGCCCGTCAGAGGTACGCGAGCAAGCCGCACGCACCAGGATCGGAGATAAGGCCGATACCACTGGCCTGGCCCTTCGCCCAATGGGGCCTCGACATGATTGGCAAACTCCCCAAATCCTCGAAAGGAGGCCACATATACCTCCTGGTCGCAGTCGACAAGTTCACCAAGTGGATCGAGGCCATGCCCGTCACCAACCAAAGCAGCAAAACTGCCATCAAGTTCTTTGAGTCCATAGTCTACAGGTTCGGTGTGCCAGACAGCATTATCATGGACAACGGCTCAAACTTCATCTCGAAGGAATTCCAAAACTTCTGCGAGGTACTTGGCATCAACATATCATACGCCTCCGTGGCGCACCCGCATACCAACGGACAGGTCGAAAAGGCCAACGGCCTCATAGGCAGCAGCATCAAGAAACGCCTGCTATGCCCACTCAAAAGACTTGCGGGAGCCTGGGAAGAGGAGCTACCCTCCGTCCTCTAGAGCTTGCGTACAATGCCAAACAGCTCAACTGGCTTCACACCTTTCTTCATGGTGCACGAAGCCGAAGCCGTGCTACCTGCCGAGGTACGTCAGAAGGCCCCACGGGTCATTGCCTACAGTGAAGCCAAATCAACGGCCGCAATCGAAGACGCTGTTGACACACTCGACGAGGCACGTGACATTGACGCGGCTCGCTCAGTGGTCTACTAGAAGAGCCTCTGCAATTACCACAGCCGCCGGTTGCGCCCAAGGTCCTTCATCGAAGGAGACCTCGTCCTACGACTCAAGCAAGAGCGGCCGAAGAAGCTCGAGTCACCGTGGGAAGGACCCTACATCGTCACAGAAGTCATCCCAGGTCGATCCTATCGCCTCATGGACATCGCATCAGGAGTCGAATACTCCAACCCCTGGAACGTCGCACGTCTGCGACGCTTGTACCCCTAGCTACCTCTTTACTTTCAATAAGGCTACTCAGAAGAACAATGTACCTCCTCGTCACGCTATGAATAAAAGCTAAGTCCCTTGGCCGAAATCTCTTTTTCTCTGCATTACTTATCGCTAAAACACGCTCGGGGGCTATGCCTCACCTCACGACCTCGTCGAATGAGAACAACACATACAACCTGAGTAGCTGACCACATCAGGCTAACAAAAAGTACATGCACAAATCACCACGTGCTAATACACATAACTCTTATAAAGGGCGTATCGAGCCCACTCGATACATTAAGTTTTTCTTTATAGGAACTACCTCGCGATAGCCGCAAAATGCGTGTGCATGCCCCGTAGGGTGCCATCAGGACGAAGGGGTGGCCCAGTCGCCACCTTCCCGAGATTTACATCACAGCGATGCAGCCGAACAAGGGATAATGCAACCTTAACACCAGCAATCAGCTGATGCCGCACCAACACTTTGACATGACCGACATTCCGAAATTTCGCAAGAAGTCCCCAAAGGGTGGAAGGTGCCTCATCCAAGGGGAACATGACGGCCCAAATGGACGCCAGATAAGTCCTCGCCTGCTTCAGCACCCGAGAAACTTGGTGCACGCGATCTTGCACCGTCGCAAGGACGATGGCCCGATCGCGGTCCATCAAGAAGAAGCCACCAGTCTCTAGGTCCTGTTGCGTTAGGCAATTCATCCGAATAGTGACGCGCTCTTTCTCTTCCTTCGGAATGAGATTCACGCCTGTAGAACACACACAATGAGCAAACATGCAGAACTTCACCTAAAAGAACAGCAGTTCGCAAAGACTCACATTGCAGCTGCTCGCTCATCTGCCACAACTCCCCATCAAGAACTCCTCCCTGGCAGTGGCTCGCTCAGCCTTCGACGTCCACACATCTGCGTGGCCTCGAATACCAAGGACGTCCTTTTCCAAGATGCGGACACGATCACGCAGAAAAATCAACTACGACGCATCATCCAAGGATGGTCGCGGCTTAGGAGCATTTGGAGTGACAACAGGAACCTCTCCTGAAGGACCCTAAAGACTAATAGGCAAGTATAAACATCGCAAGCACTCCTGGCAGAAGCTCAAAATATTGGCTTATATACATAAATAAAGCCACCTCGTGGCATTATCGAGATTGTCCATCAGCATGATATTACAAAAGGAAGCAAAAGGATAAACTATTCTAGCTACAACACATGGGCCTAAGCACCCGAATCCGGAGTGGCCTCAGAGCCAGACTGTCTGCTCTTGGCCTCCTCCTGCTTCTTCACCGCGTACTCGGCCAGGAGGTCGATAAGCTTAGGCCCATAACGCTTATAGCAAGAGGCAAAGAGGGAGAACGCTACCTCTGAGCCATCTGCAGCTGTCGGCATCTGGGACGTTATGTGCGGCAGGTCCAGCTCCGCTCCAGATGCTATCGCCATTGCCAAACCCATGGAGGCACCGATGCCCTTCTGCTTGCACTTATACGCCGCTGGAGCTTCCTCCGACAAAGCATCCGCGAGGGCGTCGACATCCTCAAGGGCAAAGCCCTTGGGGATAACCTCCTTGTGGAAGCGCCTGAGCACTTCCTTGGCCTTCACGAAGGATCCAGCAGCAGTGCTGCAGCGATCTTCGACCGCCGCGGTGGCATCGACCAGCGCATCTCCATGCTCCAGCGCACCACGATCAAACGTGATGCCTGAAGCATCTGAAATAAAGAAGAAAAAGTACTCGAATAAGAGCAAGACAAGACTCAGTCAAAAATACATGGGACCCAAACAAGTCAACGGAAACTCACCAGAAAAGCCTTTGTCCGCAGCCATTAGCCTATCTGCCATATCCTTCTCGAGAGCAGCCGTCGCACTAGCGAGCTGCTCCTCGTGATCGGCAGCCTCCTTCTACATACGCTCCTGTGCCTCCGCAGCATCTGTAGCCTTCTTCTCCGTGTGACCAAGGCTCTTCTCGAGAGCGTCCAACCGTCGGAGGGCCGCATTGTTTTCATCTGCAACATCAAGAACCACCTAATCAATACAAGAAAAATCCATGGCACAGATGAACTACAAAAGGGTGAGCAAATTATATACCTCGAAGCTGCTACATGCTAGCCTCTAGCGCCAGGTGCTTCTGGATAAGGAGGTTGGCGCTATGCAAAAAGGGCTGGAAAAGAAACAGAAGCAAAAGAAACCATCAGAAAGGGATCAGGGGCTACGCCCCGCAAGAGCAAAATGATCAACAGGTCACCCAAAAGGGCTCGGGGGATCCTCCCAAGGGATAAAGTATAAAATACTTATGTGTTCAGGCGGGGACTCCGAAGTTCCGCGTGCGGTCTTCTGAGCTACGACTGTCCAAGCTTCTCGCCTGGAGGAGCTCGAGTCATAGTCCTCAGAGTCAGCCACCACATCGGGTACAGCAGCTGTCGGCTTCGACTCCCCTATAGACTCCCGTGTATCCTCGTCAAGGGGCTCCTCCGAAGAATGGCTGCAAGTAAAAGCTTTATTAGACAAACAACCTACATTACCTAGACAGATGACAACAAATGATTCAGATGAAGTCACTTACGACACGATGTCCGATAAGTTGAAGACGGGAGCCGCCTTCTGCTTCTTCTTCTTGGCCAGTGACTCCGGAGCCACTGCTCAACGGGGTATGGCAGGAAAATGTGTAGAAGATGCACCATCATCTTCGCCAAGATGCTCAAGGAAGGAAGGACCCCTTGGAGTTGGCAGAGTAGACGCACCCGAAACTTCTCAGGCAGAGGAGGCATAGACCCCGTAACCTGGAGGCCCTGCAAGCGAAAATAAAAAGAGAAACAAGATAAGTAACAACAGCAAACAGCAATCACCCGAAAAAGCATTACGAGCACGAACAAGCATCACGTGAGAAACCTCTTCATTGGCGCTAAGAGGAGGGGTCAAAGATTTCCCCGGAAGGTCCTCATATACCTTGGCCTTCAATAGGGGACGAATGGCCCTATCCAGGTCACCGAAGACAGCTCTTCGGATGCAACCCTCGTTGGATCACTGGAGCCGGCGTACAGGAACATTGGGTGCACCCTAGCCTCGAGCGGCTGCACTCGGCACTTGAGTAAGGTGCAGATGATGTCGACACCTTTGACCTCTTTTCCTGGCACAAGCTGAAGAGCCTCCACCCGCCGGTATAGTCTCTCCACCTCCGCAGCTTCACCCTCCAAGATGTGGTTCTTCCATGATCTCTTCGGGATGATCTTCTGATCAGAATCAAAGGGGGCAAGCCCATATTGCTGACCGTCCAGCTTAGCATCGCGGATGTAGAACCACTTCCGGCGCCACTGCTGGACGTACTCACAGATAGAAAAAGAAAAGAATTGCATGAAAGGGCGGACGGAAATGATGCAGCCGCCAAGCGGATAGACTCCACCGGTGCCGGACTACCTCTTCATGGAATAGAGCTTCCGGAAGAGACCAAAGTGTGGCTCGATACAGAGCCAGCACTCGCAAAGAGTTATGAAGCAAGCGACATGGAGAAGATAATTGGGAGACAGATGATGTAACTGAATCCCGTAGAAGAAGAGGAGTCCACGAAGGAAATCAGGAAGCAAAAGACCGCGAAGGATAAAGGAAAAAACATCACCCGAAACCCTACGGGTGGGCGGGGGATTACCTCATCACCAGGAAGGATGACATCCTCCTTGTTCTGGCGGATCAACCTAGAATTGCGTAGCTTGCACAGATCACCGCCGGGCACCTCTGTGCGCCTCCACCTGCCGTCCGTGATGCGGGTGGTCACGGAGGCCTTCTTTCCGCCGACGGCGGCACTAGAGCCAGCTCTGGTGGTGGTATTCTTTGACTTTCCCATCGCGCGGTGTCGAATGTGGCGGTGTGCATGGAGAAAATAAGTAGGAAAGGAACGAAGAACTTCCAGTGCGTAGTGGAGAGAAGTAGTGCTCATGAAAATGGAGGAAATAGCAATGAGCAAATGGCAAAGGGTAAAACAAAAATTACTGTTTACCCACGGTTTTAATAGAGGAAGACGACGAACATGAGTCGTTGATCCAGAAACCCTAGAGCGCACTCAAGATCTAACCCTACACGTGTCAGCACATCAAAAAACTATCGCCTGCACGCCATCCACTATGCACGGAAACCGAGGAGACGCTGTAAATTTTGCCACGTCTACGCGTGACTAGTCAACTTCAAAATTAGGTGGTGGGACCCACGGTCGTCCCATCACATCAACTCTGCCACCACAAATGGTTGAGATCACCAATCGTCAGCACTAACATCATCAAAGCCAAGCCAGCAATGGCCGGAACTTTTTGGCTGATCAATCAAGTACTTACTCGAATCTACGATTCAAACAACTATTCGGGGGCTACTCCTATTAGGAGCGATGGCCGCACACATGAAAAATGACTAAGGTACTACACCTCGCAACTATCTTCGAGTCATACGTCGAGTCTACGACTCCACTAAGGACTCGGGGCTACTCCCATAGGGACGATTGGTCGAGCATCCAAAAAAATTGTGTCCTTCGGACATAAACTAAAAACAACTGAACTAAAGTCTCTACTCGAGTCTACGACTCGAACAGACACTCGGGGGCTACTCCCATAGGGAGCGTTGGCTGTGAATCATATGAATTATTCGACTACGATCCTTCAGGATCAAACACGGTAGAATCTTTTTCGCAACTCTGCCCAAACCAACGATCAGTGAGAAGCAATCTCCTTGCCCACCCGAAACACCTCCGCGGTGATAAATTTTGGATGTTGTGTCTACGACACAAAGATAAGCCCTTCATATATCATCTGATGGCCTGGTAACGCACCTGGCTGCGCTCTGCCAGTAAAACTTCCGTGTTAGCATGCACGAAGAAAATCTTGATGGACGCATTGGGTATATAACTTGAAAACCACTAGGATTCGACTCCTATAAGACCTCAACGGCCTGAGTCAAATTACGCCAGCATTCGTTCTGGATTCTAGTCTAGGGACTCGAGTCTGAAGAAGATTGTGTTGTTTTGTCCTATGACAGTTAACTGGCCCTGATCCGTCGGGAGAGTCAAGCAGACGCATCAACAATCCCTATGAACTAAAACATTTTCACTAAAACAGGTTCAACTGCACCCGAAAGATTTAAGAGTCCTCAGCCGAATCTACGATTCGACTGAACACTCAGGGGCTACTTACATGGTTATACCCCATGGGTACACAACATTGGCATACCTAGTCCAGCCCAAGGAAGGCCCACGACAATATACGCGGCCTGTGGTGATTTTGGGTGGCCCAAGCCCATGATGCCTCAGATCCTTGGAGAACAAGACTAGAGTAGATAGAATTTCAAAGGGTAGAAACCCTAATCTGTAACCGACTCGACCTACGCCCGGGGCCTGCCTATCTATATAAAGGCTAGGAGGGCACAACGAGGAGGATCTCAACTCACCTCATATGCACCTCACGCCAAATTGCATTTGCGCACCCCTATAACCTTTGGTTTCACCGTAATCAAGAGCAGACACGCAGGAGTAGGGTTTTCCCTCTGGGGGCCTGAACCTAGGTAAACCTCATGTCCCGTGTTGCTTGTATGTTAACCATTCCGTGATCTCTAGCATCCCATCTTCTTCAAAACCAAAGTCCATAACAATGGGCACTGATGAGATCGAACCTCGTCATATGTTGCATTTGAAGGCAGTAACACTGGAAGAAGGATTTTGGGCTGTACAAATCAGGTTTTCTTTTGTTATGTACAATGGTGACATGAAGAAAATTGTGTAGTGTTATGGTGATAATTAGATCGCGTGTTTTTTAGGTTGGCCCGGTGTGTAAAGCAGTAGAGTGGGTGGATCTTGAGTGGACATACACACTTAAGAAATGTTTGGCCTAGTTGTGGGATATGTATGAGCTCGAAATGTCGGGAAGATTTACAGATGCCTGTGATGCAGCTTAAAAAATTACATGCTCTTGGTAGGAAATAAGGAACTCGAATAGGAAACAAGAATTTGCAGTCAGATCTAAATGACACAATCAATGGGAGCTTGGTGGTGGGAACTGCATGGATGCTTCAGAAGACAGAAAAGGAGAGGGATCAACTCATGGAAGATAAATAGAAGCTAGAGTACTACATTGCGGATCTGTTGAAGGATACGAAGAAGGAGCACGAGGTGATCAAGGACAAGCTATAGAGGATGGAGGAAATTTTAGATGAATAATTTATGCCATGGCAGTATCTGAAACTAGTAAACTGTAAGACTTGCAATTGTGATATCTTAACTACTCCAAAATCAATCCTTGAGCAAAATAACCTTTCAAAAGAAAACATAGTTTGCGTAGAGATAGGTCCATGTTTACAAAATCACTACTACATGGATAAAACACGATTTGGTCTGTCAGAACACATAGTTCACAAACTAATTTCAAAATAACTTATAGTTTGCACCGAGCCTAGCGCGGAGATACTTGTTTTCCTTCCTGATATCCTCAAGTTGGAGGGTTCTTTCAATTAGGTCTGCTTTGGTTTTACCTGCTCCCTTAGTACTTCGACGTGCGCCTCCTGCAGGTTCAAGTGCTCCATCTGGGTTGCGACAAGCTTATTAGTAAGCTTAAGATTATCCCCCATGAGCTCTTTGATGATCTCCTTTGCACGCGCCAAGGAGAGACCTTTCTTGTGAAGTTCCTTCCAGTCGGTGATCTCCTTTTCACGCGCCAAGGCGAGACCTTTCTTGTGAAGTTCCTTCTAGTCGGTGATCTCCACCTTCAGATTGTGGCACTTCTCGTAAAGGATCGTGACTTCTTCTCTTAGGCAGTCATAGGCCAGTTTCTGAAAATTCTGCTTCTCCATTTGGATGGCCATCTTGTCCTTTATCCAGGTCGACACTTTCGGGTTTAGCTTTCACCTCTTCAGCTGCAACAAAAATATGTGGTTAGTTTCCATAATTTAAACAATTAACTAGTGTCAAATTCAAAATTTTAAGAACAGAGCGATCTAGGATTGTTCAAAATTTAACAGAATCAACTAGTGGCATAGTCCTAATTCCAATGTCAGACTAATATAGACTTTTTCCCAATTCAACAGGATAAACTAGTGGCACAGTCCTAATTTCAGTGTACAGCAATATAGGCTTTTTCCAAATTCAACGGGATAAACTAGTGGCACAATCCTAATTTCAATTTCAAAGTAACCTAGGACTATCTCCAACTAAGGATGCTATGCGTTTTTCCAATGTGACCAAATAGTAGTTGCATAGTCATAATCTAATTCCAAGCTCAGATACATAATGGAAATAAAGGATGATGTCCATTCAAGAGAATAGAAACCCATGATTCAGTTGACAGGCAAGTAAGATAAAAAAATAAGGAGTTGCTCCAAGATTCCTTAATTGCACGACATGTATAAATTACAAAAGCACTGGAGCATGAACTGAGATTTCTTCCCCCTCTACTGGCAATTTGACATGGGCATTGCCCGAGACACCTCTAGCTTGGCCCTTAGCGCCTCGTTCTCCTTGTTTAGACCCTTGAGCATGGTGAGACCTCGGTCCATGTCATCCTTCATCCATCTCACTGCATCCAGGCAACGGTCCTTGTCATTGTAGGCTTTGATGTTAGCCTTTGATTCATTGATGCGTTCTCTGAGTGCCTTGGTGGCTTCCTCCTACTGGAGGATGCATCTATTCTAGAGATTCTTCTTGTCACACATGAGCTGTGTAATTAACTTGATGGCCAGGTCTTGTTTGGTCAAGCTATGTGTGATCAACTTATGCAGCTCGTCGATTGGCCTCTACAGCTCATTACGCTCTACTTCAAGCCTGTTGATGTCAAGTGAAAATCAAGCATGATATCCTTCTGTAGAGACAAAAGCCTTCGAAGGCGGTCATTATCCTGGGTTAGGGAGTGTGCACCATGCAGTTCGTTCTCAATCTTGGCATTGATCGTGGCCACCTTTTCACGACAATCGGCCTTCGCTTGCTGCATTATTCATGTTATTTAAAATAGGTACTCTATAATTGTACTACAGGTTCTAGGGAAGGACAATATTCAAATCACAAAAACCCCAATTTGTCTACGTAGAACAATATTGAATAAAATGACTGAGTCTACTTGCGCGTAGACACGATCTAATATTTCCACATTTAGAATATCAAAAATAAAATCAAATGCATGTCAATAGCATTATGAGTGGTAAAAAGTGTGGGGATTTCCTACCTCGGCGAGCCAAGGAACGGGGCCGAACGGGTCCTGCGATGCCGCCGCCATCTTGTTGGTTTCAGGGTCCACGGACGCCCTGGAATATGTAGTAGAGTAACCAACAAGAAGAATAAGAAGTAGACATAGAAGAAGAAGAAAACAAAGAAGAAGAAGAAGAAGAAGAAGAAGACTGTAATGGGAGCAGCCCTCGCTTGCTAGAACATTCAACGCCATTGCTAGGAGAGTTTGGGCCTCTATCCGAGGGGTGGATTTAGCAGCTGGTTGAGCGAGAAGTTTCTGGCGGAAAGCTCTCTCATTTCTCTCTACGCGCAAGACCGATCCTCCTCTCTTCCAGGGAGCCATGCCTAATGCAAATGGAGGAAGGTTCGAGTAGGAGGAAGAAGAAAGTGATGGGTGGGCGACAATGATCAAAGAATCCAGTCTGTGGTACAGTCTTATACAAGACCACCATTTAATCCGGTGCTATCTTAACATACATCTACCATTCGTTTGTTAGTCGATGGCCTATGTTGCTTCCTTCTCCACGAAGTGAGACCCGAAGAACCATGGAATAAAACCCCACAGTTCGAATGATGGGACTCAATTGGACTGGCTTTAATGATATGGACGGTTCAGTGGGATTCAGCGCGCGCCGCCTAATTTCCCATGGATAAAAGGGCCAGGGTGGGACTACGAGGAAGTAATTGCCGGCGCAGTCCAGCATGCGTGCGTGGTTATGAGCATCCATCACGTGTTCAAGGGGTTGACATGATGCGTGCAACTTCTGCACGAACACAACATGCTGAAACGTTGAACTCCATGTCGACATGCACGCACTAGACATTTCCAAATGCTGCCAGCGAGCGCATTTTGTGATTTTTTACTTGACTACACTCCCAGTATGTAGATACTTTGTGATATAGTACAATTTTTATGTGACTAGACTACGAGTATGCTCCTCATGCCCCTTATAGGATCGGCACCCAACTCTGCGTACCCGCCATCGTGCATTCCGAACAACTTCCTCGTGCAGGATGGAACCACACCGTGGCAGTGGCAGATCCTTGCTGGTGGCTGACCATCCTGCATCACCTGCTCATCGTTGCCTCGTTCATGACCTCTGGCGGCCATCTGAGGAAACATGACGTGTCTAACCACGCATGGATCCTTCGACATCGGTGCTTGAGGATACTATGAGGTCGAAGCTTGTCGTAGCCGGCACGCCCGAGAAGCGTGGTGTACCTATAGAGACGGAGGAGAGTCAAGATGCATCCAATACGGAGGAGCACCGGAGGAAGGCCTGCAATACCACCATGAAGAAGACCAGGAGGAATAGAGGAGCCAACTATGAGGACGACTCTGACTCGGACAACAAGGAGGCGTTCATGGATTAGTTGGAGGTAGAAGCAGATGAGAGTGACGTTGACCCGTGTGACTATGAGGAGGACTCCGACGAGGAGAGGGCGCGTATGTATGAGGAGGGATTTGTCGACGAGTCATCGGAGGACACTAACGGTGACAACAACGACGACGAGTAATGTTCTGTTTTTAGTATTTTTATATATATAACTGCCATGTATGGCATTATGATTGTTGTGACTACCATGTCTTGCTATAATATTGGGTTTTTGGTACTGTTAAAATTTCGTGTGGCAGTTAGATCAAAGAGAATCAACGGTTGGTGGGCACGATCGGTGTGACAACTGTCTGAACCAATCAGTACATGCTGGTTTCTGGGGGAGCTATAGTAAGGGCTTTTTCGAGTATTCATGACTAGCATAGAGGGAATACCAAGTTAACATGGCTTTCAACCCTAGATACCACCCTTGCTTCCCATAACATGGAACCACTCCCTTGATTGAGCCCAAACTCGGCACCTAGCTCCCTCTCGGCATTGCAAGCAACTTCTCCAACTAGAGATTTCATGGTCATTTGGAGAAATCATGACTTTCCATTTTCAGAAAACAAAAAACCGGTGTTTTCCCAAAGGAGGTGCAAGATTAGAGCACGCCCAGTGCCCCGAGGACATTTTAACGCATGCTACACCATGGTTCATGGCCATTCCTCGAAGGTGGGTATTTATCTCATGGTGCCCGTATATACTGTATTTTTGTTAGTTACAGCCTGGTAAATGAGGTTTCTAACTGTAGGAACCCCATAAAACACTCTGAATTTTCAGGGAAAATGGTTTCGGGTGCCCCATGGGGTACCTAGGCTGGATGCATGACTGGATTCAAGATTGTACCAACCCTTGAATTGCCGCGGCCAACGGTAGGTTTCGCCGTTTTTTTGGAAAGCACCAAATAAAATAAAAAAATAAAAAATGTGAAAACAGATCTTGGAGCCCTTGCATGTGACCTACTGCCCTCATAAAATCATAAGCAAGGCATACTAGGTCCTTTGGAACCCAAGGCTCCACCAGGATGTCTATAGAGTGTGAGATAACATGGCTTTCAACCCTAGATCCCCATTTGCTGCCTAGAACATGGAACCACTCCATGGATTGAGCCCAAACCTGGCACCTAGACCCCTCTTGGAAATACAAGCAACTTCCCCAACTATAGATTTTGTGGTCATTTGGAGAAATCTTGACTTTCTATTTTCTAAACCTGAAAAATGGGTGTTTTCCCAAAGCAGGTGAAATATTAGGGCCTGCCAGCATATGCTACACCATGTTGCATGGCCATTCTCGGGAGGTGGGTCTTTATCTCGTGGTGCAAGCATATGCTATATTTTTTGAGTTGCATCCCGGTAAATGTTGTTTCTAACTGTAGCTACCCTATAAGACACTCTCAATTTTTGAGGAAAAATGGTTTGGAGTACCCCATGGGGTACCTAGGTTGGATGCATGCCTGGGTCCAAGATTTCACCTACCCTTGTGTTGCCACGACCGCCGGCAGGTTTCTCGTGTTTTGGATAGGACCAAACAAAATATAAAAAAATCAAAAAAATGTGAAGACAACTCTTGGATCCCTTGCATGTGACCTACCGCCCTCATAAAATCATAAGCAACACATGCCAGGTCCTTTGGAATCCAAGGCACCACCAGGATGTCTATCAAGTGTGAGTTAAAATGGCTTTCAACCCTTAGATCCCCCCTTGCTTCCCAGAACATGGAACCACTCCATGGATTGAGCCCAAACCCGGCACATAGCTCCCTCTTGACAATGCAAGAAACTTCTCTAACTAGAGATTTCATGGTCATTTGAAGAAATCTTGACTTTCCATTTTCTGAACCCAAAAAACCGGTGTTTTTCCAAAGGAAGTGTAAGATTAGGGCGTGCCCAGGGGCCCGAGGTAATTTTCACGCATGCTACACCATGGTCAATGGCCATTCCCGGGAGAGTGGGTATTTATCTCGTGGTGCAAGCATATACTGTATTTTTTTGAGTTATAGCCCGATAATTGCGGTTTCTAACTATAGGTACCCTATAAGACACTCTCAATTTTCTGGGAAAAATGGTTTGGGGTGCCCCATGGGGTACCTAGGCTGGAGGCATGCCTATGTCCAAGATTGCACCGACCCTTGCGTTGTCGCAGCCGCTGACGGGTTTTGCCGCTTATTTGGACAGCACCAAAAAAATCTAAAAAAATAAAAAAAATGTGAAAATCATCTCTTGGAGCCCTTGCATGTGACCCACTGCCCACATAAAATCATAATCAAGACATACCAGGTCCTTTGACACCCAAGGCACCACCAGGATTTCTAGCGAGTGTGATTTAACATGGCTCTCAACCCTAGATCCCCCTCGCTGCCCAGAACATGGAACCACTCCATGGATTGAGCCCAAAACCCAACACCTAGATCCCTCTTGGCAACACAAGCAACTTCTCCAACTAGATATTTTGTGGTCATTTGGAGAAATATTGAGTTTCCAATTTCTTAATCCAAAGAAGCGGTGTTTTCCCTAAGTAGTTGCAAGATTAGGGAGATCCTAGGGGCCCGAGGAAATTTTAACGCATGCTACACCATGGTGAATGGCCATTCCCGGGAGCTGGGTATTTATCTCGTGGTGCAAGCATATACTCTAGTTTTTTGAGTTACGGCCTGGTAAATGCGGTTTCTAACTATATGTAACCTATAAGACACTCTCAATTTTTAGTG
The DNA here is from genome assembly GCA_916181665.1 of Avena sativa. NCBI lineage: Eukaryota > Viridiplantae > Streptophyta > Magnoliopsida > Poales > Poaceae > Avena > Avena sativa. The sequence continues at coordinate 141,827,644 of OV702279.1, read as the reverse complement.
AAAATGGTTTGGGGTGCCCCATGGGGTACCTATGCTGGATGCATGCTTGGGTCCAAGATTGCACTGACCCTTGCATTACCAGGGCCGTCGGTGGGTTTTGTTGTTTTTTTGGAAAACACCAAACAAAATAAAAAAATAAAAAAAGTGAAAACAGGTTTTGGAGCCCTTTCATGTGACCCACTGCCCTCATCAAATCATAAGCAAGACATACAAGGTCCTTTGGCACCCAAGGCACCACCAGGATGTCTATCGAGTGTGAGTTAACATGGCTTTCAACCCTAGATCCCCCCTCGCTTCTTAGAACATGGAACGACCAAATAGATCGAGCTCAAACCCGGAACCTAGCTCCCTCTCGGTATCGCAAGCAACTTATCCAATTAGAGATTTTATGGTCATTTGGAGAAATCTTGACTTTCCATTTTCTGAACCCGGAAAACTGGTGTTTTCCCAAAGGAGGTGCAAGTTTAGGGCACGCCCAGAGGTTGAGGCAATTTTCACGCATGCTACACCATTGTGCCTGGTCATTCCCGGGAGGAGAGTATTTATCTAGTGGTGCAAGCATACACTATATTTTTTTAAGTTACAACCCGGTAAATGAAGTTACTAACAATAGGTACCCTATAAGACACTCTCAATTTTTAGGGAAAATGGTTTGGGGTGCCCCATGGGGTGCCCAAGATGGATTCATGCATGGGTCCAAGATTGCACCGACCCTTGCGTTATCGTGGCCGCCTGTGGGTTTCACGTTTTTTTGGACAGCACCAAATAAAAAAAATAAAAAAAAGTGAAAACAGCGCTTGGAGCCCTTGCATGTGACCCACTGCCCTCATAAATCATAAGCAAGGCATACCAGGTTGTTTGGAACCCAAGGCACCACCAAGATGTTTATCGAGTGTGAGTTAACATGGCTTTCAACCCTAGATCCCCCCTTGCTGCCAAGAACATGGAACCACTCCATGGATTAAGGCCGAACCCGGCACCTAGTTCCCTCACGGCATCGCAAGCAACTTCTCCAACTAAAGATTTCATGGTCATTTGAAGAAATCTTTACTTTCCATTTTGTGAACCCGAAAAACCAGTGTTTTGCCAAAGGAGGTGCTAGATTATGGCACGCCTAGGGGCTCGAGGAAATTTTCACGCATGCTACACCATGGTGCATGGCCATTCCTGATAGGTGGGTATTTATCTCGTGGTGCAAGCATACACTATATTTTTTTGAATTACGGCCCGGTAAATGTAGTTTCTAACTATAGGTACCCTATAAGACATTTTCAATTTTTAGGGAAAAATGGTTTGGGGTTCCCCATGGTGTACCTAGGCTGGATGCATGACTTGGTCCAAGATTTCAGCGACCCTTGTGTTGCCGCGGCCGCCGGCGGGTTTCACCTTTTTTTGGACAGCACCAAATAAAATAAAAAAAAATAAAAAATGTGAAGACAGCTCTTGGAGCCCTTGCATGTGACCCACTGCCCTCATAAAATCATAAGCAAGGCATACCAGGTCCTTTGGCACCCAAGGCACCACCAGGCACTACAAGAAATGTTTCCTTCCGTAACGACTGGGCCCGTCGGTCATCATAGAAGGCGCGTCTTCCGCGATGAAATTCTCGGCTCGATCGTGGATGATGAAAACCCTTTTTTCGGTTTCGCACCCTTCAACTATGTAGAAACCGGTAAAAACATGGACGAAGATCGACGGGCGCATGGAAGAAGTAAGATTTTCATTTCCCAGCGAGATGTTGACTCGGCAAGTTTTTTTTGAGTGTGGGTCCCAGACGTCAGTGACTCTAGCGGACCAAACTTTTCGGTCGCGCCTCCCTGATTTGAACTCAATAATATTGTTCGATGCCTCTTTCGTTTAGTCAGGCTGCTGGGTCCCACATGTCTGCCTCACATTATATGAATTGTGTGTATGATGGAAATTTTTCCTTCCCTGTTCCGAACTTGATAGTGTTTCTCGATGTATTTGTCGTTTAATCTTGCTGCTAGGTCCCACGTGTCATCCTCACAGTAGAAGAAATGTGTGCATGATGCATTTTTTCCCCTTGGCTCGTGCCTCCCTGATTTCAACTTGATAACATTATTCAATCTATCTGGCATTAATCAAGCTGCTAGATCCCACATGTCAGCCTCTCATTAAAACAATCGTGTGTATGATGAAATTTTTCCGTTCGCTCCTACTACCATATTCCGAACTTGATAGCGTTGCTTGATGTATATACCATTTAGTCACACAGTCGGGCCCCACATGTTATCCTCTCATTAGAAGAAACATGTGTATGATGGAATTTTTTCGTTCGCTCGCGCTACCTCGTTCCAAACTTGATAGCTCTGCCAGATCATCTACCATTTAATCACGCAACTGGTCCCCACGTGTCATCCTCTCATTAGAAAAAATGAGTGTATAATGGAATTTTTTCCCTCGGTTGCACCTCCGTGTTAACTTGATAGCGTTGCTTGCTGCATCAGCCGTTTATTCAGGCTAGTGGGTCCCACATGTCAACTTGTCATTAGAAGAACATGTACATGTTGGACTTTTTTCTTGCCCGCGCCTCCGTGTTTCGAACTTGGCAGCGTTGCTCAATGCATCAGCCATTTATACAGGCTGCTGTGTCCCACATGTTAGCACCTCATTATAAGAAATGTGTGCATGTTGGACCTTTTTCTCCCACGTGCCTACGTGTTTCGAACTTGGCAACATTGCTCGATGCATCAGCTGTGTCCCATATGTCAGCCTCATATTAGAAGAATCGTGTGTATATTATGGAATTTTTTTCCTTCTCTAGAGCTACCCTATTCCGAACTAGATAGCGTTTCTCGACGAATCTGCCGTTTGGTCATGCTGATGGGTCTCACATGTTAGCATCTCATTAGAAGAACATGTGCATGTTGGACTTTTTTCTCGCTCGCGCCTACCTTATTTGAACTTGGCAATGTTTCTCGATGCTAAAGTCTCTCTGGTGGGTACCACATGTCAGCGTCTCCATAAATGAAACGTGCTATGATGGACTTTATTTTAGCTGCTTCCATTGTTCTGATTTTGGTTTGTAGCTCGGTCCGAGATGTCAGCAACCTCTATGCATGAAACATGTCTGCGCTAGGTCCTAGATGTTAGTCTCTAGATGACCTTGGAAACATTGGTATATGCTGCAGAAGTTTATGTGGGTCCTAGATGTCAGCCTTATAGAGTATAAAAAATGTTAATCTATACTCTTTTTCTTGGTCCCACATGACAGCCTTCTCTGTGTAGGAAATGTGTGTATGCTGGGTCCCACATGTCAGCCTTCTCTGTGCAGGAAACGTGTCTATGCTACGTCACATATGCCAGCCTCTATTTGAATTAAACGTGTCTATGCTGGGTCCCACATATCAACCTTTATTTGAATTAAACGTGTGTACATATGTTGGACTGTTTTTCGGGTCAAGTCCGCCATCCTGACCTTGGAAACATTGCTAGATGTTGCAGCAGTTTATCTGGGTCCCAAATGTCAGTTTGAGAGTAAAGAAAAGAGAACTCTATATTAACACAAATTTCCTAGGATTCGAACTTGAGAACGCACCAGCGGTGAACTGGGTGCCTGGCACTAAAAAAGAAACATCTAATACAATAGAATCGTTAAAATTTACTATTATAACTTACAGATTTGTCTCCTTAAAAATATTTTTGACCATTTTTATGTCCCATCATATAATAAAGTGGCCCTCCTGGTAGCTAAACTAAAAACTGCAGGCGTTCTAAAAAATCTAAAAACTGCAGGTAGAGTTTTTTTAAAAAAAATTGAGAGGTGGGGGCAATGCCAAAAAGGCCAAATTAAAAAGAGTTTGGATATTCTACATTGGCTGCTATACATGGGCTATACTCCATAAGCTATTCTCTATGGGATCCTTTCTCAAATTTCCCTGGGCTATGGTCAACAGTCCCCTAACCCCTAAAAATCCGAATTAAAACGTTCTGGGCTAAAGAGGGGCCGAATGAGCTAGATCTCTTCTCCTAGTATATAAAAATTGCATTTTACCGTGGCTCGGCCGGATTAGAAACAAATACCTTAGAGAGGAAGGGAAATAAATCAATAATTCTTTTTGGCAGATATTTATATAAACTCTGTAGTACAAAATAAGATAGAAAAATTATCGATATATTCGTGTTCACATTCATCAGCACTTGACCAATTGATCAGCATTTCAAGGTGAGAGATTCGGCAATACGGGCACTGAAATACAATAGCAGTATCGAGAGAACCAGTTTTGGTTTTAGCTCTTAAAACCTTGTTGCCGATCAGTTTGCCCTTTTCTCGAAACACACTCGACCATTGGATGATGCAAAACTGACGATCGAGTCTGCTTTGAGTACCTTCTTATCACATCAATTTCAATGTGACCCCCGATGCAAACCAAAATGCTGAAGTCTCATCTAGATTGTGACAAGGCCATGTTTCAGAAGAAAAGCAAGACTTTAGACTGCCCTTGATTTAAACAAGTATCAAAATTGATGATCAAGTATGCTTCTGTGTGAATACTCCTCCGTACGTCAATGCGTGTGACCCCTATATACAACCCAAAATGCCCAAGACACATCTAGATAATTGTGACAATGCTATGTTTCAAAAGAAAAGCAAGACAATCTTCTCGACTTGATCTAAACAAGTAATCCAATTACATCATAGTTAGTTGTACTAAATATTGTATTAATAGTAACGACAAAACATTTGACAGATTCAATAGTATACAATAAGTTCGAAAAAATATCGATGGTAGCACTTGACAGATTCTGCAACATCACAAACTGACCGACTAGTAGTATACAGACAATGACCAAAAGAATTGACATATTCAGCAATGCAGACATTGCAAATCAATAGATGTAGCAAGGCCTGATTCAAAAGGAAAGCGAGGCCATATTCTGCACTAGATAGGTCAATTTGAACAAGTAGCAGTACATGTTTATTACTGCAAAATAGATTACCAGAGGAAGAACTCCATACAAAATACTCAGAACTACCTTAAGCTATGAACGAAATCTCCCAAAATGATAAGTACCGGTACATACCGTACAGTAGGTAGTACTACAAAGTACATTAGTAGTAGGTGAACTCCATAAAAATAGTCCTAAGTGCAACTACTAAGAACATGTAGTAAGTCTTTCTAGCAGTGAAAATACTCAAACGAACATTAATATGTGTTTATCTCACCCATGAATATTGTCAATGAAAAGACGGTGTTCCAGGGTGAACACCGACGGTTGACGAGCAACCAGGTGCGACATCAGCACCGACAGGAGCCACTATAGCTCATCAAACGGGACGCCGTCCAACGACGCGGTGCTCTCTGGCACGCGTATGCCAAAAATTTTGAACCTTCTACCCTCAATCACGACCGACGACCAAAACTTCACCAGGTACTACAGCGACAAGCCGACGACCTGACGCATATGACGGATAGAACTTGTAGCGATTGGCACATGTCAAATCGCATCGCAAACACTATACCATCATCCTCGGATCCCATGATATCTACTGTCTGCAGGCCTATTTCTGGCAGAGGCTTAGAGTTGTACCTTCCTATTTTGCCGTAGCAGAAACTGCGCACCCTAATCCAGTGAGCTTCAGAGAGGTGGGCGAGGAGTGCTGCTGGCGAGGCGGCGAACATGCAGCCATCCACCATGAAGTTTCACGGGCCATGCAAGCACGCGATCTTGTGGTTGTGGACCTGACGGTAGGCGACCAATGTCCCACAACCTTCATTGGGGCATCTTCTACCTTTTTCGCTGGTGATTCGACAGTTCAACTCCTTGGAGCACGCAGCCAGCCGTATGGCACTGGTAGTTTCCATACATGTAGCGATCATGTCGAAGACGTCGGCACCGACCTTTCTCCATCCTCCCTGCCTCATGTTGGGCCCCGAATCCACCATCGCTTCCCGATGGATTGGGGGAGATGGCTAATAATTCTATGACTGTTGGAAGGACTGATGCTGCGAGCGATATGCCGAGGAAAATGAGTGAAGAGATGATTCCAAATGCTGCCGAAGATAGGGAATATGGAATGGCTCTTTGAACGAGGAGTTTTTTGGGTGTTCCTTTATCGGTCTTCTGCTGCAGGGCACAGCTGTATCGAGGAGACTTTAATTATCTAGCTAGTCTAGCACGCCAATATCTATAGTGTACTCCTGAATACTAGTATTGGATTGCACGTGTCTTGTAACTCAGAAACTACTACAAGGACACAACATGATGATACATTGAACTCCACGTCGACAGGCACGCACTGGACACTTTCTGACGCTGACAGAGGGCTTATTTAAATGATTTGTTACGTGACTACACTCCTAGTACATAGATATTATACGATGCAGTACTATTATTATGTGACTAAACTACGAGTATGCTCCTCACGCCACATATATAGGATCGGCACCCAACTCTACATATCCTCTGCCGCGCATTCCGAACAACTTCCTCACGCAGGATGGAACCGCATCGTGGAAGTGGCAGATCCTTGATGGGGGCTAACCGTCCTGCATCACCCGCTCATCGCGGCATCATTCGTGCCCGCCGACAACCATCTGAGGCATTATGATGTGTCCAACCGCGCCTAGATCCATCGATATCGGCGCACGAGGACAGAGCGATGTCGAAGATTGTCATACCCGTCGTGCCCGAGAAGAGCATTGCACCGACAGAGATGGAGGAGTGCCAAGAAGGATCCAAGACGGAGGAGCGCCAAAGGAATGCCTATGAGACCACCATGAAGAAGGCCAGGAGGAATAGAGGAGCCAGCGACGAGGACGACTCCGAGCTGGGCAATGAGGAGGCGTTCATGCAGCAGTTGGAGGCAGAAGCGGAGGAGAGTGACATTGACCCATGGGACTACAAAGACGAGGATCTTGACGAGGAGAGGGCATGTATCTATGAGGAGGGAGTTGCTGAGGAGTCATCGGAGGACACCGACAGCTGTAATGGCGAGGACCATGACGATGATGACGGCGGCGAGTATAGTAATGTTCCGTTGTAACTATTGTTATATTACTGCCATGTCCTACATTGTAATTGTTATATCTACCATGTCTTGCTACAATATTGTGTTGTTGGTACTGTAACTATTTCGTTGAAATATTATCGCGACAAGTGTGGAGCTCGCCTTGAGCATGCACTCGGCATCGGTTGGCAACGAAGGGAGCATGTAGTGGTCATGCTCACCACCAAAACCATGCATTGGTCCACATGTAGAGGGGTGAGGCAGAGATAAAGGGGGCATATCCTGGCACGCTAATATGTTCTATAGTGTACTCCTCAATACTAGTATTGGATTGCATGTGATAACGCTAGTAATGTACTAGTATTAGTACATATCATCACAATATAAAATTATATAGTAATATGTAAAGCACGGAAAATAATTATAATTTCGAGCCACATCCATAAAGTATCGGGTGTATATTTTTTCCTTGTATGTAGTGTCTATCGTACTTCTATCAATAGAATATCCTAGATGCTAGAATGGGAGAAAAGATTCAATGGTTAGCAATGTTGGAATTTGTTAGTATTGATACAACCATTAATGTTGAAAGTTATCCGTACACTATATAATAGTAAGATAAGATAAGATATATCTCTAATAAAATATGGTCTTGTCACATCAGCTTAACCAAATAGTAGTGCATGAGCCTAGAATCGTTGAAGGCAAGGTTATTTACATAGAGTACAACCCTTATTACACAAGCATTGAGGTGATTATTTTTTAAAGTGTATGGCATGTGGTTTGTAGTATCCTGTTGATGCTAAAATTTTCATAATTTCCAAAGAAAATATAGTCAAGTAGATACGAGTAACCAAACTAATTACAATAAGACATAGTACCGATACAAGGACATGTTTCAAAGGAGAGAGACCAAGAAGTTGAAAGCTGATGACTTCAAACAACCAAAAAAATAGACAATTCAACATGGTCAAGAACTATTTCTATAATTGTTGTACCAAGTATTACATATGGATTTCATCGGTACATACTGTCGGAACAGGTCTTGTTTCTTAGTTAAACATAAGGCCAATTCCAATTGAGGGCGTTCGCGAAGGTTGGGCCGAACCAAAGCGGATGCTTCACCGTTCCTGCCGAGAAGTGAGGGTTACTAATTCCCTCCAAGAGATTGACTTCAGAAGTAACACCGTAGTCTTTACCACTCACACTAAAGCGGCATAATTCAGGCTGCCACTCCTTCGAATGCCATGCTGTAGTTGGTAAGATGTAGACATAGTTGCTTCTAGTCAGACAACTTGAGGCAAGATCTGCACCTCTACAGGATAATCAGATAGTTCACTCCAAGAAAAAGAGAATATGATCCAAGGTCAGCAATACTTTCCCATGGATTATCTTAATCAATCCGACCAGTGTTCATTGAGAACACCCAGAAGCCAAACCCGAAAGTATAAGTGGAGACAGTGTGACCGCAGTGTACAACACGAGGATGAGAAGCACCCGTATGATTTTGGAAATGACAAGTAAGACAACTAGGTGAAGCGACAAGCGTATATATATATATATATATATATATATATATATATATATATATATATATATATGAAGAAGCCTAGAACCATTTGCAGATCTTGATAACCACCAAAAACCAAAAAAGTAGTCATGCTCGTCTCCAATAGTATTAAGAAATGCATCCACCATGTCATCCGTGGCAGCAGGTTGTGCCAATTCCAACGCAGGACCCTGAAAAAGGTAGAACATGTTAACTTAAGACTCCGGCAGCATGATATAGTGAATCCTACTGAACAATTTCCTTCCAATGGAACTACATGCAAACTATCTTGAACATAGGAAAACCAAATACGGCCTACAAACCTACAAAGGAAACAAAGCATTATATAATAGAGAAATACCCAAAAGAACGGACTCGTCTTTTTTAAATCAAGATAGGAATTTTTTCCTTGTTTTATTTAAAAAAGTCAAAGACAATTAACCGGATCATTTGCAAGGAACTTGCCGACAACCTGTGCAAATGCAGAAAACTATTGAGAAGATTATTATCAGGAGCTTCAATTAGATCTTAAAGTCCTATTGGATGAATTAAAATACATTCGTAAAAGTCTACATAATTCAATTAGATGAATCAAACGACTGCTATAAGAATAAATTCTACGTAAATCCTATGATTCATACAATTCATAGGGTCTAAAATAACTACTCGTATTTTCATTTAAACAAAATATTCCCTAAGTCAATTTAGTAAAGGGATTTCTATTTTCGTGCCCTTGGATCGTTAGTTGTACTCACTTTTCCCCAGCCGCTTCACTTTTTCTCACGTTTCCCCTCGCCATGTTAAGAACCCTCGTGGGCGCTTGGACGGAGGGATGCCTTCAGGTCAAAGGCTTGACCGTTACATGCTGACTGGTGGGACCACGTTGGGGCGGGTCGGGCGTTGAGCATTAAGTTACAACACTTCGACTGTTACATGCCTGTCAGGTGGGGCCGCGTTAGGACGGGTCCTGCATACATGGTGAAGGGTGGGGAAGCATTGGAACGGGTCTTGCATACATGGTGAAGAGTGGGGCCGCATGGAGACACGTCGGACCGGCCATTCTCGCTCACCCAAAGCGTTCGCTTCCCCCGAGCCTGGAACAGCTCCCACACCGCCCCTCAGCTACCCCGTCGTCGTGCCCTCTGTCAACACCCGGATTTTTAATCCCAAATGCCTGTTATGTCATACATCGCAATCCCAGGATTACCATTTTTGCGAGACATAACAAATTGGATATCACAGTATATCATCCATTACAAACCATACATAAGGTCTTACAACAAATAAAGGATCACATGATCCAGTGTTAATACAAATCAAGAAGTGGAATAACGTATTGATAACGATAGCTTAGGTGAGGCTCCATCTTCATGGTCACAGGCAATGCTGGCAATGGGAGATGATCCTTGTTGTCGTAACCTTCCTGTTGTTCGTCCTCTTGATACTCCTCTTCATAGTTTGGCCACGGGAATAGCTAGGGACAAAGCCATGAGTACTCTTTAATTACTCGCAATCTAATACTAACAAGTGAAGTGGTTTTTGAGTAGGATATACTATGCTCTAGGGTTGTTTTTCAAAAAGCCAGATTTATCTCTACTGAGTTCATAAGCAAAGAAAGCTAGTTGAAAGAGTTTTATAACATCTAAGTGGGAACTTGAATTTCATATCACAGCCCTATTGTGGTCAAGTCAAAGTCACAAATCATTTCACAAGTCATTTTGAAAACATTTGACGACGGAACAATATGACCACTACAATTATCGATAACCGCGGACGCGGCTATTCGAATAGTTTTACACTCTGCAGAGGTGGTACACTTTCACCACAACATTCGATACATCCATTAGGAATAATCCTGAATTCACCATACTCAGTATGCGGATAATCAATCCTAACCTTTCAATTACACGCCCTAGTACAGGGACCTCTCATGTGAGTTTGGCCTCCCAACCATGACCAACTGTTATCTTGGAAACTGCACATGTGGACAATCTTCACAAGGTAGGCCTCAGCTCAAACCTTGGGTGCAAGGGTACCCATACTAAGGTATATAAATTTCCAGTCAAGCCCTACCTAAATTTTGGTTATTGTGCTTGTACGGTAAAATTGGAATGGTATCGCATCCAGACAACCATCAGTTTTATAAAGGGTTAAGGCTCATACCTCAACATTTTCATCATCAAAATCATCTGGTGTTCAATAACACATGTCAAAACATTTCAGTAGAATGGCTCATCATTCTAAGGTTTTCATAACCATTTTCACCAAGTATTCCCATCTAAAGTTGATCAAATTTTATGCTTAGCACTAGCATCTACAAGTGGGGGAAAATACTAATGAGGGGTGGTAAACAAGTGTAGCTTATCTAAGTTCAATCTCATGCCTCAGGATGACATCAAGATTTATCTACCTTAGGCCAAGTTTTATGCTCTTTATGCTACCTTTAAATATCTTTCTAAAATCTACAAGTCACTAAGTAAACTCTAATAGAAAGCTTTGATAAATAAATAAAATATGTAATCTTGCAAACAAAACTAGGATTGGGAATCAAGTAGTGTAAGCTTTGCAAGTAAAACTTGCATGGTTTATCTTAGCTTGCTAAGATAGTAGTATAAGCTTGCTAAGTTACAAGTGTTAGATTGCCTTGTGCAGAGAAGTGGTTGAAGTTCTCCTCGGCTTCTTCCTCGTAGTATCCTCCTTCCTCCTCGTATCCTTGGTTAGTACTAGCGTCTATAAATAAATATGAGGTACACACCAAGGTTCACACTAGATGATCTAGCATCATCACTATTATTACAATCATTAAGGCAAATAGTTTTATTTCCTTTATTTTAGAAAAGTAATTTCTGTTCATTGAAATACTACTTAAGGTTTAATATTCTCCAACTAAAACATGGGATCATGTTGACACATGTCATCACCACATATTTCAGTACATGGGAATGTGATTTAAAGTGGTGTCACAATTTGATAAGGTTTAACCTTTTCATTTTAATTAAATAAAGTGACTAGGATGGCCTATGAGGCATTCTTTTATTACTTGTCCATTATTTCTGCAAGTAAACCTAGATATATTTATATATTAAGGGATGCCTTGTTAAATGTGATTTTTAAGAGTTGGAAACAACTCAAAAGCTTTTATGGTTGAATTTTGAAAATTGTTTGAATGTAGAAAAGCTTCCACCTTGTTATTTTTACTATAGGTGATCTATAATTCCAAATGAATTGGATCAAACGGGTTTGGATTAAACATTCCAGTACCTTTCTAACAAAATTGGTTTCATGCATTTTGGTTCAGTGAATTGAGTTGGGTTGATTTTTCAATCGAGGTACAAAACTGAGTTTGAAACTAAAAGGATAAACCTAAATTTGAATTACTGGGTCGCGCGAGATGCAAACTAGGTCGGCCCACGGTGCACACTGCACGCATGGGTGGGTTTATGTGAGTGACCCCACCAGTTAGCGAGACAGGGGGTGCGAAGAGGTACGGGGCGATCTAGGTCGTGCGATCAAACTCTAATCCAACGGCTGTGACATATCGTCTCCGTCGGGCAACGCCGGTAGACAAAACCCTAGCGCAGCCAGTGGGGGTCAACGGGGGCTCACCGGGGCTCAGGCGATTGTCGGTGATGGGGGGAACAATGAAGTCGACAACGGCGAACCTCCTGGTACCGGCGGCTTCTCCTGGGGAGGCTCCAATCAACGGCTCCTTTCTTCCTCCTCCGTGGCACACTGCGGCCAAATTCTGGCGATATGCTGCTTGCCTTGCTCCGGGAGTGAGGTGGGGTACTTATGAGAGAGAGGGGAGTGAGATGGTGTGAAGAAATCGAGCGGGGGTGGCCTCTATTTATAGTGCAGCAAGGGGACCGAATGGCACGGATGGAGCTCGTCATGGTCGTCGGCACAGCGAGCTAAAGGCATGGGCGACGATAGGGGGCGGTGCTGTGCTCCCTGGCGAAGCTCAACGGCATGGTCATGCGGCATTGGGCAGTGCGAGATGGTCGGAACACGTCGACTGTTTGGGCGGGTCTGACGGAAGTTTTAATGGCGCACGGGTTCTCCTGGTCGTGCAGCGACAAAAGGGCGTGTTTGGGGTGTTCCTGGGGTGGTGGTGATCCTACTTGCATGCGGCAAGGGCGGCGCGCGGTCTATGGGCGTGTGTCGCGGGTGGCGCTATGGCTCGGGACATGGACAGGGGGTGGCGCTATGGCTCGGGACTTGGACAGGGGGTGGCGGTGGACGGTGGAATTCCTTCTAGACAAGGTTGGCGAGGCTAGTGAGGATCCTAGCTGGCTGGCGACATTGGGGTGGCAAGGGTGCTCTCGGCATACTTCCCATTGATGGCATGGTCTGGTTTACAGTGAGCTACAATGGTTTAAACAAGTTAGATCATCTACTGAGGGTGTAGTGTGAGCTAGTTAGGGAACAAGTTAGGCCTAAATTACTGCTCACTATAGTGTCTAATGTTTGTTGGTTTGGTGTTTGCAAGGTGTTTGATGAAATGGCCGAAAGAGATTCAAATTTAAATTTTGATTCAAACTTGGTAGGTGTGTTGGTTACATACTAGGGAGTCTCTATTTAGCTGGAAAGGTCAAGGGGTACTGGTTTGGTTGGGATTTGAAAATGGGTGATCTTCACATATGTTAAAGATTCAATTTTGAAATGTCATTTGAATCAAGTTGCCAAATGTTTCTATAAGTTTGAAAGGTGGGCTTTGATTCACTTTTACTTGGTCTAGCAAAGGGTGAAAAGCAATGGAAATGTTTCTGTTTGAAATCTTGGACTAGAAACACTCAAAGTGGCCTAGTGAGCAAGATAGGCAAAAATGACCATTTGCTTATTTGATTTGTTTTTGACTTTCTCTTGATTTGTTTCTGCTTGGAAATGTTTTAGATGATGTTGTTTTCATCTTTAAACCATTCCTTGCTATTTAGATCAATCACACAAGTCCATTTATGCATTCATACAATCATCACATTCACACATGCATTCATATTATTTAATTAACAAAAGTTTTTGTTAACCCAAATTTTGGTGATGGGAATTTGGTAACCTTATTTAATATTTTTGGGACGTCACAAACCTACCCTCCTTAAACAAAATCTCGTCCCGAGATTTGAAAAAGAATAAAGAAGAAAACTAGGATTTAAAAAGATCGGGAAACTCCGTCTTGATGTAGTCTTCTTGTTCCCAGGTAGCTTCTTCTTCAGTGTGGTTGATCTACTGAATCTTGAAAAACTTGATGCTTCGGGTCCTGGTGGTCCTGAAAGCTTCCTCCAAAATACGGATGGGTACTTCGGGATACGCCAGGTCATAGTTGATCTCTATGGTCCGGTGATCAATGTTCTTGAAAACTTTAGTCTTCTCCGGGACTTCAAGGCATTTGCGAAGTAACGATATATGGAACACATTATGCACTGCTGACATCTCCTCTGGAAGTTCCAGTTGATACAATACTTCTCCTCGATGATTCAGAATCTTGAAGGGTCCGATATATCTGGGGGCTAACTTTCCTTTGAGATGGAAACGTTGCATTCCTTTCAAAGGAGACACTTTGAGATACACAAAATCTCCGATACTGAAAGCAAGGTCTCGACGTCTCTTGTCGGCATAACTCTTCTCTCTTGACTGGGCGGTCTTGAGGTGCTCACGGATCTTGTGAACTTTCTCTTCTGCTTCTCGTAGGATGCCGGGTCCGAAAATCTGACTCTCTCCTACTTCCAACCAATTCAGAGGGCTACGACACTTCCTTCCATACATGAATTCAAATGGGGCCATTTGGAAACTATCTTGATAACTGTTGTTGTATGAAAATTCTGCGAAAGGTAGACAGTCTTTCCATTTAGATCCATACTCTAGCACAATGCTCTCAACATATCTTTGAGTATTTGATTTACTCGCTCCGTTTTTCCATTGGTTTGAGGGTGGTAAGCTGTGTTGAAATACAATCGGGTTCCCAATCCTTCTTGGACTTTCTTCCAAAACCTCGAGGTAAATTGAGTTCCTCGATCTGATACGATGTTCTTGAGGACTCCGTGCAAACTGACGATTCTAGCGATGTACAACTCTGCTAGCTTCGAACTCTGGTAGGTGGTTTTGTCTGGTAAGAAATGGACGACGTTGGACAATCTGTCAACTATGACCCAAATAGAGTCATTTCCCCTACTAGAAGTAGGCAATCCAGTGATAAAGTCCATTCCAACTGAATCCCATTTCCACTCTAGAATCTGCAGTGGTTGCAACAGTCCTGCGGGTCTCTGATGTCCCGCCATGACTCTCTCACAAATATCACACTTGGAGATGTATCTTCCGATTTCTCTCTTCATCTTATGCCACCAAAATTGCTCCTTTAGATCCTGATACATCTTCGTTCCTCCAGGGTGGATAGAATAAAGAGTATCATGGGCTTCTTTCAAAATAACTTCTTTCCACTCTGAATCTGCTGGTACACAAAGACGTCCTTTGTACCACAACACTCCTTCTTCATCTTCGGTGAATCTGGATACTTTGCTTGTGCCGATATGATGTCTGATTCCGTCGATACTAGCATTTCCTTTCTGCGCCTCCTTGATCTGACTGATCAAAGTGGGTTGAATTTCTATGTTAGCCAAAAATCCTTCACTTACTAATTCCATTCTAAAATCTTCCATATCCTTGTGCAAGCTTGGTTTCTCCTCTAGAATCATGGAGTTCAAGCGGCACGACAATCTGCTGAGGGCATCTGCTACCACATTGGCTTTACCGGGGTGATAGTGAATGTCCAGATCATAGTCCTTGATTAGCTCTATCCATCTTCTCTTCCTCATATTCAGCTCCTTCTGATTGAATATATACTTCAGGATCTTGTGATCCGAATAAATCTCACAACGGTTTCCCATAAGATAATGCCTCCATGTCTTCACGGCTAGAACTATGGCTTCTAGTTCAAGGTCATGGGTTGGATAATTCTGTTCATGCTGCTTCAGTTGTCGGGATAGATAAGATATAACTCTGCCTTCTTGAATTAACACACACCCGAGACCGATCTTGGAGGCTTCACAATACACATCAAAAGGCTTCGTAATATCCGACATGATCAAGATTGGGGCTGAAATCAATCTCCTCTTGAGTTCTTGAAAACTCGCTTCACACTTGTCCGTCCATTCGAACTTCTTATCCTTCTTCAACAATTGGGTCATGGGTCTGGCGATACTCGAGAATCCTTCTAAGAACTTGCGGTAATATCCCACTAATCCGAGAAATGCACGAACTTGGGTTTGAGTGGTTGGGGCTTGCCAATCTTCTACATCCTTCACCTTTGTAGGTTCAACGGCAATTCCTCCGGCTGATACAATATGTCCGAGGAATCCTATCTCCTACAACCAGAATTCACATTTGCTAAACTTGGCATATAGATGATGCTCCCTAAGGGTTCCAAGAATGGTCCTCAGGTGTAGCTCAAGTTCTTCTTCTGACTTGGAATAGATCAGAATGTCATCGATGAAAACAACAACAAACT
The DNA here is from genome assembly GCA_916181665.1 of Avena sativa. Classification (NCBI taxonomy): domain Eukaryota; kingdom Viridiplantae; phylum Streptophyta; class Magnoliopsida; order Poales; family Poaceae; genus Avena; species Avena sativa. The sequence continues at coordinate 141,811,624 of OV702279.1, read as the reverse complement.
TATCCAGGAAGTCCATAAAAATCTTATTCATGAGGTTCATGAAATAAGCGGGGGCATTGGTTAATCCAAAAGACATGACAGTATACTCGTATAATCCATATCTGGTGTTAAAGGCAGTCTTTGGAATATTCTCTGCGCGAATCTTGAGTTGATGATAACCAGTTCTAAGATCAATCTTAGAAAACACTTTGGCACCAGTCAACTGGTCAAATAGGTCTGAGTACTTGTTCTTAATGGTGACATCATTCAACTTCCGATAATCCGTACACAAACGGTTACCTCCATCTTTCTTATCCACAAACAAAACAGGTGATCTCCATGGTGACGCACTTGGTTGGATCAATCCTTTCTCCAGCATAGCATCCAGTTGCTTCTTCAGCTCCACTAATTCCGACGGGTTCATACTATATGGTATCTAGGATATGGGTCCAGTTCTAGGGATTAATTCAATGATAAACTCGATATCCCGATCTGGGGGCATACCGGGCAAAACATTTGGAAATACATCGGGGTATTCACAGACTATTCTAACTTGGTCAATGGTTGGTTGGGCTATACTCTTGTTGCATTTGAATTGACGGGGCAAGGTTTCCGATACATGCTCTACTGATACTCCGGCTGTACTGGTCATGGTTATGGCTTTCTTGGAACAGTCGATTAATCCTTTATGTTTCGACATCCAATCCATTTTAGTACTACTTCCAAACCTTTAGTTCCAAGTACTATTAGATTAGCATAAAAATCTATGTCATGGATTCAGATAGGTACGACCTTGCAAATTTGTCTAGCTTTGGTGGTTGAACTAGGTATTTGAACAATCATAACATGCTTCAATTTTGTTGGTTGAATCTTAGTAGTGCATGCAAATTCTTCAGTAACAAACGAGTGCGATGGTCTGGAATCAAACAACACTCTTGCAAGTATTGAGTTAACAGAAAACATACCCAGCATGACATCTGGCGCTTCTTGGGCTTCTTCAGCATGCATGAGTAAGAGACATCCGTTGCGGTTGAGTGAATTCCCTGGGGCAAACCTTCTTCCGGGCTGAACACGACACTGCTGCTGAGCTGGGACATTTGCATTGGGGGCTGCGGAAATCTTCTTGGGGCACTCATTGGAATAGTGACCCTTGGTTCCACATTCATAACAAGTCACCTGAGACTTGACCTTTGCTGCAACAGGCACAACATTGCTTCCAGTCCTTGGGGCAGTGTTGGTGTCGGTGGCGACATTGTTGTTGTTGAACTTAGGCGGCGCACGGTTGAAATTGCTAGGGTTGCTGGGGTTGTTGTGATTTCCTCTAGGCCTTGGGTTTCCTCGGTTGGGATAGGTCGGACGGTTCATCGGGGGTCTAATGGTTCTTGGGGAAAATCCTAGAGATGGGTTGGGGCGATACTTTGGTGTGTGGTGGGTTCCTGGTTGATGCATCATGCGACGCTTGCGGTTCTCATTAGCTTGGTTGATCTTGCCTTCCATCTGAATGGCATAGTCCACTAAGGCTTCAATATCAGCAAATGGGATGTTGACTAACACTGTCTGCATCTCATCATGCAGACCATTCAGGAATCTCTCCTTCCTCTTGGCTTTAGTGTCTATCTCATCAGGTGCATACCTATCCAATGACAAAAATTTGTCACGGTACTCCACTACGGTCATCCTGCCTTGCTTTAGTTCCCTAAATTCATCTCTCATCCTCTTGATAAATGCCGGTGGCACATGGGTTCTACTGAACTTGATTTTGAACTTTTCCCAAGTCCTCATTTGACCTCCATTCATGGCACGAACGTTGTTCCACCATGCTCTTCCATAACCGGCCAGATAGTGGGTGGCAAACAGTACCTTCTCGTTGGCTTCCACTCCGGCAACTTCTAGGTTGTTCTCCATGGTTTGCAGCCAATCATCTACATCGAGGGGCTCTTCAGACTTAGTGAAAATGGGTGGATTGGTGTTCTGGAAGTTCTTGAGCTTGGATCCATGGTTGTCCTGATTTCCATGGCCCTGATTGTTGTTGGCCATCTGAGCTATCTGTTGAAGGGTGGCTAAGTTGGCTTGACATTCGGATCTTTTAGCTTTGTGGTCCGAAACCAATATTTGTAAGATTTGCAACATCAGGTCCGGGGAAGAAGTGCTTCCTCCGTGAGGCATCTGAAGATTTAGATAAATCATGAGAAAAGAGGGAAATTTCTAAGGTTCAGGGTTTTGTGTTTGAAAAGTTTTCAATGTTTGACTCAGATTTTTTCTAGCAACTTGCTTTTCATTCATTCATTCATTCATTCATTCATAGCACACGATACAAATAAACACCACAACAAAGGAAAACAGATGGTTTTAAGAACCATTCTGTGAAACTATGATACAGTGGGACCGGATACAACTCACTAACGCTAGTTCTCAAGTGCTACTACTCCTTGGAGTCGGTGTCCTCATCATCCTCCTCATCATCAATGAAGGCGAAGTCACCCTCATCGGTGAAGAAGTCCATGGCCTGATCCTCCAGAAAGTCATCATCGTCACTGAGATAAGAGTAGGGGTCTCCACCAAGGTCTTCCCCTGCATTCTCCCTCTCCTCAAGCTGCATATCCCTCTCGTGGATAGTCTCCTCCAACTGTGTGGCGCAGACGGGCAATGATGATCTCCTTCTTGTCGAGCTGACGGCGACAAGACTGGTGATCCTTCACTAGCATGGCAATGGTCTGATCCTTCTTAGCAGCAATGGCGTACTTGTGGTTGGCGTAGGAGCGGGCATTGTCTAACTCCTTCTGACGGTCATACATCATGAAGCTGAGGTGGTCCAATTAACTCTTTAGCTCATGCTGATACGGGGCCTCTAGTGGCTGTCCCATAACATCACGCCTTGGATAGAACTCAAAGCGGGTACCCTTGATTTGATTGATACTCTTCCCACACAGACGGGCAAGAGCTTCCTACATGGACCTGGCAAGTCCATCGAGCCAGTTGTTATCTCTCAAGGTGAACTGAATTCCCTCTGAGGTGGGGGCTTTAATCCTTCCCCGGAGACTTGCAACAACTAGCCATTGCGGACGCTCCAGCATTTCCGACAGCTCGTTCAAGTCACGCTCAAAGATGAGGTCTCCTCCATTCCCCAACTGATAAAACTTGTTGTACTTCAGGTCCATCTATAAGAATATAGGATGAGTAAGTTAGTAGAGTGATCAAGTGAGTCAAATTTTAAGTAAGTTTTGCAAGAATTTTTGAGGAACATGAATATTCATGAAAGAATCCAAGTGATAAGAATGAGAATAGGTTTTCATAAATACTCATTTCCTTGGTTTTGAAACTATGTTTTTGATTCATACGTCCATTGTAAACTAGGGTCTCCTATGGTCAGGATGGCTCTAATACCAACTTGTCAACACCCGGATTTTTAATCCCAGATGCCTGTTATGCCATACATCACAATCCCAGGATTACCATTTTTGTGAGACATAACAGATTGGATATCATAGTACATGATCCATTACAAACCATACATAAGGTCTTACAACAAATAAAGGATCACATGATCTAGTCTTAATACAAATCAAGCTGCGGAATAACGTATTGATAACAATAGTGTAGGCGAGGCTCCATCTTCATGGTCACATGCAATGCTGATGATGGGAGATGATCCTAGTTGTCGTAACCTTCCTACTGTCCGTCCTCCTGATACTCCTCTTCATAGTCTGGCTACGGGAATAGCCAGGGACAAAGCCATGAGTACTCTTTAAGTACTCGCAAACTAATAATAACAAGTGAAGTGGTTTTTGAGTAGGATATACTAAGCTCTAGGGTTGTTTTGCAAAAAGCCAGATTTATCTCTACTTACTTCAGAAGCAAAGAAAGCTAGTTGAAAGAGTTTTATAACATCTAAGTGGGAACTTGAATTTCATATCACAACCCTATTGTGGTCAAGTCAAAGTCATAAATAATTTCACAAGTCATTTCGAAAACATCTAACGACGGAACAGTATGGCCACTCCAACTGTCCATAACTGTGGACGCGGCTATTCGAATATCTTGACACTCTGCAGAGGTGGTGCACTTTCACCACAACATTCGATACATCCGTCAGGAACAATCCTGAATTCACCATACTCAGTATGCGGATAATCAATCCTAACCTTTCAATTACATGCCCTAGTATAGGCACCTCTGCTGTGAGTTTGGCCTCCCAACCATAACCAACTGTCATCTTGGGAACTGCATAGGTGGACAATCTTCACAAGGTAGCCACAGCTGAAACCTTTGCTGCAAGGGAACCCATACTAAGGTATATTAATTTCCAGTCAAGCCCAACCCAAATTTCGGGTATTATGGTTGTACGGTAAAATTGGAATGGTATTGCATGCAGATAACCATCAGTTTTATAAAGGGATAAGGCTCATGCCTCAACATTTTCATCATCAAAATCATCTAGTGTTCAATAACACATGTCAAAACATTTCACTAGAATGACTCATCATTCTAAGGTTTTCATAACCATTTTCACCAAGTATTCCCATCTAAAGTTGATCAAATTTTATGCTTAGCACTAGCATCTACAAGTGGGGGTAAATAGTAATGAGGGGTGGTAAACAAGTGTAGCTTATCTAAGTTCAATGTCATGCCTCAAGATGACATCAAGATTTATCTAACTTATGCCAAGTTTTATGCTCTTTATGCTACCTTTAAATATCTTTCTAAAATCTACAAGTCACTAAGTAAACTCTAATAGAAAGCTTTGATAAAGAAATAAAATATCCAAGCTTGCAAATAAAACTAGGATTTGGAATCAAGTGGTGTAAACTTTGTAAGTAAAACTTGCATGGTTTAGCTTAGCTTGCTAAGATAGTAGTATAAGCTTGCTAAGTTGCAAGCGTTAGCCTGCCTTGTGCAGAGCAGTGGTTGAAGTTCTCCTCGTCTTCTTCCTCGTAGTATCCTCCTTCCTCCTCATATTCTTGGTCGGTACTAGCGTCTATAAATAAATACGAGGTACACAATCACCAAACAATACTTAACTAATTCTATTCATCACACCAAGGTTCACACTAGATGATCTAGCATCATCACTATTATTACAATCATTAAGGCAAATAGTTTTATTTCCTTTATTTTAGAAAAGTAATTTATACTCATTGAAAAACTACTTAAGGTTTAATATTCTCCAACTAAAACATGGGATCATGTTGACACATGTCATCACCACATATTTCAGTACATGGGAATGTGATTTAAAGTGGTGTCACTATTTAATAAGGTTTAACCTTTTTATTTTAATTAAATAAAGTGACTAGAATGGCCTATGAGGCATTCTTTTATTACTTGTCCCTTATTTCTGAAAGTAAACCTAGATATTTTTATATATTCAGGAAGGCCTTGTAAAATGTGAGTTTTGATAGATGGAAACAACTCAAAAGCTTTTGTGGTTGCATTTTGAAAAATGTTTGAATGTAGAAAAGCTTCTGCCTTATTATTTTTACTATAGGTGATCTACAATTCCAAATGAATTGAATAAAATGGGCTTGGATTAAGCATTCTAGTACCTTTCTAACAAAATTGGTTTCATGCATTTTGGTTCAGTGAATCGAGCTGGGTTGATTTTTGAATCTAGGTACAAAACTGAGTTTGAAACTAAAATAATAAACCTAAATTTGAATTACTGGGTCGTTAACTAGGCCGGCACACGGTGCATAGTGCATGCGCGGGGTGGGTTTAAGTGAGTGACACCACCAGTCAGCGAGACAGGGGGTGCGAAGCGTTACGGGGTGATCAAGGCCGTGCGATCAAACTCTAATCCAACGGTTGTGACCTATCCTCTTCGTCGGGCAACGCCAGCGAGACAGAACCCTAGCGGGTCCAGTGGGGGTCTACAGGGGCTCACCAGGGCTCAGGCGATGGTCGGCGATGGGGGCGAACAACGAAGTCGACGACGGCGAACCTCCTGGTACCGGCAGCTTCTCCTGGGTGGTTCCAATCAACGCCTCCTTTCTTCCTCCTATGCGGTAGACTCCGGCCAAATTTCGGCGATGTGCTGCTAGGATTGCTCTACGAGTGAGTTGGGGTGCTTCTGAGAGAGAGGGGAGTGAGATGGTGTGAATAAATCGAGCGGGGGTGGCCTCTATTTATAGTGTAGCGAGGGGACCGAATGGCGCGGGTGGAGCTCGCCGTGGTCATCGGCACAGCGAGCTAAAGGCTTGGACAATGATAGGGGCGGTGTTGTGCTCCTTGGCGAAGCTCAACAACATGGTCACGCGGCGTGGGGCGGTGTGATATGGTCGGAACACGTCGACGCTCTAGGCGGGTCCGACGAAAGTTTTCATGGCGCACGGGTTCTCCTGGTCGCCTGGCGATGAACGAGGGTGTCTGGGCTGTTCCTAGGGTGGTGGCGATCCTGCTTGCACGCGGCGGGGGCGGCGTGCGGTCTGTGGGCGTGTGTTGCGGGTGGCGGTCTGGCGCGCTCTCGGCACGCTCGCAGAGAGGCTGGGCGCGAGCGTTCCGTGTGGTCCAGTGGCTGGCAAGGCTCGGGGCTTGAATAAGGGGTGGCGGTGGCCGGTGGAGTGCCTACTAGACAAGGTTGGCGAGTCTAGTGAGGCTCCTAGCTGGCTGGCGACATTGGGGGGGGGCAAGGGTGCTAGAATGGCTTAAACAAGTTAGATGATCTACTGAGGGTGTAGTGTGATCTAGATAGCGAACAAGTTAGGCCTAAATTACTGCTCACTATAGTGTCTAATGTTTGTTGGTTTGGTGTTTGCAAGGTGTTTGATGAAATGGCCAAAGGAGATTCAAATTTGATTTTTTGATTCAAACTTGGTGGGTGTGTTGGTTACATACTAGGGAGACTCTGGTTAGCTGGAAAGGTCAAGGGGTACTGGTTTGGTTGGGTTTTGAAAATGGGTGATCTTCACATATGTTAAAGATTCAATTTTTGAAATGTCATTTGAATCAAGTTGCCAAATGTTTCTGTAAGTTTGAAAGGTGGGATTGGATTCACTTTTACTTGGTCTAGCAAGGGGTGAAAAGAAATGGAAATGGTTCTGTTTTAAATCTTGGACTAGAAACACTCAAAGTGGCCTAGTGAGAAAGATTGGCAAAAATGACCATTTACTTATTTGATTTGTTTTTGATTTTCTCTTGATTTGTTTCTACTTGGAAATGTTATAGATGATGTTGTTTGCATCTTTAAACTATTCCTTGCTATTTAGATCAATCACACAAGTCCATTCATGCATTCATACAATCATCACATTCACATATGCATTCATATGATTTAATTAACAAAAGTTTTTGTTAACCTAAATTTTGGTGATTGGAATTTGATAACCTTATTTAATATTTTTTGGATGTTACACCCGCCTACCTTATGTCTTACTCGGCCCCAAAGTCGCCCCCTCCCCCTAGCCATGGAGCCCACTCCACCTCCGGCTCTACTCCTGCCCCTGCTAGATATCTGGCGTTGACTTTGATTTTTTATTATATCTCTTCTAGTCTTGCAAAGCTTAGGTGCCTTCTGGGCATTTCTTTTCTAAGCCAGTTGACCTATTGTTGAGTTCTTTAGAGTTGTGCATGTTCTGGATCCCTTGTTCCCTTTTGCTCTAATTCATCTGAGAGACTCCTTTGCATCATTATCCCTGTATCATATGGGCCCACAATATCAAATTGTTTGTTCCATAGTGTTTTGGTCTAGGCTTCGAGGATTCCTTTATCCTCATGTGCCTCCTTTTTGGTTGTTTGGTACTTTAGAAGACGTTTCTTATTTTGGAAGCTACCTTGTGATAACTACTTTGTAGTGTGCGTTGTGTTACTGAAGTAGTGGTTACTCCTTTCTTTGGGTTTTAATCCTTGGACATGAACCGAAGAACCCCGATCGTGATGGATTCTGGTGTTGTGAATCTTATACATGAAGCTGACCTTTAACCCAAGATCCATTCCTTTGACCCCTATTGCTAATGTTCACTCAGGATGGCCGGTATGTAACAACCCTAGTTTTACCAAATAGTAATTATGAAATGTTTGTGCATTCATGGGCATCATAATTTAAATTGTGCAATAAAGAAAATTCAAGTAAAACCCTAAACCCTAGTTTCCCTCTCTCCTTGAAAGCAATTCAAAGTTGTTTTGAATTTTGAAACCACAAAAATAAATGGGCCCAAATTAAATATAAGGGCTCTTGAGTATTTTACATACTTTACAAAACCTCTGGTATTTTTGAATTACTCAAAACAGAATTTGCAATGAAAATACAAAACAAAAATTGAAAACAGAAAAAGAAAAGAGTTTGAAAATAAAAAATGGAGCCCGCTAACCCTCTTAGGACGCAGCCCAGTTGGCCCATCTCTCTCCTCTCCCTCCATTCCGCTCAGCGCGCGCAGCCAGAAGCCGTAGTCGGACCAGCATGGCCCACCCCAGGCCCGGTACCACTTTGTCCATGCAATCATCGTCGTCCACCTCGCGCCTCGCCACGATGTTGCTGCTTGTCACCAACGCCGCCGCTCGCTGGCGTCAAGATCCTCGCCGCTGCTGTAGACAAGGATAAGGAGCTACTCTGCATGCCTCTCTCCCTCTCCCTGGCCTTATCCTCTCCCTGCTTGCTCTCTCTTCCTCTCTGCACCGCGCAAGGACGGATCCCTAGCGGAGGTCGCCGAAAAATCGTGGACATTAGCCATTGCCCCGAGCCCTGTTGAGTGGACTGGAAGCTCCGCCATGGTGGACTCTATCACCTAACCGAAGGAATCAGGGCCACGAGCCTTAAATCCTCGCCATCAACATCGTCTTCCCCGAGCCCAATGCCGCCCGCTGTCGCCATTGACGCCGTTCAACACCTCTCCGTGCTTCCTCGACCACCCCATCGGCATCACGGTGAGCCTATGGTCCTCCTGGACCCCCTGCTCGCTCCCTCTCGCTCTGTATCCGTCATTCGCCGTCAATGAGTGAGCTCCGCCGTCGTGCGCAGCTATGTAGCTCGCTCTGGTGACCATCCCGTAGCAGCGCCGCCACCTGTGGGTTCCCCTTGCTCGCCTCCTTCGAATAGGCTAAGCCTCGCAGCCCCGCCCGCCCTCCTCCGCCGTCACCGGTGACCATCCGACGGTGGCTGTCGTGATGACGTCACGTTGGCGTGGCCCTGACGTGTCCCTGGGTCCCGTTGACCCTTGACCGTCTAGCGTGGGTCTGACGTGTCCCTATAGCCCACATGTCAACCATGGTGGGTATCCCCTGCCTCGGTGACAAAACAACCCCACCCCTGTGTTGATGTCAGAGTGACGCAGTAAACCTATTTAAATTGGTTTAATAATTTCATAACATGAATAAAACTTGTAAATTCAATAAGTAATTATTTATAAGTCAGAAAAATGTGTATAATATATCAAAATGTTCAGAAAAATGAGAACTACCTCTTTAAGATATAATCATGCATTGTTAAACAACTTAAATTGCAAGTTAATTAGAACAACAATATAACCCCTGTCATATGCCTCCGAAGTTTTCCTGAATTGGGGTGTGTACCCCTTGGAACCCCGATTAAATGGTCGAGCCTATTTTAGGATTTACATTTCAATACTAATAAACTTGTCATATCATTATTATTGCTTGAGCATTGCATTGATGCCATGTGTTGATTGCTTCCTTCCTTTCCGGTATTTGGTTCTTCTCCGGTAGAATACGATATCAAGATCGAGATCGAAGACCAAGATCAACACCATCGAAGCTCGAAGAACAATACTTGAACAACTGTAATCAAGTCAAGTACTAGATGTCTGAAGCTCTGCTTTATGGATATCAACTGGCAAAGGCAAGCGAAGTCCCACACATGATATAATCCTATGCTTTCAAAGTATTTCAATTCTTGTCATGTGCATGCGATTCTAAACTCTTTTATCGATAAATAGAGTAATCCTATCTGATTCATGTTTCCTTTGTAGCCTATATTCCCTGATCAACTACTCCTAGCATAACTAGGGTTTGAGCTTGTGAAGCGTTGCTAGAGCTATTACATCTGTTGTGCTTAGCCATGCTTAGCTGTTACCACCGGTCCATCCGGTTGATGAATCAGAGCTGTGAATGAACCTATTATGACAGGACGACGTGGTAAGATCAGAGATGAAAGTTAAACATGCTAAGGCTTGTACGGGAGGCCAAGGTGGGTTGTGGTTTTTGCAGTCCCATACTTGTCACTACTTGGACCCGAGTTCTTCCCTATGGACCAAGATGATCGCACAGCCACACGGGGGCTTGGAAACCCCCTTGACCAACTAACTTGACGAGTAGATTCCATGAGTCACATAGTTCGGGCGTTCCATTCTACATACGAATTCTGGTTCTTCCCGAAGAAGGTCAAGGAGGTGCATTCATACAGGTAGGTAACCATGGCAGGGAACAAGAGATGCCCGACATCCGTAATCTTGAACCCTGTTCACATCATTAGGGACCAACTTCGGGACTCGACCCATTACGGTGGCATCTCCCTAGTGCATGACTCATGGTCTCGACGAAATCAAGGTAAAGGTCATGGTCAACCACTCTCTGCCGGCCTTCCAAGGAAGAGGGCTAATGATCTGGCATTAAGAAACGGTTGGTACGTGTGATTAAAGTTGTACACCCCTGGAGGGTTAAATCTTTTCGAAAAGCCGTGTCCACAGTTATGGACAACTTAGTACCAGATTCTAAGATCATAGAGAACTTGAACCTAATTGTAAAACATGGTAGACCAATGTGTGCTTAAGGATGCTTCCTCATGGGTACGAGGGGGTGATCCTAGATAGGTTCAGCTGATGATGATTCGCTGGATATCAAAAGATGATCAAATCTAGAGATACTGTTCTCTTATCCCCTTTTAAAATATTCTGATTAGTCGAGATTCTTCTTCCCATTGTTTTACAAAACAGAGATGGCTGTATGCAAAAATAACTCCACCAGCCACAAGTGTCTTGCGGAGTACACCTTGTACTCACCCTTGCTTCATTGATACTTTTGCAACAGAGTAAGTGTTACCATAGAAGATGAGTTCTTTACGGCATCGACGAGTAGTTTGGAGTTCGCATTCGGCAGTCTAGGTTCTATGGATTGACGTCATTGTTTTGCTTCAGGCCTCTTAGGCCATTTGTTAAGTTTGCTATACTTAATAGCATTATTTGCATTCCATTGTTTGATGTTTGTGGTCAGTGACTTCTGCTTGTAATATTTTGGTTCTTCTCAGTTATGAGCTTGCTGTAATAATTTTTGTGTCGTAGGGTCACTATTGTGTTATCAATTATCTCTTTGTACTATTTCGAGATTTAGGTTAGACTTATATCAGAAAGAGGTCTGGGATTTGTCTAGCCCTAATCCCGGGGGTGTGACACGGTATTACAATTATAGCCTTCAAGCTTGCGGTCTTTGTCGCGATTGAATTGTGACAACCAAGGACTTCCCCTACCACTAGCCATGGAATATGTTCTTTAATGGAAACAAATAGATCACGACAAGAGTACTCCTCGAGTGTCTCACATCTATATTCGTGACTGTGCCACACCTTACCTTTTCTATGCGTTGGTTTTCGGAAGAATTATAATCTATGCATCCACATCTCGGGATTCTATCCTGAGCATGTTCCTTTGCCCTTGTCGTTTTCCGACCTTTTGTCTACCATTTGGTAGCCAAGTAGTAAATATGCATTGCTTTCTTCCGATGCAATATACACTTGTGGTTTGTCACGACAGACCATTTTGGGATGTCAGGAGAAACAAACTCCAGTACCTCATCATTTCTAGGACCAGGTCAAAGTGTTGTAGTCCATAGATCTAGAGGCCTTGTTAGATTCTATCTGTTCCACCTTAAAGTATCACCCTCTTTCATACTAAGAGGTCGTGCTGAGATTCATGACCCTCTAAATCAAGTGATGCTTTTGCACATTTTTACCCACCCTTCCTATGAGCTTTCGTGCTCATGAATGATGTGTGTGCGTAATAATGTGGTTATCTGAGATTCTTAGCAATTTTTATTATTGGTTTGATCTATAAGGAAAGTTGTGTCACTCTTAGAGTGATTTGTTAACCCTGTCACTATACGAAGAATGATTGTTCTACCAGGTCCGTTATTCTGGTGTACTCCCCTCGTTCAAAGAGTTAGGCTTGTGCCGAAACTATAAAACTATGTCTAGTTGCCTTACTAAGGAAGTTTCCTCTCAAATTAAGTGACATATTGGTGGTTCGTGGTATTATAGATGTCTACTAGAAGTATCGACATGTTGCGACATGACTGTGATGTCAAGTTCTTGAACAAGCAGATTCTCTAAACTGCTCCTTTCTCCAAGGATCTGTACTGGATACCCTGAATTAGTTGGTTGGGCTTAAACAACAACTTGGAGAGTTGTAAGACAAACATTCTATCCGACCTAGTTCCTTTGATAAAGGAATATGTAGTTTTGTTTGTGTTGAAGAAAGATTACATCTCCTTTTTCGATATGTTATCTTCCCTGCCTTTGATTTGATTGGGGATATTGTCAAATCAAACTCAGTTCCAAGGACTATCTTGATAGTGTTTCTACTTGTGATGTTTCACTTAAGTACATCTTCATGTCCTTCGGTCTGACCAATATTATTTCTTGTTCACGCAACATATGATTATATCTTAGTGGAGTGTTTGGATAAGTTTGTTATTGAGCCCATCGATGACATCCTCATCTCCTCTATGAAAATTAGATTGATATGGAATAGTTGGCATTAATGTTGGAAACTTTTGAGAACCTTCTTCGGGTCATCTTGAGGAATCTGTTCTGGATGTTACATGTAACCTTCTCTGGTTCACGATCAATTGTTGAGTGACCCTTGTTCCTTAAGGGCACATGTATGTTTTATTGTTAGTACTTAATGTGTGTGCAAACATTATTCGAAAAGTTGCTAATACATGGGTCTAGCATTCTAGCTCACCTTTTGGAGCTTGACACCATAGTCCATACCTTGAGAATATAGTAACATTACCTTTCTGGTGAATGTTGCAAACTTTCTATTCGGACATGCCGAGTCTGAAGTATCATCCCAGTTAACCAAATATGAATCTCAAGCAGATATAATGGTTGGTGTTCCTCAAGGTTTTGACATATGTATCTTTGTAAATTTGGCAAGATTGATGTAATGGTTAACACACTTAGCCGGAAAGACCTTTTGCCATATTTCCTTGATTCAGCAACAACAACCACTCTTCACCAGTCTTCTTCTATGATTTATTATAGGAGTTGTGCCTATGGTTTACTTTGTATCCGAAGTCTCACCTTTACTTGATGTCTCGTATCTCGAACATCAAGGAAAACATTTAAAGTAGTGTTGCTAAATGTCTCTCGGTCGATCCTTTAGACCCTTTATGTTGGCAAATGAGCCAAGTAATTGAAGTCTGAGAATGATGTTTCCTTTTCTCTTGTCATCAGGAATCTTCTTAACTATTCATATTGATGGTGTAAAAGTGATATCATGATCTTTGGCAAGGATCCTGATAGTCCTGGATGAATAAATAATTTCCTTCATTTTCTTAGCCATGTTCTAAGAGTGACTATGAATTTGGTAATCAGAAGTTTCTATTGTTACATGTTCCTTGTGACTCTTATGATTCCTCGCCACAAAACACCCTTTTGTCTTAGCCTTCTGTTGAATGAAATAGTGACCCTTCTATTTCAAAAATAGTTCAACGGCTTGGTTTTGTTGATCCATATCTTTGCAACCTGAAATCTCCACTTAATTCGTTTAGTAGAGGTTCTTTATCAAAGTTCGTTGTTGTGTTCCTTCTGTTCGAACCTTCCCCTTTAGAAGCTTAAACTCTTTTGTAAGTTCCATGGTCTCAATCCTTATGAAGACCATCTATCTAACAACTAGAAACCTTCTCCTTTTATTTCCTATGTTACCTTGGCGTGTTTTATGCTCATCATCTCAGAGTTGTTTATAAACACTCCATCCATGAGTTGACCATGAGATACCCAGTGTGTTGTTTAGTGTGTCTCCCTCTTATCCTTAGAGTGACCTTGTTTCTTTCTCTCTCTGTCTCTCTTCCTACCTTAGGAATCTCGGGTCGAGATTCTTGTAAGGGGGATAGAGTTTTAACACCCTAGTTTTATTTAAACTAAAATTACGGTTTGTTTGTGCATCATGGGCATCATCTCTTAAAAATGCATTGAAGAAAATAAAGATAAATCCCTAAACCCCTAATCTTGCCTCTCTCTTCAAAAGTTATTCAAATGGTTTTTATATTTTGAAAAGTACCAAAATGAATGGATCCCAAATGGAAGGGCCCCACACTATTTCATATATTCTATAAAAGTCTCTAGTATTTTAAAAGTATTCAAAATAGTTCTGAAAGTGAAAATAGAAACAAAGAAGTAGAAGAAGGAAATGGATAAGGTTTTGCTAAAAAAAATGTGCAGTAGTAGCAAAACATGATGGCCCGTTCCATACCCTCGTTCTCTCTACCGCCCTGCGCAGCAAACCGCAACCCAGCCGAAGCCCACGCGCAGCCCAAGCCCTCGATCCGCCGAAGCAGGTCATTTTCAACACATCGCCAGCCGCCCCGCGTCAAGATCCCCGAAGCCGCTCGGGAGAAGGATAAGGAGTAGCCCCGCATGCCTCTTTCTCTCTCTCATCCCTATCTCCTTCCTCTCCCAGATGATCTCTCTCGCGCATATTTCCTCCAGACCAGAAACCCTAGCGTGCAACTCGTCGTCATTCCTCCCGTCTCCGAGCACCCCAGGGCAAACCATGACCACTGTCGAGCCCCTCCTGTCCCCTTTGTCCTTCCTAGATAGGACACAGAATCCTGCGTCACTTGAGTCTCTCTAATCGACACCACACTTCTCGTTGAGTTCCATCATTGTTGCCATCCATTTCGACCTAGCCTAATCCAACCGAGCCCTTCAACAGCATCCTGGTGAGCTCCTAGGCACGCTAGTGTTCTTCCCCGTCTTACTCTTCTCTGTTGTGCTCGCATTGCGCGCCTCCACATACCGCCATCGCACGCCTTCTCACTCCGAACTCCGGTGACCAAATAGCAGTAGCGCAGCTGCTATAAGGTTGACCGCATCGCACCGTGTGAAACCCAACTTTCTGCACAGCCTCGCGAGGTCCCTAGAACCGCCCCCGTGGATCACCTGGGAGGTGGCCACCGATGTCATCGTGAAGGCAGCGCATGCAGTCAACCCCAGTCAACCAACCATGGGTCCCACTTTTCCCGCATGGCATCCGACATGGACCATGACCTGCAGGTCAGCCACAGTGGCTAGGCTCTTCCACGGTGAGAAACAATCACCTCTTCGAGCTGACGTCATAATGATGCAGTAAAGCTTTTAAAATGGTTTCAATAATTACAGAAATTGTTAAAATCTTGTAAAATCAATAAGTAATTCATATTAACTCAGAAAAATATGTATAATATATCAAAATGTATAGAAAAATGAGATCTATCTTTTAAGGCTATAATCATGCATTTCTAAAAAACTTCAATGACAAGTATAATTAGAAGAACATAGTAACCCCTCATAGGTGATTCGGAGGTTTCTCTGAATTAGGGTTTATACACTCGGCACCTCGTTTCAATTGCCAAGCATGCTTTAGGGGTTTACTTCAGTACAATTTAACTTGTCATATCATCATCTTTGCTTGAGCATTGCATAGATGCCATGTGTTGATTGTTTCCCCTTTCTTTCCGGTGTTTGGTTCTTCCCTGTAGAATACGATATCGATATAGAGATCGAAGACCGAGATCAACACCATCGAAGCGCGAAGATTAATACTTGACCAACTCTAACAAAGTCAAGTACCAGATGTCCGAAGATCTGTTTTCTAGTTATCAACAGGCAAAGGCAAGCATAGCCCCACCATGATATAATCCTATGATTTTGAAGGCATTTCAATTCCTACCAAGATGCTTGCGATTCTACCGTGGTCTGTTATCGATAGATAGAGTATCCTATCTATTGCATTACTCCCTTTGAGATTATACTACATGATCCACTTCTCCTAGCATAACTAGGTTTGACTTGTGTGCACTGCTAAAGCTTATATCTATATCTTTCTTAGCCCTGCTTAGCTGCTAGTGTTGGTTCATCCATATGATGTATCAGATGTAGATAATCTAGTATGATAGGATATCGAGATATACTAATGAGGTGATATCAGTGGTAAGGTTAAACATGCTAAGGCTTGTATGGGAGGCCACTGTGGGATGAGGTTTTTGTAGTACCATGCTCGTCACCACTAGGAACCGAGTTCTTGCCTTTGGAACCGAGACGAGCGTATAGCCACACAGGGCTTGGGAACCCCTTGACTGACTAACTTTTCTGGTAGATTCCATGAGTCACATATTAAAGGCCTTCCATTCGACATACACATTGAAAATGTTTCAAAGATTTGGCGGGTGAAGGTGCATCATAACAGGTAGGTAAGCGTGGCAGGGGTTGCTTGGGGTGGATGGAGCCCATGGTAAACCAACCAAACATCACATCTCTAGGGACCGGATTCGGTATTTGACCCGTTATGGCGGAACCATCCTTAGGGCATGACTCATGGTCTCGGCGAAAGCAAGGTAAAGGTCGTGGCCAACCACCTTCTGCCGGCCTCCCAAGGAAGAGGGCTTAAACATTGGAATTAAGAGTCGGTTGGTACATGTGGGTAAATTTGTACACCCCTGCAGGGTTAAATCTTTTTGAAAAACCTGCTCATGGTTATAAACACTTGGTGACCAAATTCTAAGATCATAGAGAACATGAACTAATTATAAAACTTGGCAGATCAACGTGTTCTTAAGGATGCTTCCTCATGGGTACGAGGGGTTGATCCTAGTTGATAGATGATGTTACTTGGTGGAAATCAAAAGATTATGATCAATACTTAAGAGATGTCACTCTCTTATCCCCTTTTAAAATATTGTGAATAGACGAGCTTCTTATCTCTCTTGTTTTATAAACAAAGATGGTTTATGAAAAACAACTCCACCAGCCATAAGTCTTGCGGAGTACACCCTATACTCACCCTTGCTTTGTTGATAATTTTGTAGCATAGTAAGTGTTCCCTTGAAGAAGAGTTCCGTACGACATCGACACCGATGGGTAGCTTGGGGTTCCCAGTCGGCTGCCTGGAATCTATGGTCTAGGATGTCATCGTTATGCTTCAGTCCTCTTAGGCCATTTGTTAAGTTTGTTATACTTAATAGCATAACTTTCCTTCCGTTGTTTTATGTTTGTGGTCAGTGACCTCTGCTTGTAATATTTTGGTTCTTTGCTCAGTTACGAGCTTGCTGTAATATTTTTTGTGTCGTAGGGTCACTGTTGTATTACCGATTCTCTCACTATATATCCTAGAGCTCTAGGATAGGCTTATGTCAGATGGAGGTCTAGGATTTGTCTAGCCCTGATCCCGGGGGTGTCACAGGTTTTGGTATCAGAGAAGTATCGACCGTAGGAAAACCTTGCTATTGGTCGATGTTGAGTCTAGTAGTTGTGGAAACTATTTCAAAGATGAAAAGTATTTGAGAAAACTCTAGTATGCTTCTTTTTATTCTTATCCTGTATCACTCTAACTCTGGGTCATCTTATCTAGTGTTGACTTTGAAAAAGTTTTGATATCTCTTCTAGTCTTGCAAAGCGTAGGTGCATTCTGGCCATGTCTTATAGTGACCTCAGATGGATAAAGATCCTAAGTCCCTGTGATTAACATGCTAGTCCCTGGATCAATAGCTAGCACTCACAGTCGATGAAATATCATATAAAACACAAGTCTTTATTACACGAATTGAATAATCCAGAGTATACATTATTACAACAAAAGAAAAATATATACAACTTGGAGTCCCATCAAAGCCACAAGCAGTTTGAGTGAAGACCCGCGATCCTAGCGCACCTTTCAATGATCTCCAAAATTCTGTACATGAAATGTGCAGCCAAACAAGTTGGTCAATACTTTGAATGTATTGGCAAATTACACCATGAAGGAAAAGACTTGGCAATTCCTACATGCAAGGCTAAGATAAGGCTTTGTGGTTTATTTGCGTAAAGCCATTTTTCACAAAGAGAATATTTTATCCTACTTTGCAAACTTTTAGTAAGTAAAATAAGGTTGAGTGGCTCGCACTGGGTCCTCCGGGCTACCAACTTTCAACCAAACACATGGCACCCAAAATAGCACTAAGTCTGAGTTCACAGAGCCCACATGATGCAACTCATAACTTAGGTTTGCAAGCATTTTTTTGAAAAATATAGAGGAAAATCCTTTAGAGGATCCATCCTTCAGATGCTCAAAATTATTCTTTCTCCATGAATACGTCTGATCGATCAGATTGATTACTCTCAAGAGTTTGTGCACTTTCCATAATCCACGATGAAGTCCTTTTACAAACAAGAACATGCAGAGGGTTTCCCTTAGTATCCCCTCGACCTTCTGGATCCAACCGTTCCAAGAACCTCCAAATGTTGGTACCCAGGTGAGGTTTCCCACTAAGTACTAGGCCAAGACAGAGCCCATATGTATTGTAGTTGCACTGGAAGCTTCTGAATTCTGAAACATGGCAGACTTCTTTGATTCCTAGGCGACCGTCCTCCACTAAATTCCACTTGTTGACCCGACAACCATTACGCCAAGAAGAAAACTTAGTTTTTTATTTTGAAGTGGAATTTGAGAACAAAAGATCGCTCAACAGAGCCTTTATACTTAGAAAATTCTTGTCTTTCGAACCCCCAATGGTACTGTATATATAGCATAGCAAGAAACACTCAACAAAAACAGGGGTAACCTATTAGGAGGGAAAAATCCTAAGTATAGAGCTACTCATGGCATACTACAAAAATCATCGCACTTGCAAAATAATACTAAGTAAAATTCTACCAGAATAGCCTACACATGCATACTACATATTTTGAAAATCAAGACATGCATAGAATCAAAATTGGGACAAAAATATGAACAAGAGGTGTAACTTTCCTTATGTTGATAATATGGGTGATGATTGTATTTCTTCATAGCAATCACAGTCTCAGAACAATCTAATGTGAGAGCAAAGTAGTTCCAATCAAAAAAATTGCAAACATAACACAATAGTGAAGTTCACAAACATGCAGGATGATTTAATATGACACAATGGTGATCTTTAGTTATCACGAGTAGTATTAGATCATATGATGCATGTAGGAGATCATTTAATGCAATATGGTATTTATTAGTAAATCTTTATTGCCATTAAAGGGGTTTTAATAGTTCTATTACAACCTGTGTCTTAATTACTGAACTAAATTCGGTTCTATGTTTACTAGATAGAGGATATTAATATGAACTAGGATGAATTGGATTCACCCTAAACGGAGTTGTAAATCTATTTATATGATTTAATTACTATTTAATAGAGTTTAATTCATTTAAAATATTTACTTTATCAAAATTACATATAATTCCAGATTTGTATTCAACACGAAATTGTGAATCCAGATACATATTACTTATATTTTTCCAATATAGAAATAATTTATTATGAATTTAATAATCTAAATTGTGGCACCCCTGGATTTACGGTCCGAGAATACCCGTTATGCCTGGAATTCACGTTCCCATGATCAGTGAGCCGTAAGCATAACCGACAAGTATCATTACAACATCCATAATTAACGAATACAAGTACTTACATTTATGCCCTTATGGCAATACAACATCAATAGCGGGAGTCTTCAAGCGCAGAGCCCATGTCATGCCTTAATCTACAGGCGACTGACTGGGAAGACAGCCTAGCTCGCATGGATGACAACAAACTCCATCGTTCCTATTGCTTCTGAAAGTCTAGCCAAGTAAATAGCCAGGGATAATGTCGCTGAGTACTTCGAATGTACTCGCAAACCACCTTAAGAGGACAAGAAAATAAAGGGTATGCAATATGGCTGTGTTAGGATGGCTCCATAAAAGGTTATTTTATAAATTATTTTCTCTTGTAGATATACCATATCTCTATACCTTTGTTGAAAACTTTTGTAAAAAATTTTGGAAACCTTTTTGAAAAGTTTTAAGAAATCACTAGGATTGGGTCACCCATTTGTTTTTCCTTCCGGTCATCTCATGACCAAAATCCTTCCTCCATTTTCCGACCATCTCATGTGAAATAACTTTCAAGCTATTTCTTTTCCAAAGTCCTTTTTGAAATCAAAACCATCACCGCCGTACAGTAGCCATCACAACCGTCCATGACCGAGAACTCAGCTATTCGAATAGATTTACTCTTTGCAGAGGTTGTACACTGTACCCACACCATCCGATTACCCATCTCTGATCTACACCGATTGTGGGTCGACTAACCGGTCAAGACCTTCTGAATGCCCTCTCCGATACAAGTTCCTACCCTATGAGGTTAATCCCCTCAAATCGGGACGCCCTATATAGTAACAATACAACTGGAGCGCGTTTTGCACCTTAATTGGTGTGCGCTTTCAATGAGGGGCTCATAGTATCGCGTGAAGGCATGCATACCCTTCGTTCCTTCTCCCGGTCGATGCCACACATGGACCGTTGGATAGAGAAGGACTACCCTCTGGGGATTGTTTTCCCCTTTAGTAGTGTGAGGCACCTGTAGCAGATTAGGAAGACTTCTAGCCCATCCCCGTCCCATTCTAGAGTAATGTGGTTGCACGGGTTAATTGCTCAAGCATTAAGAACTGTATAGCCTGGTGTGTTTTCATAAACATTTTTCCTCCATCCTTTGTCCAACCTTTTTGTAAAACAAAACGTTTCTCATATTCCAAACCACTTGGTAGGACAAGCCTCACCAAGGTTTTCTCACAAATTTTTTTTTTGTTAAACCTTTTTTCGGGGTCTTCCCATCCCATGATTTTTTCTTTAGCTAAAACGGGGTTTCCACAGGGTCATGGTGTTATACACCATCTACCATACTAAAGGAAGGTAGGTGTCATAGAATGGGCTGTACCTAATGGTACTAAGGGTTAATGGTTTGGAGGAGCCAAACATTCCCCACATAAAACATAATATAGTAAAACAATGAAATTTGCATCAACGAGTAGATAAAACATGCATAGGTGAAATAATAGGACAAGGCGTATGAGCAAGAAGGTTGCTTTCCTGTGACAAGCGAGATGTCCCATGACTTCTTTAGAATACCAGAATACCGACTACAATCATAATAAGAATATGCCGATGCTTCCTTCTTCTCGGTGTCACAAAATCATAACTATCACCGTGATCGAGCAACATGCAAGAAAACAACACCATGATCAATACATTGCATAAAAACACCAATTCATATAGCAAGCAATTGACAAAACAAGTACATAGATCAGTAGGGATTGAGGATTTGATTGGGGGTACAAAGGAAAAGGTTTGGTGGCATTTGTGGGTTGTCTAGTTAAGATTTATAGTCAAAAACTACCTAGATAAGGGGTTTTAGAGAAAGGACAAGTTTTGCATGATAAATTGGTCAAAAATGATGCCATCACATAATTATTGATATATTGAAGCCAACAAAAGTGGTTTCACTATTTTATCAATTACTATTGATTTATAATGGATTTTATAGTGAATAAAACTCTAGTTTTAGGAAATAAATTACCAGAATTGTTCTGGAGATCCAAAAATTATTTCTTTGATGATTAGGTAGAACTTGATGGACTGATTCACTTATAGTTAGAATCAACTTAATATATTTACCAGAATGCCCTCAGGAAATTCCCAAAGTTAGTTCTGGATCTCTTTTTAACCAGATTAAAGTTATAACGTATTTTTATGTGATTCCAAGGATACATGTTAGGCATTTGAATTACCTTTCTGTATAAATTGGAACCACCCTTTTTGTATAAACAGAACTATTGTGGTGAATTTATTGGTGTTTAAACAATACACAGAACAATTTAATTCACCAAAATTCAACAGAGGTTCATAAAATTATGAGCTACTGGGTTATGAAATATGTTGGAACATAGGTGTGCAGGGAGTTGGAATTAGGTCAAAACCTCATTTGTTTTGACCTAGAGAATTTTCTAAAGGTAGAAATGGACTGATTTTGTTATTTTTGCTACCAGCAAACTAGGAAGCAAAAGACCAAAGGGCCATGGTGTCATGCAAGGTATGACCAGTACTTTGAAATAGACCAAGGTTTCATGTCATTTGGAGTTGTAAAACTACATATAGTATTTAATGAGTGTTGTAGGTGCTTTATGGAACTTGATTTAATGTAATTAATCTATAACTATTCTGAGATAATCAAAGGTGCAACATGTTTGGGAAAAAATGTAGGTATCTAGATAATTTTGCATCTGGGTATTTTGGGTCATTTCGAATTTCAAATCGATTTAAGCCAAAAAACTAACTGAAGATCTGGTAAATATATAAAAGAAAAGATTAGGTAAAAAGGGGGTAGGCCGAAACTAGCAGAGGTGGGCCGCACAAGGGCCGGGCCGGCCCAGCGCGGGGTGCCTCGCGAGCAGGAGAGCGCTTATGAAACCCTCGTTGAGGGCACCGAAGAGGTATGGGATGCTCCTGGCCGTCCGATCAGAGGTCGATTGACGACCAAGGGTCATCTCCTACCTCGCTGAGGGCTCGCGAGGTAGAAACCCTAGGCGGAGTTGGGCAATGGCGTGGGGTGTACCTAGGGGCTCGCCGGTGGACGAGGAGGTAACAGTAAGAAGCGGCATGCGGAGTCTACCACGACGATTGGCGGCAAGGTGGGATTCCACGTCGGGAGCTTGCTCGCGCATGGGCGCCCGAGGAGGGGCACGAGAGCTTGCCATAGTTGGGGTCAGTGGTGCCTGCATGTCGTAAAGGGGGACATGGTTAGGTAGAGGAGGAAGGTGAGGTCTCAATACGGTAACATGCAGGGGGGAAGGGAGTGTAGGGAGGATCCCACGGCTCTGATCTTGATAATGGCCGAGAGGGCCTTTCCTCTCTTCTCCTGGCTAGTACAGATCTAGGGAGAGGGAGAGGCAGCTCTGGTGAGGTAAGCTTGAGTGGGAGGAAGCAACTGAGGGAGGGGAGAGGGGCTGTACTGGCCTATGGCCTTATAAACCGAGGTAAGCTCCAGTTTGGGCATGTGCAAGGGTGTTGGCTACTGGTTGGGCAATGTGGGTGGTGGTGGGGGTGTGTGGGCCCTGTATACAACCATAGATGGACAAGGGCTGTTGGGGGAAGATATTTGCAAGATTTGCATTAAGCATGTGCCCTCTCTCTCTCACTCAAGAACATGGGACAAGGAGGGAGGGGTGCTACAGTAAATTTGGTATAGTGCTTGACCAGGAAGGGGTGGTGCTGTGTTATGGAAGTTTGTCTAGCAAGCTTGGAGGGCTTTTGAGTTGGGTTGCATCAAGGTTTGGGTGATTTTGCAAACTTGGTCAATGTGGGGCTTGTGAAGGAAGTTGAAAATTTTGGATATGGCTAGGTGATAAAATGGTACTGGTAGATAGAGTAGGTAAATTTTTCTCATCAAGATTTATTTGGGATTTTCTAATGATTATAAGTCCATTTAGAAGCATTTATTTAAAAAGTGCAGAAATGGATTATGGAAGCTAATGTACTAATTTTACATTCGTCAAGGTTGGTTTTTATGTGATATAGTCCTAAATACCATATTACACCTTGGAGAATTTATTTGGAATTTATTGAGATGGAAAAGTATTTTTAAGGAATTATTTCTTGTTACTGCCATTTAAGAAAAAGGGTAAAAAGAAATAATAAAAGATCACAAAAATATTTATTTTTTAGTCTAGAAGGTAGGGTATTATATATAGAACTCAAATGTGCATTGATTTGGCAAAGTGATTTGGAGAAAAAGAAACTTGCCTTTATAGACAGAGATTTTGAGAATTTTGCAAGATAATGAATTTAATTTGTTTGAAGATCCAAATAATTATGGGAATTACTTTCGTATGGTTCTATTCAAGGTAGATGTTGTATAATTGATTTATACCTCGATTCCATCTTGGTTTTTGAAGAGTTATGGTGAATAAGGATGGAAACTAGATTTTTGGGAATCTAGGGTTTGGTTGTTTTCATGCCACCTAAACATGGTTAGATTAGTGAGATCAGAGCTCACCTTGATATAATGGGTATATGGATGGATAGAAAAAGTTAAGTATATGATCATGGAGGCAAGGGTTGGGATTATATGTATTTGAGGTGATATAGAAGAGATGGTAAACTTTGTTGAAAATAAGGCTGCCATAATAGATACATCATGATACCCCATAAACCCTGTGGGTTTATGAAGCACAAAGCTCCAATGAAAAAAGTGAATTAGGGGTTGTTGTACCATGGGTTATTATATCATAACCATACAAGTATTTTGTCAAGGGGAGGTGGCATATAGATGTGAGATTCTGCCAAATTAGGCAAGATGGGAAGATTTGCATAAGAGATTGTTATCTTGACTACAAAACCATCATGGATGAGTGGGAATAAGAATGTCTTAGACAAAGGCAAGGTTGGGCTTTGGTAGAAATAATGATGTACTACAAGATGGTTCAAGTACATTGTCAAGAATTCATATAGGTTGGAAAAGGTAGATCTCCAAAGATTGAATCTAGATAAGAACTCTAGACATAGCCTTTTTGGCAGATTTAGGGTTTTAGACTAGAGTACGAGTGTAGATGAATTTGAGGGGAGGCTAGTTTCCAAACTCATGATAAATGGGATGATGTTTAAGTGTTAACTAAGTAGATAGGATCCATTCTTAGATTGTATCTTCACTGAGTTGGAAACTATCAAAAGGGATTATCCCTGATTGAGCTGATTAGGAGAGGAGATGATCACCTTAGTGGTTTAGGGTAGATCCAGATTTGGATGCTTGGTTTGAGGTTGATGATCACAAACATAGATTGGGTCCTAGGGGATGAGCTACTAGAATAGCTCACTCTAGTTCCTAAGCAAACAAGGCAATCAGCAGATCAAGGGATTTCATCAAACAGCAGATCAAGGCAATTCATCTAATCAAACTTGTAAAACTACTACTAAGGTTATCATCAAGCCTAGCTTGAAGTAAGGATGGGTAATTTGAAGAGGTTTTGTTTTGAAGTGAGATAAGTACTTCTTGGTACTTGTACCAAGAATGGAAACAAAAGGTTTTAGTAAAGACCTTGGAAAACCTAGGGATAAGACTAGCTAGGAGTTCTGTCTTGAAAACATAAGGAGATTATATATAGGTCTCTATAGTTTTGTTAATAGAAACTAGTAAAGTATTTTGTTGTGTCAAAATCATCTTGGCTTAGGTTTTTGAAATACCAGAACATTTGAGAATATGAAAGATGAGCCAAGACATCTGTTTTGTAAACTAGTGTTGGGTTAAGGAGTACACAATCAGTTGCATGAACACAAGAAAACAAGTAAGCAATTATTGCAGCATATAACAAGAAAAAGTTTTTGTTCCCCCTGATTTTTTCCTTTTGGACATCGAATCAGGGTTGCTATAATTGGGATGTTACATACCTTTCCCCCTTAAAATAATCTCGTCCCGAGATTAGGGAGGGGTAGGGTTGGGTGATAACATCCTCCTAGCAATTTCAGCGATGGAAATATTAT
Source organism: Avena sativa (assembly GCA_916181665.1). NCBI lineage: Eukaryota > Viridiplantae > Streptophyta > Magnoliopsida > Poales > Poaceae > Avena > Avena sativa. Next base: position 141,786,143 of record OV702279.1, on the reverse strand, counting down.
GTGTTAGCAGGTTTTACAACAAACAGGGGTGGTCGGCTATGGGTTAGAGCTGTGTGGCTTCGAATTGAGTTTCTTTGATTAAACAAATGGAAAAGACGTAGAATTTTCCCCTTAGGAAGATTATAGGTAGGTTAGTGTCGATAACGTCCTTTCTTCCTGTGGGAGGAGACGATTTGAGGCTTCTATAATCCATTTCTTGCTGAAGTTGGACTCTCTTCCTTCTTGGTCTTGAACCACCGCAAGTGCTGGATGGGCAGTGGACCTTGGAGTGGAGGACTTTCCTGAAGTATCTACTGATTTTGGGGAAGTGTCGATTGTCGTCCTTCTTGCAGGGTCGATGACTCTGATTTGGAGGGGTGGTCATCACCTGAAAGAGTTTAGGGGTCGACTCGCTCGGGGTTATTCGGATTTTGTGGGAAATACGTAGTCTTTCCCCCTTAGAGCAAGTCTAAGGGTGTTTGGTGACATCTCGGATCTTCTTGGTTGGAGTAGTATGATGATGCTGGGGGAGGGCGCTGCCTTTTCGTCCGGAGGTGGTTATCTTCGGTCGAACTTGTATAAGCCACTTCATGAGAGACGTCGATACCACTTCTTGACGTAGTAGTCGTAGTGGTAGAGGCGTTTAACTAACTTACGGTTAGTTAGTGCCGAGATAGTTAGAGTTCAGACATGTTGAAGGTTACCGTTTGCGGTTGACGGGCTAGAGAGGCGGTCTTGTATGATGTGGTCGTTCCGGCTGGGTCTGATGCAACATCGTGGGTAAAACGCGTAGGAGTGAACCACAGACACGCATACTAGCAAGTTAAGTTCTTGCATCATGTCACCGTCCTTGGGTTGGTTATCAACTTTGGTTACTGTAGTTCCTCGGGGTTAGTAGAGTCGGAGCTCTTTTAAGAAAGTAGTTAGCGGAGATAAAGGAGAAAGGACTTCGTGTCGTCTTCAGATAAGTCGATTCTTTGGGGTTGCTTTCTACTCCTTGGATAGTAGTATTGGCGGCCCTGGGTAGTCTTGTCATATTATTCTGAACATCTTGGGTGTTGGGAGGATCGAGCAGTCTTCTTAAGATTGTTGATGATGTCTGTGTTTTGTTCCTCTGACGACTCTTGAGGTGGTGTTTGGAGCAGGTTCTTGGATTGGAGCTCTTCTGGTATTATATTCTAATGGTCGGTCTTCGTGAATTGAGTGGAAAGACGCGGTCTTTCCACCTTAGAGCTTTACTTGGGGTCGTCAAGGTTGGGGGTAAATCCTTCGTCTTGGAGCAAAAGTGTGACGCTAGAGTTGAGGTCTTCGTGTGACGCCTTGTTGCGACTACCCTGCTAGGGTGGTTCCTATCTATGCCATAAGGGCTTGATCGGGCTATTTTTAGCGATTAGCGACGCTTCTCCTTGGTCCTTAGTCGGGGTGGAGGGGAATTTAGCTTCCGAGGGGTTGTCTTCACTTGAACACTTTGTTTTTCTTTGGTTCTATGATAGAGTAGACTTGTTGTCTTCGGGCCTGCTGATCTTCCTACGTTTTGGGGCGTTTGTGTTAAGGTCAGTACTTCCCATTGATTCGTCAGATGGTTTAGATAGGGTCATTGCCCTTTTGGGGCGATTGGAACTAAGGCACGAGTAGAGGTTGTCGTAAGTTTATTTATGTGTCCATCCTAGTGAGGAGAGGGTTCCAGCTATGGTGTTGCGAGGGTTAGCGTCGGGATATGCCAGCTAGGTGGTCAAAACTTTAGGATCGGGTGATCCAAGGTAGAAAATCAACACATTCCAAGCATCACTCAAGCAAATGACAAGCATGTAGAGCGTACCATAGATACTAAGGGGTGACTACATGCCATCATGGGAATCCTATATTAGGGATGCTAATCCTAAATACGAACGTTACAGTGGTCTTGGCTTTATCTTGCCATCAGTTGTCGTCGGTGACGTACTTGATCAATTTGAGGGCGTTGAAGGACTCCATGGTTAGGGCGATCTTGCAGTGTCTTTCGTTGTTGGTAACTCTTTTGTTTTTTTTGTCTTGGTGTCTCTTTATTTTGGGATCTCTATCTTCATAGTATCCAAGTTAGACTTTGTTTTTGAAAACAGTCATTTGAAGATAGACGAGAGGTAGAGTAAGCCATTTGTCAAATAGTTTAAGTCAGAGAAGATGAGATAAGAAATCTTTTGAAACACTTTTGCAAAATAGTTTTCGAAAACCGGTGTTCTCCAAAATAGGGGTTGTCCTGTCTAACGACCATGATAACTAAGGTCTCCTACAGTTAGGATGGCTCTGATACCAAGTCTGTGGCACCCCCGGATTTACAGTCCGAGAATACCTATTATGCGTGCAATTCATGTTCCCATGATCAGTGAGCCATGAGCATAACTGACAAGTATATTACAACATCCATAATTAATGAATACAAGTACTTACATTTATGCCCATATGGTGATACAACATCAATAGCAGGAGTCTTCAAGCGCAGAGCCCATGCCATGCAAACTCCATCGGGCGACTGACTGGGAAGACGACCTAGCTCGCATGGACGTCAGCAAACTCCATCGTTCCTCTCGCTTCTGGAATTCTGGCCAAGTAAATAGCCAGGGAAAATGCCGGTGAGTACTTTGAATGTACTCTCAAACCACCTTAAGAGGACAAGAAAATAAAGGATATGCAATATGGATGTGTTAGGATGGCTCCATAAGAGGTTCTTTTATAAATTAGTTTCTCTTGTAGATATAGCTTATCTCTATACCTTTGTTGAAAACTTCTGTAAAACATTTTGGAAACCTTTTTGAAAAGTTTTAAGAAATCACTAGGATTGGGTCACCCATTTGTTTTTCCTTCCGGTCATCTCATGACCAAACTCCTTCCTCCATTTTCCGACCATCTCATGGTCAAATCACTTTCAAGCCATTGGTTTCCCGAAATCCTTTTTGAAATCAAAACCATCACCGCCATACAGCACCATCACAACCGTCCATCACCGAGGACTCGACTATTCGAATAGATTTACACTCTGCAGAGGTCGTACACTATACCTGTAGTGTTCGCAGCATAGAAAACAAAAAAATTCCTACGATGGGAATGTACCAAGATCTATCTACTAGATACAAGCAATGGGCGGATGTATATCCATAGAGAACATACCCTTGATGACTGATAAAGATTAACGAGTCAAACTCGTGGTTGATGTAGACAATCTCTTGACGATCTCAAGATCGAGAGGAAGTCCTTAGCACCGCAATTTAGCAGTGCATCCGTGCTCGTACACACGTTCGAGGCACCGAGCAACCTCCGCCTCCTTGCTCCAGCGATGCAGCGGAAGCACAACTATTTCTTGCCGAATAGCCACCGGGAACATGTATCTCGCTAATCCGAGACCATGGGGAATAAATGCTATAGGGGTAGAGAGATCCTTCATGAGGAGGTGTGAGTGAGAGAGAGGGAGGGGGATCCTTTTATAGGGAGAGGGGGGCACCCAAGAGGCCATGCGCCCAGCCATGGGGCTGTCCCTCCCCTCCTTTCATTCATGTGGGTGGACACTCCACTCACACAAATGCCTTTCAATTCCCTCCACTTTAAAAACCCACTCAAATTCCCATTAAATTTCCACCAAATTTAATGCAAACTCTCATTAAATAAAAATCCTTTTATTTATTCAGAATTTTGTCAATTACTTTAATGACAAACATTCTCATATAACCCCTTGCTAGTATTTCATTTCACATGCAAAAACACTTTTTGCAATTTCACCCGAAAACCCGTTTCGGTATCTAGTGAAATAAATTTATGCGCTTGTTATTCTTTCTGGCATGAAACTTTTGCTCCAAATGGATGTCGGTGTCTCTTAAGTGTGCCACCCTATGGTTCATGAATAATGAGGACATGATCGAGACCCCTCCCGGATCAATAATAAGAAGTAGGATCTGGAGACCCATACTGACTCCCATACATTCAGCGATGACTTTCTTGTGATCGCGAGAACCTTTTTACGCTAGTATATTAATCCCTTTGTTTCACGATATATTACTTGTCCGAGATTCGATCATCGGTATCTCCATACCTAGTTTGATCTCGTTACTGTCATGTACTCTTTTCTCGTTCCTGTGATATAACATTCTAGTGATCAAATCACTTGCTTGCAAGCTAATCAATATGATATCACCGAGAGGGCCCAGAGCATATCTATCCGTCATCGGGATGAACAAATTCCACTCTCGATCCATGGGCCTCAACATAACACTTTAGTAGTTCTAAACCCGTCTTTATAATCACCTTGTTACGGTGTGACGTTTGATGTTATCAAAAAACTCTTCCGGTGTTAGTGATTGGCATGATATCATGGTCTAAGGATTAGGATCACTTCGTAAGTTGTTATAGCAATGTAAACTCAATGACATTGATCGTAATGCTAAACTTTGAATGAATGTTCATCACACCATTCCAATAATGTTGTGACCTCGTTATTAGCAACATCCAATGTCCATGATCAGGAAACCTTTGATCATCTTGTTAATCAACGATCTAGTTTATGAGAGAGGCATAACTAGGAACTTTCTATTTGTTTATTAAACACACATGTATTAAAATTTCTGTATTAATACAATTATAGCATGTAAAATAAACATTTATCATAAATAAGGAATACGATAATAACCACTTTATTCTTGCCTCTCTGGCATATTCCCTTTAGTCTCCCACTTGCACTAGAGACAATAATCTACTTTGAAAACTTTGCGTACTGAACACCTATGGCTTTTCGGTGTTCCATATACGCGATTGCAAGTGGTTAACATAATCTACGGATCTGACGCTTTCAGGTCCTTGTGTATTTGCATGTCTTTGCGTCTCCACGCATCACTCATTCTCCAGTGAGATGTCATTGTTTAAATTTGGTCTTTTTAGTGAGACCTTTAGTTCCTTGGGGTCAAATCATGTCGATACTATTGTCATACAATATATCTTTAGTGTTAGCCTGTTGCGAACCGCAACTTAGTTTGATAACAACCTACTTGACACAAATGCCCTCCTTTGCTTCTACTATAGTAGTCATATACTTCACCTTTTGTTGTAGTATCCGACACAATGTCTTAACTTTGGAATTCATCCAAATCCGTCATGGAAACTCCTTTCAATTACATTGTGCCACTCATAGTTTAAATTGAGATAAACTTAATTTGTATCTTGTGACAAAACTAGTATCAATGTAATGCTTTACAATGAACTATTTGTAATTGTTTGTCACCTCTACACAAATATATTCTTAGTTCTTCAAAAGATCATAAGAATTTCCTTACTATCGTCCAATGATCATCTTGTGATTCATTCTGGTATATGCGCATAACACTTAGAGCATAGGACATATCTGGATGTGTACATATCATGGTATGATTTATCAAAACATTCTTGTGATTTCACTCATCAAGTGTCAAAGCACCTGAATCTTGTTTCACTTATTTTCCATGCGACAAGATCCTTTTCTCGTCGTTTCTATATTTAACCCCTTCAATACCTCATATATGTACGTTTGGCATAACCGTATTAGGGTCACAGTCTATCCATATTCGGGTTTTTCCTAAGTCTTTCATCTAAATGAAATTCTTAACCTTTGTCAATAAAAGATACATCATTTCCAATCAACAAGATGTCCTCCACATAATGTATTAGAAATATGTCTCAGCGTTCCCACTTAATTTCTTGCAAATGCAAGCATCTTCATCATCTCCTGATGAAAACTCCTTTTCATCACGGTGAAGATTCCAACTCCGCGATGCTTACTTCAACCATTGAAGTTTGCATGCCCTTTTAGCATCCTTTGAATTAACAAAACCCTTTGGACCATGTCATGCACACATCCTAGGTAACCATTCTATTAGAAGAACTTTGTTTTCTTTATTCTTCTACCATATACCAAATTATATGTAGTGGTTGCTACATTAATTCTTCCAGACTAAATATCGCTATGAAAGATCCAATCTTGTCATAGTCAACTCCTTGAACATTGTCATAAAATACTATACGACATGTCGCCTATTTCATAGATGTGAAACATCCATGTCTGTTTCTTTATAGATCCAAATACGACCAATAGGTTTTTACACCTTTTCGGAGGGTCTTCCAAGTTCAAAACTTGAGTTCTCGTGTATGGAAATATCCCGGATTTTATGGCTTCAAGCCATTTGACAGAGTCAGGGCCCATCGTCGCTTCTTTGCATGTAGTCGGTTCATCATTGTCAAACAATAATGATTTACTCTCAAATCTCAACATTTTATTGTTTATCCGACTTACTTGATTCAATAGGAACTTAGACTTCCATGACCGCAACCTTTGAGGCACGTGAGTTATGAGCATTCTGGCTTCCAATAGAACTTTTTCTGGCACTGCACAACTCAACACATATAGCTAAGGTTCGTTAACCTTATTAAAGTTCTATTGTCCTCCCACTTAATATTTTATGAAAAACTTCTTTTTGAAGAAACTTCATGTTTCAAGCGACAAACCCTTTTGTCCTTGGTGTAAACATCTTACTTTGGTTGTAAACATGCTCATCCAACTTTGGTTGTAAACATCTTACTTATATTTAGCATACCAAAATTTAAGAAATGACAGTTTGGGTTTTTACCCCAAACCATAACTTCCATGGTATCATTTCAACGGATCAAGATGGAACTCTTTTCAATGTAAAAGCGGTAGTCCCTAAAGCTTTTCATCTTCTAAAACATAATGACAGTTTTATAAATAACACCTTTGATCCAACCATGTCAAACAAGGTTTCATTACAAATTTCAAACACTCCATACTCCTATGGTGTTTCGGGAGATGTAAATCTAGGTTTTTTGCTAAACTTTCAACTCAAATAAATCCCTTTATGATAAATAATAATTCATTTATTTTTCTTGTTACACTTTTAACTCAAATAAATCCCTTATGATAAAATCATAAACCATTTATTTTCTTGTTACAATGATTTTCCACTTCATCTTGAAAGTCTTTGAACGTTTTCAAACATTCCATACTTCTTTATCATCAAGTGAACATTCACTTAAATTTCCACAGAAAGCATATGATGTTGAAATTCATCGCTTACGACTATACATAATGGACTACATACATCGATATGTATAAATTCCAATATTTTAGTCGCTCGTTCTTCTTTGGCCTTTGAACGAAGTTTCAATTATCCCGAGGAAAGTCTCACAAGCGTCACTAGATCAAATCAAAGACCCCAAAAATCCATGAATATGGAGATTCTTCATGTTTTCTTTCCAATATAATTTAAAAGGCGATGTCACTTCAGAAGTGATCTTCCAATCATTTGTCTTGCGACATTTTAGCATTAGTTTTTATGGATGTGATTTCTCCAACCAGATTTTTAAATCATCCATCTTATATGGAATACGGTAATTATTCGAAAAAACTTTGTTCTCATAATACCTGATTTAAATAACAATTATTAAAACAAATATTGAAGTAAAGCTTTGATGTCAACGAGAAATACAAACAACGGTTTGTTTATTTTCGATGAACATCATCACGTATTCTCTTGCTAGTTACTTAGGACATTGTGGTTCATGAATTGCGTCGTTCCGTATGAAATTTCATACCAACCAAGTCGGTATCCAATACCCAAGAACCACATTGTTTAACAAGCAAAGAATACAAACATAACATGTCTATCATCTATATACCTAAATTGGGTATTTCCAATCTTTTCTGTTCTACCAAGTATATTTTATAGATTCTCTTTCAGCATTTCCTTTTCCTTTTTAAAATAATCTATCAACATCAACAGTGGCGCCATATACATGACACATAGTCCAAAGCGTGTATATTCAAATAATAATACCTTTGGACTTGCACTTTGAAATAGATTGCCATCATCAAATGATCGGTATTCTTTCAAAATCCATTCTTTAGTAATCTTTTAGTGTAGTCAAAACTTTACATACATCTTCTATTCATCCTTATCATGACGAATTTCATGGTCAAGCTAATGTAGCTTATAAAGACGAATCATGAGTATAACGTTACTTTCCAAAACCCTTTTGGATGATTAGGATGTCTAGCATCTCCAACCTTTGTAAATTCTCATCCAATATGAAAACATGCATTATACTCTATCATATTGGAACCAAAACATTGTTTCCGATGTCGTTATATCTGTCACACATGATTGTTTCTGAAACAACTCTTTTAGCTCCTAGATAAACTTGATATTAAAACAATCAAGAATCATGGAGGCAAACATGATACTTAAGATACTAACACTAGAATTGTTACTCTCGATTTAATACTAATTATCAAATTTCACGGAGTAAACAGAGTTTGCTAAAAGTTTGCAATAGGACTTTAAACTTTAGGTTGACACTAAACATAATATGATACCAGTTCATAAAGTATATATCCAGAATTCTATAGTTCTATTATCTCAATTACAACTATGAATAAGGTGGTGAACCAATGCGAATGACTACAACAAATTATGCAAATTCAATTTGATTTAATTTATGAAAAATTGAGTTCTACTAATCCAAATTAGAAATGAACTCCCACTCAAAAACGACATCCCTCGTGCCTTTTTGCTGATTACATGAACCAAATCCACTACACCAAGTCCGATCATCACGTGAGTCGGTGTAGCTTCAAAGGCGAGAATCAAATGGGCATCATATCTTCCATATGACTCATGCTTAACCTTTCGGTCCGTGTTCCAAGGCCATGTCTGTACATGCTAGGCTCGCCAAGTAAGAACCTTAGTATTCGCCTGTGTAACTATGTAACATTCCAGCATTAGAGCTTAGAAATAAGCTGAACCCAGATGTGTGCATTGCATTCATGCATAGAAAATCCGAATAATTTTTGCGCTTTTGAACAAAACTTGTCAAAGTGATTGAAGCTTCTCTTAACTTGATGGAATTGAAGTAGATCATCAAGTTGACTGCGATAATTTTCAACATGACCTTTGCTAAAACCTTATTTTGGGTAAAGGAGATTTGATCTAAGACTAGATCAAATGTAATAGAAGCTAAACCCAAATAAATTACTTAATGATTTATATCTGATCCCTAGGTGATCATATCATAGTATTAATTACAACAACCCTAAATACCAAATTATGAATATAACTTAAGTAATAGGATTATAACAACTAAATCTTAATATCATCTACTTATACCATGAGTATCATGGTAATACCTGACTTTAACCCTTTAGTGAGATTAAGTAGCAAGGAAAACAAGTCAAGATCAGGCACCATGTATCTTTCTATCCATATCAATCTTTACCATTCCTATTGGAATCATATTATAATATTTGTTGTTCATCAATGTTGAGTAATCAACTATTGAATCACCAATTCTTAACCTATCAATTCTTAACCTATCAATTCTTGATCTATCAACTCTTGTCCTATTCATAGCATTCACTTTAAATCCTTGGAGAAAGAAGTAAGAAGAGGTAGGTGGTAATGCTAGATTTAAATATCATTTATAGATGGGAGTGTTGGAAGAGAATAAGAACAATGTGATAATTGATGGAGTTAACTCACTCCTGAAATGATAGAAGAGTTATATGGAACCTATAATTGTATGGAAGATTATAAGGATGAATCCTGAAGAAAGTTACCAGGAATAATCCTATTGGATCAAGTAGGTATAGTTAATGAATAATATCTCTTAGTCCAATAGAGATCAACAGAAGATAATTATAATACAACTGTAATGTTGTATTGATGAGACCTTGATTAGTCAATTAGAAACCTAAACCATATAGGATCTGAGGATTATAATGATCAAAATTTAGTCACCAAGATTGAATGCTTATATCATGTATAAGTAACATTGCTAGGTAAGACATGATTGGAGCCTAATATAAGATATTGGAGTCAAGTTGAAATAAGATATTATGATTAGAATGATGTTAGAGCAGAAGTGAATTATAGAGTTAGTATTTTCCTCTAGGAAAATAGTAAACACTTGAGGTGAAGAAGGATTTGATGTATATCTAATTCTAAATACATCTACTAGAGTAATGGTGAATGATTATGGAAGAGTATGAATGGAGTTAGAAGTAACTACTTGATTGATTGGAGGTTATCAACAGTTGAGTAGTTGATATAACCAAGTATAGATATGAGAAGATTATGAAAAGCTTTAGTGTCAAGCTCATTGGATTTATAAATAGATTGAGAAGAATAAAAGGTGGATAGGAATATTCTTGTGAAGTAAAGCTTATCATGTTAACACATGATGGTGGATATGAAGAAGTAATATATCTAGGAAATGAATTCCTTAATTAGAAGTCCAGGATTGTAAATTATGGAAGATAGGAATTCTGGGTAAACATTAAACCCTAAATCTATAATCAAGCTTAACATCCATCCCATCTGTTGGATCAATCATCTTATTTCCACAATGGCTGATAGGAATAATTTCCTATATCAAATCACTTAAGCACATCTTTGTCATTCTCAACCATCATTATCCTAGGTTCTTAAGAACTATCTTTATCAATTCTTTCTCATAAGTTAGCCTAGAAAACAATCCCACTATTTTACTTTAAATAGTGATATCATTAAAAATCACAAACATTAAGACAATATGTTTAGCCATTAATCTTTATTCACATCAACAAAAGAATATAAGTATATTAAGAACCCTAAACCCTAGGATAAGAAATTACAATTCACACCATAACTCTTAGGCTAGTTATAACAAAATGTAAACCTTGGTATTTACTAGATTCATGGGAATGATATTAACCATACTAAATCCTTAGGATATCATGCATCAAATAATAATATAGGATAATTACATAAAATTTTCCGTCCAATGAGCTAACTAAAATTAAGTTTTTATAAACAAATAAGAAATTATCCTAAAATAAATCCATGGCTTATTATGGAAAGAAAATTAATAAAAAAGTCTCTTACCAAATATTCGAATTATCTATATAAACAAAATAAAGAAATACAACATTAATTAATAAAAGCTCATAAAATGAATTTAATACCATTCATTATTGCTGCAATTATTTAAAAAATAAATTCTCTAAAATAAATTGGAAACAAATGTGTAATACACAAATTTGAAAACAAAACAGAAAAGGAAACAGGGAGAAAAAAACTGCAACCACGCTGCAGCCCATTTCCCTCCTTCTTACTCATCGCCCACGAGAAGCCACAACAAACCAACAGTGGCCCAAGCGCAGCCCAAAAGCGAGCCCAGCTCATCCACGAAGTGACTGACGAGTGGGACCAGATGTAGGACTGCGGGTTGAGTGTAAAGTTTTGCCAGGGGTTTTTCCGCAAAATGTCGCTTTCGTCTTCCTCGAGCGTCACAAGCAGCTCGCTGGAAGGACCTCCGCCGCCCGATGTCGTCACCGTCATCAGCGTTGCATGGAGATCCTCGCCGCCGTTCCGAAGGTGGATAAGAAGGCCACCACGACACCCTACATCCTCCCTATCCCCACTTCTCTCCTCTTCCTCTCTGTCTCCTCTCAGAGGCCAAACCCTAGCTTCAACTTCCGATGCATGCTGCCGTCTAGAGACCACCCCGGAGCCGTCCGAGGATGCTCTAAGCTCCGTGTCATCGCCCTCGTCATCCTAGAGGAAGGAATCAATCCGGGATGCACAGAGTCGACCGAATCGAGACCATCTTCTCCGACTCCGACGGAGATCATCATCGACGATTAGATCGCTCCCGACCACCTCCGGCCTCGCCGAGCCCTTCATCATGCTCCTGGTGAGCCTCTGAACCTCGTGGTCCTGTCTGATTCGTTGCTCGCGTGCCATAGCTATCGACCCACGAGGGTTCCGAATGTACCGCCGCAAACGCTCGCCGCCGGCCATCCTCCGGCGACCATATCCGGGCGGCGCCGCTGCTAATAGGTTCCTCGGTGTGTGTGCTCTTTCGAACTGTAACAACCGTGTATGCCAAACTTCACTAGATCGTCTCCGCTGCTAGCCACCTGACCATCACCGGCAAGATGACGTCACAGCGACGTCATGCTTGCATCGTGTCTGCAGGGTTGACCAGTCTTCGCTGAGGTGGAGTGTGACGTGGCCTAGGGCCCAATAGTCAGTGACTGGGTCTAGGTGGGTTTGCGGTATAAAAAGTCAATGCCTGTGTAGGAAATAATGAAAAAAATATATATTCAAATATCAATATTCCAGAAATGAAATAAAATGATTAAATCTTGTAAATTTAGTAATTTTTCTTTTATAATTCAGAAAAATATGTGTAATATATGAAAATTTTCAGAAAAATAAAATCTATAACATTAAACTATTATCAAACATTATTATGTCAACAATTTAAAAAATTACTATATAATAAAGATTTCATAAGTATTAATACTTTAGAAAACTCATATTTTAATATTAGTAAATGTTAAAAATATAAATAAAATACCAAAAATCTTTGAAAAATAAGAACTATATTTTAAAACTATAATCATGCATTATTACTTTACTTAATTAAATATTTATTATTTATTAAGTATTTATAAAGTAATAAATTTTATAAAAATCATATCTTATTATTTATAAATCATAAAAATAAATGTAATATACCAAACTGATCACAAAAATAATACCTACATGTTAAAAATATAATATTCGAATTTCGAGGTAAATAAAAAATTTAAAACACTTTAGCAACCTAAATTTAAACACATTCCTTAGTTGATAATTCATAGAAGGGTAAATAAATTTTGTTAATATTTCTAAAATTAGGCAATTGAGTCTAATAAATAATATTAGTCTTAAATATTGATAATATGAAGTCAAAATGGTTCAACCCAGTTTAAATACAATTTTATTGAATTATCCTTCAACCATAAGTGTAGATTATTTTCTAAAAGGATCCTTATCCATTATATAATCTTCAAGAATAATTTGTGACTAAATTAAATCTTTTCCATTACTTCAACGATAAGTTAGGAACATATCAAAACACTATAGTGAATCCATAAGTAGTTCAGTAATATTACTTCCTTGTTTATAAACTATAACCACTCATCTATAAAAAGGTAAATGATTCTAACCCATTATAACGTTAGGAAACCACTACTCAAATAGAAGTAATGCCATTATTAAATAACTTTAAGGAAATATTATAAGATAAGCATTACACCTTAAATCCATCCATGTTCTTAAAGTTAACTTTAGTCTACAAGATTTTCAGTATAATGCTAAATACCTTGTTATGTGCTTTATAGTTAACTTTGGTCTGTTATAATTAAGTTATAAGGCATCTCAAGTCCAGACTATTCAAGCAAGCATAAACAACATCAATCACATTCTATCAACCATATTCTAAAAACTATCAGAATTGTTTAAACCTTAATACAAAAATCTTTTCTTCAAAAGTTATTCGTTTTGCCACTTCTGTCATCATATGACAATAAATAAAAATCACATCACTTTATGCTTTACTTGTATACTTAGGATTGATAACACTTAAGTTCTTTATAAGTGACATTACTTGTAAAGTAAAATTTGAAGATGAAGAATTATTGTGTAAACAATCTTGAGTAGCATTTCACATTTGTGTGTATCTCATTGTTTTATGATATTATAATTACATGTTGTTTCAAACACACTCACAAGCCTTAATAAGATGCACAAGTGTGAAACTTATCTAAAAGGACAACACATTCTAAACAATCCATTTCCAGTTTCCAAACCCTAGATCAATGTTGTTCCCTGGATTCGTGTTTATCAAATTGCATTACATTAATTATGCATAAGAGCATCTTGCTTCTTTAAACATTAGTCCTTACCGGACCAATGATGTTGATTTCAGATATTGGATCTTATATTATCTCGAAGACCGTGAGTGCATAATCTTGCAATCACAAAAGGCAAGTTCACACTTGCTCATGTCCTTTGATTATTTTCTGTAAAGTATTTTGCAAATCCAGTGTTGTCATCACCTGCATTTCAAAAGGGTCAGAAAAACACTATTTTCATATTAATATGATTATAGGTTATTTACCATGAGGTAAAAACCTTCTATGGAAGTTCCGGTGGTAAAGGAACATATTATCTAGGACTTAACAACTAATGTCGCCAGTGATTCTTGCGTCGTATATTACCCGTTAACCATGAGATTTGGAATGGGACAGAGAAGTCAGCCGGATCGGCTCTCTCTCGCATGCCACAGATGACCGGGCCGTTGTTGCAACTCCTCTTGTAGAGGGTTAGCAGGTTATGGGTGGGATCCCTCAACGTCCCACGGCTTCTGGTATCTATGAGGGTTGTACACCTTAGGCTGATAATGGAAACAAGTTTTATCCTAGGCCTGATGTGCAATCCGTCGGGTATTCAGGGTCACGGAGAAGGACAGTGATTGGCTTGGATCTTAGTCTGGGCCCTAGACCAAGGAAGTGGGGACGATAATGCAACTCGCACGTGCAACAAAGGTAAGATCTCTCATGGGTAAAGTAATGCACCTCTGCAGAGTGTAAGAACTGTAACTTGTTATTCCCTGTTCTGGGAAGGAGCTGCGAATGCGGCGGGAAAGGAACTCCATGAAAGTTCTGGTAAACCCGTGAAGGCTGACGGACATAGATTTTCAGAATAAAAGCAATCTTTGAAGAAATGTTTACGAAATCTTGCATTTCCTATGACCTATGGTTTCTGGTTGTAGATATAGTGCATCAAACACTCCTTTTCTAGTGAACTTGCTGAGTACGCTCGTACTCAACGTATCTTCTTCACCCTTGCTAGATTTTTAAGCCAGTATAGACGACCACTACATCACGATATGTTCCAAGAATAATCCCTAGAAGCTAAAGCTCTTCAATGAAGTCAATAAAGTCAACATATACCTCAACTCGAGTGAAGATGAAGTTACTGATTAGATAGGAATATAATATCTAGCCATAGAACCTATTTCTTTAGAGTATTGAATTAGCAGCAATGCCAGACCACTAGTTAAAATACTAGCCATAATAGTATGATAGGTTTTGAGTTGTTTATTTCTGATTCTTCTTTGTAAGAAGTTTCTTTCTCTCTCTTTAACCTAGAGTGTTCTCTGTATCTTGTGTAAAGAGTTGAGTTGTAACCTATAGTCATGTCTTGGACCTGCTGTGTTTCTGTTGTACCACTATGAGGGATGTAATACTAGTGAACGGTGTTTCATTGGTGTTATATCAACGACTATAGTGTACTACATCATGCAGTGGTGTGCTGGGTCACCGCAAACTGTCTTACACCCGAAATATGATCGTGGATCCAAGAACACCTGATCATCACGTGATGTCTTGGAGCGACGAAACATAATCGGTGCATACTTAAGGGAGAACACATTTTTTATCTTGATATGTAAATGAGGTATCATCTTATTATGCTAATAAAACGCCAAACAAGCAATATAATATGCAACAAATATCACAAGCTAATAAGTGAAATGATATGGTTCTTGCACGTGATCTCCATCATGTGCATCATGGTATGATTACTATCATACCTCTATGTGTAAGGCCAAGGTCTATGGAACTTACACGTTATGTGTGTTGTAAGAGTATCGACTTATACTTCTACTTACAACATCACCATATCATGACACTAGCCAACAACAATCTAAACTAGACGCCTCTAATTTATCCATTGCAAGTTTTACGTGGCTTAGGCCTTTCGAAGACAGAACCGTCCTTACCTATGAACATGAACCACAACGAGGATAACCAAATTTTTGAAAACTCGTTGAAAATTATATATTGACTATAGTAGGAGAGACAGACACCCACTATCCACTTATGCAAAACTAGTTGCATGTCTAGCGTGGAACAGGTCTCATGTGCGAGTACATGTAAAGTTTGTCCGGGCCGCTTCATCCCACTATGCCACCAATATGCAAAGTACAACTAAGAAGCAACAAAATGATCATCATCGCCCACATACTCATATGTGTACTACCCGTGCAAAGCATCTACGCATAGATCCGGCTCTGATACCACTATAGGGTTCGCAGCATAGAAAACAAAAAATTTCCTATGATGGGAACAACTATGTTCCAAGATCTATCTACTAGATACAAGCAACGGGTGGATGTATATCCGTAGAGAACATACCCCTGAACACCGACAAAGCTTAACGAGTCAAACTCGTGGTTGATGTAGACGATCTATTGCCGATATCAAGATCGAGAGGAAGTCCTTAGCACCACAACTTAGCAGTGCATCCATGCTCGCACACACGTTCGAGGCACCGAGCAACCTCCGCCTCCTCTCTCCAGCGATGCAGCGGAAGCACAACTCTTTCTTGCCGAATAGCCACCGGGAACATGTATCTCTCTAGTCCGAGACCATGGGGAATAAATACTAGAGGGGGAGAGAGATCCTTCATGAGGAGGTGTGAGTGAGAGAGGAGGGGGCTCCTTTTATAGGGAGATGGGTGCTCCCAAGGGGTCATGTGCCCAGCCATGGGGCTGCCCCTCCCCTCCTTTCATTCATGTGGGGGGACACTCCACTCACATAAATTCCTTTCAATTTCCTCCTCTCAAATTCCCATTAAATTTCCACCAAATTTAATGCAAATTCTCATTAAATAAAACTCCTTTTATTTATTCAGAATTTTGGCAATTACTTTAATGACAAACATTATCATATAACCCCTTGCTGCAAATGTATTTCATTTCACATGCAAAAACACTTTCTGCAATTTCACCCGAAAACCCGTTTTGGTATCTAGTAAAATAAATTCATGTGCTTGTTATTCTTTCCGGCATGAAACTTTTGCTCCAAATGGATGTCAGTGTCTCTTAAGTGTGCCATCCTGCGGTTCGTGAATAATGCGGACATGATCGAGACCCCTCCCGGATCAATAATCAGAAGTAGGATCTGGAGACCCATACTGACTCCCACACATTCAACGATGACTTTCTTGTGATAGCGGGAACCTTTTACGCTAGTATCTTAATCCCTTTGTTTCATGATATATTACATGTCCGAGATTCGATCATCGGTATCTCCATACCTAGTTTGATCATGTTACTAACATGTACTCTTTTCTCGTACCCGTGATATAACATTCTAGTGATCAAATCACTTGCTTGCAAGCTAATCAATGTGATATCACTGAGAGGGCCCAGAGCATATCTATCTGTCATCGGGATGAACAAATTCCACTCTTGATCCATGGGCCTCAACATAACACTTTAGTAGTTCTGAACCCATCTTTATAATCACCCTGTTATGGTGTGATGTTTGATGTTATCAAGAAACTCTTCCGGTGTTAGTGATTGACATGATGTCATGGTCTAAGGATTAGGATCACTTCATAAGTTGTTATAGCAATATAAACTCAATGACTTTGATCGTAATGCTATACTTCGGATGAATGTTCAGCACACCATTCCAATAATGTTGTGACCTCGTTATTAACAACATCCAATGTCCATGATCAGGAAACCTTTGATCATCTTGTTAATCACTGAGCTAGTTTATGAGAGAGGCATAACTAGGAACTGTCTGTTTGTTTATTAAACACACATGTATTAACATTTCCGTATTAATACAATTATAGCATGTAAAATAAACATTTATCATAAACAAGGAATACGATAATAACCACTTTATTATTGCCTCTTGGGCATATTCCCTTCAGTACCCACACCATCCGATTACCTGTCCCTGATCTACACCGATCGTGGGTCGACTAACTGGTCAAGACCTTCCGAATGCCCTCTCCGATACAAGTGCCTACCCTATGAGATTAATCCCCTCAAAACCGGAACGCCTTATATAGTAACCAGCCAACCGGAGCGCGTTTTTCACCTCAACTGGTGTGCACTTTCAATGAGGGGATCACAGTATCGCGTGGAGGCCCGCAAACCCTTCGTTCCTTCTCCCTGTCGATGCCACGCATGGACCGTTGGATAGATAAGGCCCACCCTTCGGGTATTTTTTGCCCCTTTAGTAGTGTGAGGCACCTATACCAGATTAGACCGACTTCTAGCCTAGCCCCGTACCATTCCAGAGTAATGTGGTTGCACGGGTTAATTGCTCAAGCATTAAGAATTATACAGCCCGACGTGTTTTCGTAAACATTTTTCCTCCATACTTTGTCCAACCTTTTTGTAAAACAAATCCTTTCACATATTCAAAACCACTTGGTAGGCCAAGCCTCACCAAGGTTTTCTCACAAAACATTTTTTGTTAAACCTTTTTCCGGGGTCTTCCCATCCCATGGTTTTTGCTTCGGCTAAAATGGGGTTTCCAAAGGGCATGGTGTTATACACCATCTACCATACTAAAGTCAGGTAGGTGTCATAGAATGGGCTGTACCTAATGGTACTAAGAGGTAATCATTTGGGGGATCCAAACATTCCCCACATAAAACATAATATAGTAAAACAATGCAATTTGCAAAAACGAGTAGATAAAACATGCATAGGTGAAATAATAGGACAAGGCATATGAGAAAGAATGTGGCTTGCCTGTGACC
This sequence comes from Avena sativa, assembly GCA_916181665.1. Lineage (NCBI taxonomy): Eukaryota > Viridiplantae > Streptophyta > Magnoliopsida > Poales > Poaceae > Avena > Avena sativa. Next base: position 141,767,715 of record OV702279.1, on the reverse strand, counting down.
CGAGAGACGTCCCATGACTTCTTTAGAATTCCATAATACCGAATACAATCATAATAAGAATATCCCGATGCTTCCTTCTTCTTGGTGTCACAAAATCGCAACTATCGTCGTGATCGAGCAACATGCAAGCAAACAACACCACGATCAATACATTGCATACAAACACCAATTCATATAGCAAGCAATTGACAAAACAAGTTGATAGATCACTAGGGATTAAGGATTGATTGGGGGTACAAAGGAAAAGCTTTGGTGGCATTTCTGGGTTGTCTAATTAAGATTTATAGTAAAAAACAACCTAGATAAGGGGTTTTAGAGCAAGGACAAGTTCTACATGATAAAATTGGTCACAAATGATGCCATCAGATAAGTATTGATAAATTCAAGCCAACAAAAGTGGGTTCACTATTTTATCAATTACTATTGATTTATAATGGATTTTATAGTGAATAAAGCTCTAGTTTTAGGAAATAGTTTACCAGAATTGTTCTGCAGATCCAAAAATTATTACCTTTGATGATTAGCTAGTATTTGATGGACTGATTCACTGAGAGTTGGAATCAACTTAATTTTTTTACCAGAATGCCCTCAGGAAATTCCCAAAGATAGTTCTGGATGATATTTGTCTTTTTAACCAGATTAAAATTATAATGTATTTTAATGTGATTCTAAGGACACGTATTAGGCGCTTGAATTACCTTTCTGTATAAATTTGAATCACCCTTTTTGGATGAACATAACTATTGTGGTGAATTTATTGGTGTTTAAACAGTACATAGAACAGTTTAATTCACCAATATACAACAAACGTTCCTTATTGGTGTTTAAAATTATTGGTACATAGGTATGCAGGGAGTTGGAATTAGGTCAAAACCTCATTTGGTTTGACCTAGAGAATTTTCTAAAGGCAGAAATGGACTGATTTTGTTATTTTTGCTACCAACAAACTAGGAAGCAAAAGACCAAAGGGCCATGCTGTCATGCGAGGTATGACCATTACTTTGCAGTACAGAAAGGTTTCATGTCATTTGGGGCTGTAAAACTACATATAGTATTTAATGATTTTTTTAGGTGCTTTATGGAACTTGATTTAATGTAATTAATCTATATCTATTCTGATATAATCAAAGGTACATCATGTTTGGGAAAACATGTAGGTATCTAGATAATTTTGCTTATGCGTATTTTTGGTCATTTCCAATTTCAAATCGATTTAAGCCAAAAGACTAACTACAGATCTGGTGAATATATAAAAAGAAAAGATTAGGTAAAAAGGGGGCAAGCCGAAACTAGCAGAGGTGGCCGCACAAGGGCCAGACCGGCCCAGCATAGGGCGCCTCGTGAGCGGGAGCACGCTTTTGAAACCCGGCCACGGGGGCCCACCTGGCAGGGACGTCGGGGAGCCGAAGTGGTATGGGACACTCCTGGCCATCCGATCATATGTCGATCAATGACAAGGTGTCGTGTCCTACCTCGCCGAGGGCTCGCAAGGCGGAAACCCTAGGCGGAGATGGGCGGTGGTGGGGGGTATACCTGGGGGCTCGCCAGTGGCCGAGGAGGTGCCAAGAATTGCGGCGCGTGGTGGCAACCACGACGATGGGAGGCAAGAAGGGATTCCGCGCCAGGAGCTTGCTCACGCATGGGTGCCCGATGAGGGGCACGAGAGCTCGCCAGAGTTAGGGCCAGCGATGCCTGCATGTTGTCAACACCCGGATTTTTCAATCCTAGATGCCTGTTATGCCATACATCGCAATCCCAGGATTACCATTTTTGTGACACATAACCGAATTGGATACCATAGTACATCATCCATTACAAACGATACATAAGTTCTTACACAAGTAGGGATCTCATGATCCAGTTCTTAATACAACATCAAGCAGCGGAATACGAAATAATAACGACAGCGTAGGCGAAGCTCCATCTTCGGGGTCACAGGCAATGCTGACGATGGGAGATGATCCTAGTTGTCGTAACCTGCCTGGGGTCCATCTTCCAAGTACACCTCTTCATAGTCTGGCCATGGGAATAGCCAGGGACAAAGCCATGAGTACTCTTTAAGTACTCGCAAACTAATACTAATAGGTAAAAGGGGTTTTTGGATAATAGGACACTAGGCTCTAGGGTTGTTTTGCAAAAGCCAGATTTATCTCTACTAAGTTCTAAATCTAGTCACAATTTTATAACTCCTAACTGGGATCTTGTATTTCATATCACAACTCTGTTGTGGTCAAGTCAAAGTCTTAATCCATTTCACAAGTCATTTTGAAAAGTCTGACGGGGGAACAGTATGGCCACTCCAACTGTCCATAACCGCGGACGCGGCTATTCGAATAGTTTGACACTCTGCAGAGATTGTACACTTTCACCACAACATTCGATACATCCGTCAGGAACAAATCCTGAATTCACCATACTCAGTATGCGGATAATCAATCCTAACCTTTCAATTACACGACCTAGTATAAGCACCTCTCCTGTGAGTTTGGCCTCCCCACCATGACATACTGTCATCTTGGGTACTGCACAGGTGGACAATCTTCACAAGGTAGCCTCAGCTCAGACCTTGGCTATGAGGGAACTAATACTAAGGAATATAAGTTTCCAGTCAAGCCCTACCCAATATTCGGGTATTGTTGTTGTACGATAAAATTGGAATGGTATCGCATCCAGACAACCATCAGTTTTATAAAGGGCTAAGGCTCATGCCTCAACATTTTAATCACCAAAATCATCTGGTGTTCAGAAACACATGTCAAAACATCTCAGTAGAATGATCCATCATTCTAAGGTTTTCATAACCATTTTCACCAAGTATTCCCATATAAAGTTGATCAAGTTTTATTCTTAGCACTAGCATCTATAAGTGGGTAGGCACTAATGAGGGGTGGTAACTAGTGGAGTTTCAACTAAGTACAACCTTATATCTTAGGATGATATCAAGGTTTTCTAGCTTAGGCCAAATTTTATGCTCTTTATGCAACCTTCAGAATCTTTCTAGTATCTATAAGTCACTTATGTAAACTCTACGTAAGCTTTGCTAAAGAAATAATGTGAGAAGCTTGCAAATAAAACTAGGATTGGTTTATCAAGTGGGTATGATCACATATGCTTAAGGCATATAGTAGGCATAGTAACAAGTAGGGTTTTTTTTGCATCAGTAGGTTATCTTGCAAGGGTTAGCTTGCACATTCACTAGTAGTATTAGGCTTGCCTTGTGCAGAGCAGTATCCTCCTTCCTCCTCGTATCCTTGGTCGGTACTAGCGTCTATGAATAAATACGAGGTACACAATCACCAAACAATACTTAACTACTTGCAATCATCACGCACAAGGGTCCTATAGATGATCTAGCATCATCTCTAACATTACAGGGTGAAGGCTTGCTTTAATTCCTTTTATTTTTAGAAAAGTAATTTCTACTCATTGAAAAACTACTTAAGATTTAATATTCTCCAAACCAAACTTGGGATCATGTTGACACATGTCATCACCACATATTGTAGTCCATGGGAATGTGATTTAAAGTGGTGTCACAATTTAATAAGGTTTTACCCTTTTATTTTAATTGATTAATGTGGCTAGAAATGCTTATGTACCATTCTTTTATTACTTGAATATTATTTCTGCAAGTAAACCTATATATTTTTATATATTCTGAAAGGTATGGTCAAATGTGATTTTTGAGACTTGGAATCAACTCAAAAGCTATTATGGTTTAAATTTGAAAAATGTTTGAATGCAGAAAAGCTTCTGCCTTGTTATTTTTAAAATGGGTGATCTATAGATCCAAATGACTTGAATCCAATGGGCTTGGATTCAGCATTCACATACCTTTCCAAAAAAATTGGTTTCATTGAATTTGGTGCACTGAATCGATCTGGGTTGATTTTTGAATTTGGATACTGAAGTGTGTTTGAATTTAGATAGAAAAAGTTTGATTTGAAAAACTGGGCTGCACGGGAAAAGTTAACGGGCCGGCCTGCTAAGCGCAGTGCTCCCGCGGGCAGCTTAACTGGGTGTCCCCACTCGTCAGTGACATAGGGCTGGGCGAAGCAGCATGGGGAAACGTGGATCGTTCGATCTAGTTCTAATCCAACGGCTGGGAGTCATCGTCGACGCGAGACAACGCCGGCGAGAACGAAACCTAGCGCGGCCAGTGGGGGTTGCTGGGGACTCACCGGGGAACTGGAGAGGGTCGACGAGGCGAGCGAACGACGAAGTCGACGACGGCGAATCTCCTGTTACCGATGGCTTCTCCTGGGGCGGCTCCAATCGCTGGCTCCCTTCTTCTCCAGAGGCGGCGGGCTCCGGTGAAATTCCGGCGGGGTGGTGCTCGCCTTGCTCTAAGAACGGTGTGGCACGATCAGTGATGAGAGGGGAGTGAGATGGTGTGAAGAAATCGTGCGGGGGTGGCCTCTATTTATAGTCGAGTGAGGGGACCGTCGGGGCGCACGGTGAGCTCGTCGGGGGCGAGGTTACAGGCGGCTAATGGCATGGGCAAGGGTAGGGGATGGTGCGGTGTCTCCTGGCGATGCTCAACGACATGGTATCGAGGCATGGGGCGGTGTGGTTTGGTCTGGAACGGGCGGTGCTCTACGCGGCAGAGGCGGCGTCTTCGACGGCGGGCGGTGGCTGTGCGGCACGGGGCGGCAAACGGGGATGTCTGGTGGTCTCCTGGGTTGATGGTGATCATGTGTGCACGCGGTGAGGGCGGCGCACGGTCTATGGGAGCTGGTCGAGGGTCGTGCTCTGGCGCATGCTCGACATGGTCTCTGGCGGTCTGGGCGCGGCTTGTGCGCGTGGTCCAGGGCTTGGCAACTCTTGCGGCTGGGACAGTGAGTGGCGGTGGACGGTGGGCTGCCTCCCATACATTCTGGCTAGGCTTGCTACTGCTCCTATCTTGCTGTCGACTATGGGGTGGCAAGGGTGTGCTCGGCTGTTCACCATTGATGGCAATGGCAAGCTCAAAGTGGTGCTAGTGCTTGGCTAATCTTTCTAGATGATGTACTGAGCTGGTTGTGAGCTAACTAGGGAACAAGTTAGGCAAGAATCACTGCTCACAATAGTGTTTGATGTTTGTTTGATTTGTGTCTACAACCAGTTTGATTTTTTGAACAAGGAAGGGCCTCGAAGGACCCCAGTGCTGCCAATTGATAACAGTCGGTCGGTTACATTTTACAAACAGGACCTAAAAAGAAAATAAGAAGGAAAGAAGTCCTAAACATATGCACGAAGGACCCTAATATTTTCCTGAACAAAGCAATCAGGTCCTTTGACCAACCCACCGACGAAGGAGCCTCGCCGCCGGCCATCTTGCTCCCGCCGGGGATGCACCACTTGGCGAGAAGAAGACGGAGAGCGCCGGCGCAGGGCTCCCAGAGATCCTCCATCCTGGAGGTCGCAAGCACGCCACAGGGGCGCGCGATCTTGCCGCTCTTGCGGCCGAAGATGCCTATGGCCGCCATGGCCACACGGCGATGAGCTCGGTGCAGCAACAACCTGCGCAGAGCATCAAGACCAGCATCCAAACCAACTTCCCCCTCGCCACCTTGGCCGCCCGGGATGATGCTTCGAGCGATGGAGATGATGAAGCGCAGGCAGAGGAGATTATTAGGAAGATCCGCCGCCAGGGATCTCAGCCGCTTCCTCCATGGAAGACGGGACAAGAGCCAAAGCGGACTCCAGCCGGCGCTACACCAAGGCACCGAGCTGTATGAGGATCTTCGCGAAGCTCCGGAGACAGACGCCGGCCAGACGCACCTCCCTTCCGCCTCGCCGCCACGGCCGGCCAGGAACAGGAGGAGCAATGACACAACAATCCTGAATAGGAGCTCGCAGGGGGGACCTTATTGCGGAGATCTTCGAGGAAGCCACCGCCGGCGATGGATCTGACCACCACAGCTCCGTCGACGAGGAAAGCACTCGAACTGCACAGGGATCGGCCCAAGAATCCCCATGCCCTACTCCAACTACACGGCAAAGCGCCGGGAAAACTACACCTAAACCTAACTCCTACTCCGGCGCCTCTCCTTCGCCATCTCCGGCCGGCAACGCTGCCGGAGACCGCTCGGGATCGGCCCGGAAAAGCTGGGGCGACTCTCAAGGAGAAGGGGGGTGAGGAGGAGAGAGGAGAGAGGGGGTCACGTTTGGCACGATGTACTAGCCTGCAACCTGTTTGATGAAATGGCCGCATGAAATCAAGTTTTGAATTTTGAAAATATTTTTTGTGGGTTTGCTATATTGGTGCTGGTGAATCTGGAGATGCTGGGGTTTTGAAAGTTGAGCTTGTTTGAGTGGTTTTTGAATAAGTGGGATCTTCCCAGATGATAAAGATTCAATTTTGAATTGTCATTTAAACTGTGCATTTGAAAGTTTCTGGATGATCACAAGGTGGGCCTTGATACTTTGTTATGAGTACATTCAAGGGGTGCAAGGATCCAGAAAAGTTTCTATTAGGTTCTGAAAGTTTGAGACAGCCAAAGTAGGCATGAGAGTTAAATTGGTCCAAGTGACCATTCATTTAATATATGTGTTTTGATTTACTTGTCTTTAGGAAAAGTGTGGGAAATGTTTTAGATGATGTTTATTTCATCTAAGAAACATTTTACAAGCAATGAAACAAACAAACAAGGTGGTTTAATTAATGCATACACATATGGATGCATTCCAAATTTTAATTAGAAAAAGTTTTTGTTAACCCTAATTTTGATGATTAAAATTTGATGATCCAAGCTTAGTATTTTTGGGATGTTACAAACCTTCCCCCCTTAAACAAAATCTCGTCCCGAGATTTGAAAAAGGACGGAAAGATTACCTAGGATTTGAAGAGATCTGGAAACTCCGTCCTGATGTGATCTTCACGCTCCCAGGTAGCTTCCTCTTCTGTGTGGTTGCTCTACTAAATCTTGAGAAACTTGATGCTTCGGGTTCGGGTAGTTCGGAAAGCTTCTTCCAAAATGCGGATGGGCACTTCGGAATAGGTCAGGTCATCGTTGATCTCTATGGTTTGATGATCGATATTCTTGAACACTTCGGTCTTCTCGGGGACTTCGAGACACTTGCGAAGTAACGAGATATGGAACACATTGTGCACAGCTGACATCTCTTCAGGTAGTTCCAATTGATACGATACCTCTCCTCGACGGTTCAGAATTTTGAAAGGTCCGATATATCTGGGTGCTAACTTTCCTTTGAGTTGGAAACGCTGCATTCCCTTCAATGGCGACACTTTCAGATAAACAAAATCTCCTATATTGAAGGCGAGGTCTCGACGTCTCTTGTCAGCATAACTCTTCTGTCGGGATTGGGCGGTCTTGAGGTGCTCATGAATCTTGTGAACCTTCTCTTCTGCTTCTCGTAGGATGTCGGGTCCGAAAATCTGACTCTCTCCTACTTCCGACCAGTTCAAAGGGGTGCGACACTTTCTTCCGTACATGAATTCAAAGGGGGCCATTTGCAAACTGGCTTGGTAACTGTTGTATGAAAATTCTGCAAACGGCAGACAGTCTTCCCACTTGGATCCATATTCTAACACGCATGCTCTCAGCATTTCTTCGAGTATTTGATTTACTCGCTCCGTTTGTCCATCGGTCTGAGGGTGATACGCGGTACTGAAATCTAGGCGGGTTCCTAAACCTTCTTGGACTTTCTTCCAGAATCTCGAGGTAAACTGAGTTCCTCTATCCGATACTATGTTCATGGGGACTCCATGCAAACAACGATCCTAGCGATGTATAACTCCGCTAGTTTCGAACTCTGATATGTGGTTTTGACGGGCAAGAAATGGGCGAATTTGGACAATCTGTCCACTATGACCCAGATAGAGTCATTTCCCCTACTAGAAGTAGGTTGTCCAGTGATTAAGTCCATTCCTACAGAATCCCATTTCCATTCCGGAATTTGCAAAGGTTGCAACAATCCAGCGGGTCTTTGATGTCTTTCCTTGACTCGCTGACATATATCACACTTGGCGATATAGCTTCCGATTTCTCTCTTCATCTTATGCCACCAAAATTGCTCTTTTAAATCTTGATACATCTTAGTTCCTCCGGGATGGATAGAATAAAGTGTATCATGAGCCTCCTTCAAGATAACTTCTTTCAACTCAGAATCTGATGGTACACAAATGCGTCCTTTGTACCACAGAACTCCTTCTTCGTCCTCAGTGAATCCGGGTACTTTGCCTATACCGATACGATGCTTGATTCCGTTGATACTGGCATTTCGCTTCTGCGCCTCTTTAATCTGACTGATGAAAGTGGGCTGAAGTTCTATGCTAGCCAAAAATCCTTCACTTACTAATTCTATTCGAAAATCTTCCATTTCCTTGTGCAAACTTGGTTGCTCCTTCAAAATCATGGAGTTCAAGCGGCACGGCAATCTGCTAAGGGCATCGGCTACCACGTTGGCTTTACCAGGGTGATAGTGAATGTCCAGGTCATAATCCTTGATTAGCTCAATCCATCTTCTCTTCCTCATATTCAACTTCTTCTGAGTGAATATATACTTTAGGCTCTTATGATCTGAATAAATCTCACAACGGTTTCCCATCAGGTAATGTCTCCATGTCTTCAGGGCTAGAACTATGGCTGCGAGTTCGAGGTCATGGGTTGGGTAGTTTTGCTCATGTTTCTTCAATTGTCGGGATAGATTAGATATAACTTTGCCTTTTTGCATTAGCACACATCCGAGACCGATCTTGGATGCGTCACAATACACATCGAAGGGCTTCGTGATATCTGGCATGATCAAGATTGGGGCTGAAATCAATCTCTTTTTGAGTTCTTGAAAACTCGCTTCACATTTGTCGGTCCATTCAAACTTCTTGTCCTTCTTCAGCAATTGGGTCATGGGTCTAGTGATACTTGAGAATCCTTCTACGAATTTGCGGTAATATCCTGCCAATCCGAGAAATGCACAAACTTGGGTTTGAGTGGTTGGGGCTTGCCAATCTTCTACATCTTTCACTTTGGCAGGGTCAACGGCAATTCCTCCGGCTGATACAATGTGACCGAGGAATCCTACCTCCTGTAACCAGAATTCACATTTGCTAAACTTTGCATACAGCTGATGCTCTCTAAGGGTTCCAAGAATGGTCCTTAGGTGTAGCTCATGTTCTTCTTCTGATTTGGAATAAATCAGAATGTCATCGATGAAAACAACGACAAACTTATCCATGAAGTCCATAAAAATCTTATTCACGAGGTTCATGAAATAAGCCGGGGCATTGGTTAATCCAAAAGACATGACTGTATACTCGTATAATCCGTATCTGGTTGTAAAGGCAGTCTTTGGAATATCCTCTGCACGAATTTTGAGTTGATGATAGCCAGTTCTAAGATCAATCTTAGAAAACACCTGGGCACCGGTCAACTGATCAAACAAATATTCTATCTTGGGAAAGGGGTACTTGTTCTTGATGGTGACATCATTTAACTTCCGATAATCCGTACACAAGCGGTTACCTCCATCCTTCTTGTCCACAAATAAGACAGGTGATCTCCATGGTGACGCACTTGGTTGAATCAATCCAATTTCTAACATGGAATCCAGTTGCTTCTTCAGTTCTGCGAGCTCTGACGGGTTCATACTATAGGGTCTCTGGGCTATGGGTCCAGTTCCGGGGATTAGTTCGATGATAAACTCGATATCCCGATCTGGGGGCATACCGGGCAAAACATCTGGAAATACATCGGGTTATTCACAGACTATCTGGACTTGGTCAATGGTAGGTTGGGCTATACTTTTGTTACACTTGAATTGGCGAGGTAAGGTTTCAGATATATGCTCGACTGATATTCCGGCGGTACTGGTCATGGTGATGGCTTTCTTGGCACAGTCAATCAATCCCTTATGTTTGGACATCCAATCCATTCCTAGTACTACTTCCAAACCTTTAGTTCCGAGTACTATCAGATTAGCATAAAAATATATGCCATGGATTCGGCTAGGGACGGATTTGCAAATTTGCCTAGCCTTGGTGGTTTATCCGGGAAGTTGCACAATCATAACATGCTTCAATTTGGTTGGTTGAATTTTACTAGTGCAGGCAAATTCTTCGGTGACAAATGAATGCGGTGCACCAGAGTCAAACAACACCCTTGCAAGTACAGAAAACATACCCATCACGACGTTTGGCGCTGCCTGAGCTTCTTCAGCATGCATGAGAAAAAGACGGCCATTGCGGTTGAGTGAATTCCCTGGGACAAATCTTCTTCCTGGCTGGACACGACGCTGCTGCTGAGCTGGGGCATTAGCATTAGGGGCTGTAGCATTCTTCTTGTTGGGGCACTCGTTGGAATAGTGGCCTTTATTTCCACAGTCATAACAGGTCACTTGTGACTTGTCCTTGGCTGCGACAGGCACAACATTGCTTCCCGTCCTCGGGGAAGTGTTGTTGTTGGCGGTAGCATGGTTGGTGTTGAACTTGGGTGGGGCACGGGTGAAATTGCTAGAGTTGCCGGGGTTGTTGTGATTTCCTCCGGGTCTAGGGTTTCCACGGTTGGGGTAGGTCGGACGGGTCATAGGGGGTCTGTTGGTTCTTGTGGCAAATCCTGGAGATGGGTTAGGGCGATACTTTGGGGTCTGATGGGTTCCTGGTTGATGCATCATGCGACGTTTGCGGTTCTCATTGGCTTGGTTGATCTTTCCTTCCATCTGGATAGCAGAGTCGACAACGGCTTCAATATCAGCAAAGGAGATATTGACTAACACTGTCTGCATCTCGTCATGCAGACCATTCAGGAATCTTTCTTTCTTCTTGGCTTTAGTGTCTATCTCGTCCGGGGCATACCTAGCTAATGACAAAAAATTGTCACGGTATTCCACTACAGTCATCCTTCCTTGCTTCAGCTCTCTGAACTCGTCTCTCATTCTCTTGATCAAACCTGGTGGCACATGGGTTCTGCTAAACTTGACCTTGAATTCCTCCCAGGTCATCATCTGGCCTCTAGATATTGTGCGAACACTGTTACACCATGCCCTGACATCTCCGGCTAGATAATGGGTGGCGAACAGGACTTTCTCATTGGCTTCCACTCCGGCGACTTCTAAATTATTTTTCATGGTTTGCAGCCAATCATCGGCATCTAGGGGTTCTTCTGACTTGGTGAAAAGTGGGTTGTATTCTGGAAATTTTTGAGCTTAGATCCATGGTTGTCCTGATTTCCGTGGCCTTGGTTGTTGTGGGCTAGCTGGGCTATCTATTGTAGAGTGGCTAGGTTGGCTTGACGTTCCGCTCTTTCAGCTTCGCGGTCAGAAGTCAACATTTGCAGGATCTGCAACATCGGGTCCGGGACTGAACCACTTCCTCCACGTGGCATCTGAAGATTGAGATAGATCATGAGAAAAGAGGGAAATTGCTAAGGTTTTGGGTCTTTGAAAGTTTTAAAGGTTTGACTCAGATTTTTTTTCTAGCAACTTGCTTTTTCATTCATTCATGCACACGATACAACGCACACCACAACAAGGAAAAACAGATGGTTTTAAGAACCATTCTGGAATCTACGATACAGTGGGACCGAATACTACTCACTACGCTAGTGCTCAGTGCTACTACTCCTCGGAGTCTATGGCTTCATCATCTTCGTCATCCTCGATGAAGGCAAAATCATCCTCATCGGTTAAGAAGTCCATGGCCTGATCCTCCATAAAATCATCTTCATCGCTGAGATAGGAGTAAGGGTCTCCACGAAGATCCTCTCCGACATTCTCCCTTTCCTCCAACTTCATGTCTCTCTCGTGGATGGTCTCCTCCAAAGATGAGATGCGGTGGCGAAGACGGGCAATAATGCGCTCTTTCTTGTCGAGCTGACGGCGACGAGACTTGCGATCCTTTGCTAGCATGGCTATGGTCTGATCCTTCGTCTTGATGATGGCAGACTTGTGGTTGCAATAGTCACGGCAGTTGTCCAACTCCTGCTGACGATCATACATCATGAAACTAAGGTGTTCCAATTGAGTCTTCAGCTCGGGGTGGTATGGGGCTTCCAGTGGTTGTCCATTTGCATCACGCCTTGGGCAAAACTCAAAGCGAGTACCCTTGATCTGATTGATGCTCTGCCCACATAGACGGGAAAGAGCTTCCTGTATTGCTCTGGCCAGTCCATCGAGCCAGTTGTTTTCCCTCAAGGTAAACTGAATTCCCTCCGCAGTGGGAGGTTCAATCTTTCCTCGGAGACTTGCAACAATTATCCACTACAGATCTTCTCCTCCTTGATCATTGAGCTGAGCTCTGAAGAACTCGGGGTGCGGACGCTCCAGAAGTTCCGAAAGCTGATCCAGATCCCTCTCAAAGATAAGGTCTCCTCCATTCCCAAGTTGGTAAAACGTGTTGTACTTCACGTCCATCTATAAAAATAGAGGATGAGTAGATTTGCAGAGTGATCAAGTGTGTCAAAATTTTATGTATTTTGCAAGAGTTTTTGAGGAACATGAATTTTTATGAAAGAATCAAAGAGATAAGAATGAGAATAAGTTTTTGTAAATAGTGGTTTTCTTTGGTTTTGAAACTATGTTTTTGGTTCAAACGTCCAGTCTAACTAGGGTCTCCTATGGTCAGGATGGCTCTGATACCAACTTGTCAACACCCAGATTTTTCAATCCTAGATGCCTGTTATGCCATACATCATAATCCCAGGATTACCATTTTTGTGAGACATAACAGAATTGGATACCATAGTACATCATCCATTACAAACGATACATAAGTTCTTACACAAGTAGGGATCTCATGATCCAGTTCTTAATACAACATCAAGCAGCGGAATACGAAATAATAACGATAGCGTAGGCGAAGCTCCATCTTCGGGGTCACAGGCAATGCTGACGATGGGAGATGATCCTAGTTGTCGTAACCTTCCTGGGGTCCATCTTCCAGGTACTCCTCTTCATAGTCTGGCCATGGGAATAGCCAGGGACAAAGCCATGAGTACTCTTTAAGTACTCGCAAACTAATACTAACAGGTAAAAGGGGTTTTTGGATAATAGGACACTAGGCTCTAGGGTTGTTTTGCAAAAGCCAGATTTATCTCTACTAAGTTCTAAAGCTAGTCACAATTTTATAACTCCTAACTGGGATCTTGTATTTCATATCACAACTCTGTTGTGGTCAAGTGAAAGTCTTAATCCATTTCACAAGTCATTTTGAAAAGTCTGACGGGGGAACAGTATGGCCACTCCAACTGTCCATAACCGCGGACGTGGCTATTCGAATAGTTTGACACTCTGCAGAGATTGTACACTTTCACCACAACATTCGATACATCCGTCAGGAACAAATCCTGAATTCACCATACTCAGTATGCGGATAATCAATCCTAACCTTTCAATTACACGCCCTAGTATAAGCACCTCTCCTATGAGTTTGGCCTCCAAACCATGACCAACTGTCATCTTGGGTACTACACAGGTGGACAATCTTCACAAGGTAGCCTCATCTCAGACCGTGGGCGTGAGGGAACTAATACTAAGGAATATAAGTTTCTAGTCAAGCCCTACCCAATATTCGAGTATTGTGGTTGTACGATAAAATTGGAATGGTATCGCATCCAGACAACCATCAGTTTTATAAAGGGCTAAGGCTCATGCCTCAACATTTTCATCACCAAAATCATCTGGTGTTCAGAAACACATGTCAAAACATCTCAGTAGAATGATCCATCATTCTAAGGTTTTCATAACCATTTCACCAAGTATTCCCATCTAAAGTTGATCAAGTTTTATGCTTAGCACTAGCATCTATAAGTGGGTAGGCACTAATGAGGGGTGGTAACTAGTGGAGTTTCAACTAAGTACAACCTTATATCTTAGGATGATATCAAGGTTTTCTATCTTAGGACAAATTTTATGCTCTTTATGCAACCTTCAGAATCTTTCTAGTATCTATAAGTCACTTAAGTAAACTCTACGTAAGCTTTGCTAAAGAAATAATGTGAGAAGCTTGCAAATAAAACTAGGATTGGTTTATCAAGTGGGTATGATCACATATGCTTAAGGCATATAGTAGGCATAGTAACAAGTAGGTTTTTTTTGCATCAGTAGGTTATCTTGCAAGGGTTAGCTTGCACATTCACTAGTAGTATTAGGCTTGCCTTGTGCAGAGCAGTATCCTCCTTCCTCCTCGTATCCTTGGTCGGTACTAGCGTCTATGAATAAATACGAGGTACACAATCACCAAACAATACTTAACTACTTGCAATCATCACGCACAAGGGTCCTATAGATGATCTAGCATCATCTCTAACATTACAGGGTTAAGGCTTGCTTTAATTCCTTTTATTTTTAGAAAAGTAATTTCTACTCATTGAAAAACTACTTAAGATTTAATATTCTCCAAGCCAAACATGGGATAATGTTGACACATGTCATCACCACATATTGTAGTCCATGGGAATGTTATTTAAAGTGGTGTCACAATTTAATAAGGTTTTACCCTTTTATTTTAATTGATTAATGTGGCTAGAAATGCTTATGTAGCATTCTCTTATTACTTGAACATTATTTCTGCAAGTAAACCTATATATTTTTATATATTCTGAAAGGTATGGTTAAATGTGATTTTTGAGAGTTGGAATCAACTCAAAAGCTATTATGGTTTAAATTTTAAAAATGTTTGAATGCAGAAAAGCTTCTGCCTTGTTATTTTTACCATGGGTGATCTATAGATCCAAATGACTTTAATCCAACGGGCTTGGATTCAGCATTCACATACCTTTCCAACAAAATTGGTTTCATTCAATTTGGTGCAATGAATCGATCTGGGTTGATTTTTGAATTTGGATACAGAAGTGTGTTTGAATTGAAATAGAAAAAGTTTAATTTGAAAAACTGGGCTGCGCGGGAAAAGTTAACGGGCCGGCCTACTAAGCGCAGTGCTCTCGCGGGCTGCTTAAGTGGGTGTCCCCACTCGTCAGTGACACGGGGCTGGGCGAAGCGGTATGGGGCAACGTGGATCGTTCGATCTAGTTCTAATCCAACGGCTGGGAGTCATCGTCGACGCGAGACAACGCCGGCGAGAACGAAACCTAGCGCGGCCAGTGGGGGTTGCTGGGGACTCACCGGGGTACTGGCAAGGGTCGGCGAGGCGGGCGAACGACAAAGTCGACGACAGCGAATCTCCTGGTACCGGTGGCTTCTCCTGGGGCGGCTCCAATCGCTGGCTCCCTTCTTCTCCAGAGGCGACGGGCTCCGGTGAAATTCCGGCAGGGTGGTGCTCGCCTTGATCTAAGAACAGTGTGGCACGATCAGTGAGGAGAGGGGAGTGAGATGGTGTGAAGAAATCATGCGGGGGTGGCCTCTATTTATAGTCGAGCGAGGGGACCCTCGGGGCGCACGGTGAGCTCGTCGGGGGCGAGGTTACAGGCGGCTAATGGCATGGGCAAGGGTAGGGGACGGTGCGGTGTCTCCTGGCGATGCTCAACGACATGGTCTCGAGGCATGGGGCGGTGTGGTTTGGTCTGGAACGGGCGGTGCTCTACGCGGCAGAGGCGGCGTCTTCGACGGCGGGCGGTGGCTGTGCGGCACGGGGCTGCAAACGGGGATGTCTGGTGGTCTCCTGGGTTGATGGTGATCGTGTGTGCACGCGGTGAGGGCGGCGCGCGGTCTGTAGGCGCTGGTCGATGGTCGTGCTCTGGCGCATGCTCGGCATGGTATCTGGTGGTCTAGGCGCGGCTTGTGCGCGTGGTCCAGGGCTTGGCAACGCTTGCGGCTGGGACAGTGAGTGGCGGTGGACGGTGGGCTGCCTCCCAGACATGCTGGCTCGGCTGTTCACCATTGATGGCAATGGCAAGCTCACAGTGGTGCTAGTGCTTGGCTAATCTTCCTAGATGATCTACTAAGCTGGTTGTGAGCTAACTAGGGAACAAGTTAGGCATGAATCACTGCTCACAATAGTGTTTGATGTTTGTTTGATTTGTGTCTGCAACCTGTTTGATGAAATAGCCGCATGAAATCAAGTTTTGAATTTTGAAAAGATTTTTGGTGGGTTTGCTAGATTGGTGCTGGCGAATCTGTAGATGCTGGGGTTTTGAAAGTTGAGCTTGTTTGAGTGGTTTTTGAATAAGTGGGATCTTCCCATATGATAAAGATTCAATTTTGAATTGTCATTTAAACTGTGCATTTGAAAGTTTCTGGATGATCACAAGGTGGGCCTTGATACTTTGTTATGAGTACAGTCAAGGGGTGCAAGGATCCAGAAAAGTTTCTGTTAGGTTCTGAAAGTTTGAGACAGCCAAAGTAGGCATGAGAGTTAAATTGGTCAAAGTGACCATTCATTTAATATATGTGTTTTGATTTACTTGTCTTTAGGAAAAGTGTGGGAAATGTTTTAGATGATGTTTATTTCACCTAAGAAACATTTTACAAGCAATGAAACAAAAAAACAAGGTGGTTTAAAATAATTTCAATATCAATGCATACACATATGCATGCATTCCAAATTTTAATTAGAAAAGTTTTTGTTAACCCTAATTTTGATGATTAGAATTTGATGATCCAAGCTTAGTATTTTTGGGATGTTACACATGTCGGAAAGGGGGACATGGTTTGGAAGAGGAGGAAGAGGAGATCTCAATACGGTGACATGCAGGGGGAAGGGAGTGTAGGGAGGAGCCCATAGCTCATATATTGAGAATGGCCGAGAGGACACCTTTCCTCTCTTCTCCTGTCCAGTACATAGCTAGGGAGAGGGAGAGGGTGCTCTGGGAGGTAATCTAGAGTGGTGGAAGCAACTGAGGAGGGGAGAGGGACTGTATTGGCATGTGGCCTTATAAACCGAAGTGAGGGGTCTATGGTGGACAATGTCCATGTTTGGGCATGGGCAAGGGTGCTGCTGCTGGTTGGGCAATGTGGGTGGTGGTGGGCATGTGTGGGGCCCTATATACGACCATAGATGGACAAGGGCTACCGGGGGAAGATATTTGCAAGTTTTTTATTAAGCATGTGACCTCTCTCTCTCACTCAAGCACATGGGACAAGGAGGGAGGGGTGCTACAGTAATTTTACTATAGTGCTCGACTAGGAAGGGTTGGTGCTGTGTTATGGAAGTTTGTCTAGCAAGCTTGGAGGGATTTTGAGTTGGGTTGCATCAAGGTTTGGGTGATTTTGCAAACTTGGTCAATGTGGGGCTTGTGAAGGAAGTTGAAAATTTTGGATATATCTAGGTGATAAAATGGTACTGGTAGATAGAGTAGGTCAATTTATCTCATCAATATTTATTTGGGATTTTTATAATGATTATAAGTCTATTTAGAAGAATTTATTCATAAAGTGCAGAAATGGATTATGGAAGCTAATGTAGTATTTTACATTGGTAAAGGTTGGTTTTTGATGTGATATGGTCCTAAATACCATATTACACCTTGGAGAATTTATTTGGAATTTATTGAGATGGAAAAGTATTTTTAAGGAACTATTTCTTGTTACTGCCATTTAAGAAAAAGGGCAAAAAGAAATAATAAAAGATCTCAAAAATATTTATTTTTGAGTTTGGAAAGTAGGGTATGATATATATATTTCAAATGTGCATTGAGTTGGCAAAGTGATTTGGAGAAAAATAAACTTGTCTTTATAGACAGAGGTTTTGAGAATTTTGCAAGATAATGAATTTAATTTGTTTGATGATCCAAATAATTATGGTAATTATTTGGGGATGGTTCTATTCAAGGTATATGTTTTATAATTGATTTATATCTCCATGCCATCTTGGTTTTTGAAGATTTGTGGTGAAAAAGGATGGAAACTAGATTTTTGGGAATCTATGGTTTTGTAGTTTTCATGCCACCTAAACATAAGGGGTATATGGATGGATAGACAAATTTATGTAGATGATTATGGAGGCAAGGGTTGGGATTAGATGTATTTGAGGTGATATAGAAGAGATGGCAATCTTTGTTGAAAATAAGGCTGACATAACAGATACATCATGATGCCTCATAAACCCTGTGGGTGTAAGAAGCACAAAGCTTCGATGAAAACAAGTGAAGTAGCGGTTGTTATACCATGGTTATTATATCATAACCATACAAGGATTTGGTCAAGGGGAGGTGGCATATAGATGTGAGCTTCTTCCAAAGTAGGCAAGATGAGAAGATTTGTAGAAGAGATTATTATCTTGACTAGAAAACCATCATGGATTAGTGGGAATTAGAATGGCTTAGCCAAAGGAAAAGGTGGGATTTGTTAGTAATAATGATGTACTACAATATGGTTCAAGTACATTCTCAAGAATGCATATAGGTTGGAAAAGTTAGAGCTCCAAAGATTGAATCTAGATAAGAAATCCAGACTTAGCCTTTTTGGCAGATTTAGAGTTTTAGACTAGAGTATGAGTGTAGATTAATTTGAGGGGAGGCTAGTTTCCAATCTCATGATAAAGGGGATGATGTTGAAGTGTTAACTAAGTAGATAGGATCCATGCTTAGATTGGGTCTTCACTGAGTTGGAAACTATCAAAAGGGATTATCCCTGATTGATCTGATTAGGAGAGGAGATGATCACCTTAGTGGCTTAGGGTAGATCCAGATTTGGATGCTTGGTTTGAGGTTGTTGATCACAAACATATATTGGGTCCTAGGCGATGATCTACTAGAATATCTCACTCTAGTTCCTAAGCAAACAAGGCAATCAGCAGATCAAGGCAATTCATCAGACAGCAGATCAAGGCAATTCATCTAATCAAACTTGTCAAACTAATACTAAGGTTACCATCAAGCCTAGCTTGAGGTAAGGATGGGTGTTTTGAATAGGTTGTGTTTTGAAGTGAGATAAGGACTTCATGGTACTTCTACCACGATTGGAAAGAGAAGGTTTTAGTAAAGACCTTGGAAAACCTAGGGACAAGAGTAGCTAGGAGTTCTGTCTTGAAAACATAAGGAGATTATATATAGGTCTTTATAGTTTTCTTAATAGAAACTAGTAAAGTATTTTGTTTTGTCAAAATCATCTTGGCTCAGGTTTTTGAAATGCCAGAACATTTGAGAATATGAAAGATGAGCCAAGACATCTCTTTTTTAAAATAGCTTTTGTAAACTAGTGTTGGGTTAAGGAGTACACAATCAGTTGCATGAACACAAGCAAACAAGTAAACAATCATTGCAATATATAACAAGAAAAAGTTTTTGTTCCCCTTGATTTTGGCCTTT
Organism: Avena sativa; assembly: GCA_916181665.1. Lineage (NCBI taxonomy): Eukaryota > Viridiplantae > Streptophyta > Magnoliopsida > Poales > Poaceae > Avena > Avena sativa. The sequence continues at coordinate 141,748,573 of OV702279.1, read as the reverse complement.
TGGGCATCAAATCAGGGTTGCTGAAATTGGGATGTTACATAAATATCCATTAAAACTAATTAAATTACTATAGCAATTTTTACATTGGAAAAGTTGGATATAACAACATATTAATGTCTTATATGAAATTCTAAATCCATAGATACTTTATTTGTATTTTTTATCTACACATAATTTACTATGACTTATTTACTATAATGGGCTATTAAACTATTTAAATTTATTACCTATTATCTATTCTCCAAAAGATAGATCTAACCATATATTATTAAAATACATTAAGGTATCTTCAATTTGATATATTATTCATATTTTTATGACCTATGAATAATTTATTATGGATTTAAAACTCAAAAAGGTCATTAAAACTATTTAAATTATTGCATTAAAGGCATACTACAAAAATTATATATGATCTCATAATAACATTCTACATATTTTTATGAATCCATATGTATGGCATTCGCTATTTTTGGACATTTAAATAATTTTCCATGATTTTTACAAATCTAGTGAATTTATGGCTATTTAAATATGAAAAAAATTAACCGACGTTCACCAGCTTGCTAACCTGCTAACTGGGAAAGTCACGATGACATGGCGGGCGTGGAGTGGTTCGTACCACTTCGGAGCTGCCGGTCTAATATGAACTGTCAGATTCAGATCTGTCGGCAGGGAACAAAAGGCTCCTAGAATCACCGGTGATGACGTCACTGCGGCGGAGATAGACTGTGGCGCTGCTCAGACGGCGATGGTGGAGTGGGTTCTAGCGATCTTCCGGGACGGCAGAATCTATGACGAGGAGTGGCATAGCATGGTGGGTTATAGGGTGACCAAGGCGCCATGTTTTGCTCCCAGAGGCGATGGCACACGATGAATAGAGGCGTCAGTTGTCTATGGACTCCGGCGATGCGGCGTCGAGCAATTCTTGTCGATCTAGTGATCTCGTGATGGGGAAAACCGAACAAGGTGACGTAGTGGAGTATGGGCAAGAAAACTGAAGGGAAAACATGGATCGGGTTCGATAGATACCTCGAGTTCCTGGAGGCAGCAATGGCGGCGGTGTTGGACGGGATCAAGTCGAGCACATGGCCTAGGGTTTCGCGATTCGATAAAGAAAAACAAATGGAAGAGGGGTAGGGGTATTTATAGAGATTTCTGCATGGAGATGGGTCTGTGATTTGGCCGAATCAATGAGGAATCTTCGGGGATTCGGTACACTCGTGTTCTTCACGGACTCCACCGGCAGGAAGGGGATGAGCGGTGGGTCCCGCGTGTCAGTGGAGAGAGAGAAAAAAAACAAGGGCTGCTGCGGTTTGAGGCTGTTGCGATGGGCCGGCCCAGTTGGCCAGCTGGGTGCGCGCGCGACAGAGAGAAGGGGAGGGGGAGGGGCGCTTGGTCTGGTCCGGTCTAGTTGGTTAGGTTAATTTGATTTTTTTCTTATCCTTTTATTCTTTTTCTATTTTTACAATTCATTTAACTACAACCCCAATTGAGTTGCCATTTTTTTCTAAATTTTTTCTAATATTCTATATATCATTTTAGGTTCATTTTTGTAGTCTTTTATATAGTTTGATATTAGTGTATTTATATATCCTTTTTTGTACTTTTGTAGGAGTACTTTGGTAATTTAAAAATAGGGTTTGGCAAATGGGGTTTAACTTAAGAACTTGCATTAATGCCTGGATCATGAAAGCAAAGCAAACACAAAAGCCTTGGATCTTCTCAAATCTTCCAAACCAATGTGGTAGTCATCCACTTATTTTAATGTGTCTTAGTGAATTTCAAACAAATCCTCAAAGTTTCTTTTCGTTCAAAAATTTCAACAAGATCAAAAAATTCAATCAGCTTATTAATTTTATTTAACATTCCAAAATTAGAAAATTTTGGGATGTTACATGTCGTTTCTAAGCCAGTTGTCCTAGTGTTGAGTTCTTTAGAGTTGTGCATGTTGTGAAACCCTAGTTCCCTTTTGCTCTTAACCAACTGAGAGATTCCTCTTCATCATTATCTCTCTATCTTATGGGCCCATAATATCAAATTGTTTGTTCCATAGTGTTTAGTTCTAGGCTTCAAGGATTCCTTTCACCTCGTGTGCCTCCTTTTTGTTTTTTTGGTACTTCAGAAGACATTTCTTATTTTTGAAGCTACCTTGTGATAACTACTTTGTAGTGTGCGTTGTGTTACTCAAGTAGTGGTTACTCCTTTCTTTTGATTTTAACCCTTGGGATTGAACCAAAGATCCCTGATTGTGCTGGATTCTGGTGTGGTGAATCTTGTACATGAAGCTAACCTTTAACCCAAGATCCATTCCTTTGACCCCTATTGTTATTGTGCACACATTACCTCGGGATGGATGGTATTACAATTATAGCCTTCAAGCTTGCGGTCTTTGTTGCGATTGAATTGTGACAACCAAGGACTTCCCCTACCACTAGCCATGGAAGATGTTCTTTAATGGAACCAAATAGATCATGACAAGAGTACTCCTCGTAGAGTCTCCCATCTATATTCGTGACTCTTCCACACCTTACCTTTTCTATGCATTGGTTTTCGGAAGATTGATAATCTATGCGTCCACATCTCGGGATTCTATCCTGAGCATGTTCCTTCCCTTGTTGTTTTCCGACCTTTTGTCTACCAGTTGGTAGCCAAGTATTAAATGTGCATTCGTGTCTTCCAATGCAAGATACACTTGTGGTTTGTCACGAAAGACCATTTCGGGATGTCAGGAGCAACAAACTCCAGTACCTCATCATTTCTAGGACTAGGTCAAAGGGTTGTAGTCCACAGATCTAGAGGCCTTGTTAGCTTCTATCTGTTCCACCTTAAAGTATCACCCTCTTACATACTAAGAGGTTGTGCTGAGATTCATGACCCTCTAAATGAAGTGATGCTTTTGCATATTATTACCCACCCTTCCTATGTGAAGGGAATATACCCGAGAGGCAATAATAAAGTGTTTATTATCGTATTCCTTATTTATGATAAATGTTTATTTTACATGCTATAATTGTATTAATACGGAAACGTTAATACATGTGTGTTTAATAAACAAACAGAAAGTTCCTAGTTATGCCTCTCTCATAAACTAGCTCGTTGATTAACAAGATGATCAAGGTTTCCTGATCATGGACATTGGATGTTGTTAATAACGAGGTCACAACATTAGTGTAATGGTGTGATGAACATTCATATGAAGTATAGCATTACGATAAAAGTCATTGAGTTTATATTGCTATAACAACTTACGAAGTGATCCTAATCCCTAGACCATGAGATCATGTCAATCACTAACACCGGAAGAGTTATTTATAACATCAAACGTCACACCGTAACAGGGTGATTATAAAGATGGGTTCAGAACTACTAAAGTGTTATGTTGAGGCCCATGGATCGAGAGTGTAATTTGTGCATCCCGATGACAGATAGATATGCTCTAGGCCCTCTCGGTGATATCACATTAATTAGCTTGCAAGCAAGTGACTTGATCACTAGAATGTTATATCACGGGAACGAGAAAAGAGTGCATGTCAGTAACAAGATCAAACTAGGTGTGGAGGTACTGATGATCGAATCTCGTACATGTAATATATCGCGAAACAAATGGATTAAGATACTAGCGTAAAAGGTTCTCGCGATCACAAGAAAGTCATCGCTGAATGTGTGTGAGTCAGTATGGGTCTCCAGATCCCGCTTCTGATTATTGATCCGAGAGGAGTCTCGATCATGTCCGAATTATTTTCGAATCATAGGGTGACACACTTAAGAGACACTGACATCCATTTGGACAAAAGTTTCATGCCGGAAAGAATAACAAGCGCAGGAATTATTTCACTAGATACCGAAACAGGTTTTTGGGTGAAATTGTAGAAAATGTTTTTGCATGTGAAATGAAATACTAGCAAGGGGATATATGAGAATGTTTGTCATTAAAGTAATTGACAAAATTCTGAATAAATAAAAGGAGTTTTATTTAATGAGAGTTTGCATTAAATTTGGTGGAAATTTAATGGGAATTTGAGTGGGTTTTTGAGTGGAGGAAATTGAAAGGCATTTGTTTGAGTGGAGTGTCCACCCACATGAATGAAAGGAGGGGAGGGGGCAGCCCCATGGCTGGGCGCATGGACGCTTGGGTGCCCCCCTCTCCCTATGAAAGGAGCCCCCTCCCTCTCTCTCACTCACACCTCCTCGTGAAGGATCTCTCTCCCCCTCTAGTATTTATCCCCCATGGTCTTGGACTAGCAAGATACATTTTCCTGGTGGCTTTTAGGCAAGAAAGATTTGTGCTTCCGCTGCATCGCTGGAGCGAGGAGGAGGAGGTTGCTCGGTGCCTCGGACGTGTGTGCGAGCACGGATGCGCCGCTAAGTTGTGGTGCTAACGACTTGCTCTCGATCTTGAGATCGGCAAGAGATCGTCTACATCAACCACGAGTTTGGACTCGTTAAGCTTTGTCGGTCTTCAAGGGTATGTTCTCCATGGATATACATTCGCCTGTTGTTTGTATCTAGTAGATAGATCTTGGTACATAGTTTTTCCCATCGTAAGAAATTTTTTGTTTTCTATGTTGCGATCCCTACAGTGGTATCAGAGCCGGATCTATGCGTAGGTGCTTTGCACGGGTAGTACACATATGTATATGTGGGCTATTATGATCATTTTATTGCTTCTTAGTTGTACTTTGGATATTGGTAGCATAGTGGGATGAAGCGGCATGGACAAACTTTACATGTCATCGCACATGAGACCTATTCCACGCTTGACATGCAACTAGTATTGCATAAGTGGCTAGCGGGTGTCTCTCTCTCCTACTATAGTCAATATCTAGTTTGCAACGAGTTGTCAACAATTTGATTATACTCGTTTTGGTTCATGTTCGTAGGTAAGAATGGTTCTATCTTCGAAAGCCCTAAGCTACATAAAACTTGAAATTGATAAATTAGAGGGGTCTAGTTTAGATTGTTGCTAGGCTAGTGTCATGATATGGTGATGTTGTAAGTATAAGTATAAGTCAATGCTCTTACAACACACATAACGTGTAAGTTCCGTAGACCTTGGCCTTACACATAGAGGTATGATGGCGATCAAGTGCAAGAACCATATCATTTCACTTATTAACATGTGGTGTTTGTTGCATCTTATGTTGCTTGTTTGGTATTTTATTAGCATAATAAGATGATCCCTCATTTAGATATCAAGATAAAAATGTGTTCTTCCTTAAGTTTGCACCGATTATGTTTCGTCGCTTCAAGACATCATGTGATGATCGGGTGTTCTTGGATCCACGATCATATTTCGGGTGTAAGACAGTTACACACGCGAATACTAAGGTTCTTACTTGGCGAGCCTAGCATGTACAGACATGGCCTCGGAACACGCATAGAAAGGTTAAGCATCAGTCAGATGAAAGATATGATGCCCATTTGATGCTCGCCTTTGAATCTATACCGACTCACGTGATGATCGGGCTTGGTGTAGTGGATTTGGTTCATGTAATCACCAAAAAGACCCGAGGGGTGTCGTTTTTGAGTGGGAGTTCATTTCTAATTTGGATTAGAAGAACTCACTTTATCATAAATTAAATCAAAGTGAAGTTGCATAATTTGTTGTACTCATTGGCATTCATTCACCACCTTATGCATACTTGTAATTGAGATAATAGAACTATAGAATTCTGGATATATACTTTTTGAACTAGTATCGTATTGTGTTGAGTGTCAATCTAATGTTTAAAGTCCTATTGCAAACTTTCATCAAACTCCTTTTTTTTAATTCTGTGAAATTTGATAATTAGTATTAAATCGTGAGTAACAATTCCAGTGTTAGTATCTTAACTATCATGTTTGCCTCCATGATTCTTGATTTAAATATCAAGATTATCTAGGAGCTGAAAGAATTGTTTCAGAAACCATCATGTGTGGCAGATATAACGATATCTGAAACAATGGTTTGGTTGCAATATGATAGAGTATAATATATGTTCTCATATTGGATGAGAATTTGCAAAGGTTGGAGATGTTAGACATCCTAATCATCCAAAATGAATTTGGAAAGTAATGTTATACTCACGATTCGCCTTTATAAGCTACAGTAGCTTGATCATGAAAGTCGTCATGATAAGGATGAATATAATATGTATGTAAAGTGTTTACTACACTAAAAGATTACCAAAGAATGGATTTTGAAAGAACGCCGATCATTTGATGATGGTGATCTACTTCAAAGTGCGAGTCCAAAGGTATTATTATTTGAATATACACGCTTTGGACTATGTGTCATGTATATGGCGCCACTGGTGATGTTGATAGATTATTTTAAAAGGAAAAGGAAATGCTGAAAGAGAATCTATAAAATATATTTGGCAGAAAAGAAAAGATTGGAAATATCCAATTTAGTTATATGGATGATATACAAGTTATGGTTGTATTCTTTGCTTGTTAAACAATGTGGTTCTTGGGTATTGGATACCGAATTGGTTGGTATGAAATTTCATACAGAACGACGCAATTCATGAACCACAATGGCCTAAGTAACTAGCAATAGAATATGTTATGATGTTCATCGAAAACAAACAAACCGTTGTTTGTATTTCTCGTTGACATCAAAGCTTTCCTTCAAGATTTGTTTTAATAATAGTTATTTAAATTAGGTAAAATGAGAACAAAGATTGTTCAAATAATTACCGTATTCGATATAAGATGGATGATTTACAAATCTATTTTGAGAAATCACATCCATAAAAACTAATGCTAAAATGTCGCAAGACAAATGATTGAAAGATCACTTACGAAGTGACATCACCGTTTAAATTATATTGGAAAGAAAACATGAAGAATCTCCATATTCCTGGATTTTTGGAGTATTTGATTTGATCAAGTGACGCTTGTGAGACTTTCCTCGGGATAATTAAAACTCCGTTCAAAGGCCAAAGAAGAACGAACGACTAAAATATTGGAATTTATGCATATCGATGTATGTATTCCATTATGTATAGTAGTAAGCGATGGATTTCAACTTAATATGATTTTTCCGGAAATTTGAGTGAATATTCACTTAATGAGAAATAAGTATGAAATATTTGAAAACGTTCAAAGACTTTCAAGATGAAGTGGAAAATCATTGTAACAAGAAAATAAATGGTTTATGATTTTATCATAAGGGATTTATTTGAGTTGCAATTGTAACAAGAAAATAAATGATTTATGATTTTATCATAAAGGGATTTATTTGAGTTACAAGTTTAGCAAAAACACCTAGATTTGCATCTCCCGAAACACCATAGGAATATGGAGTGTTTGAGATTTGTAATGAAACCTTGTGTGACATGGTTGGATCAAAGGTGTTATTTATAAAACTGTCATTATATTTTAAAAGATTAAGGCTTTAGAGACTACCGCTTTTACACTGAAAAGAGCTCCATCTTGATCCATTGAAATGACACCATATGAGTTATAGTTTGGGGTAAAACCCAAGTTGTCTTTTCTTAAATTTTGGTATGCTAAGCATAAGTAAGATGTTTACAAACAAAGTCGGATAAGAATGTCTTTGTAGGTTATTTCGGATAACCATTGGGTATTCCTCTATAACACCGAGGACAAAAGGGTTTGTCGCTTGAAATGTGAAGTTTCTTGAAAAAGGAATTTTTTGCAAAAGTTAATTGGGAGGACAATAGAACTTTGATCAGGCTAACGAACCTTAGCTAAATGTGCTGAGTTGCGCAGTGCCAGAAATCGCTCCGGAGGCAGCCATAATGCTCATAGCTTATGTGCCTCAAAGGTTGTGGTCACGGAGATCTAAGTTCATATTGAACCAAGTAGGTCGGTTAAACAATCAAATGCTAAGATTTGAGAGTAAATCATTATTGTTTGACAATGATGAACCAAATACATGCAAAGAAGCGATGATGGGCCCTGACTCCGTCAAATGGCTTAAAGCCATAAAATCCTTGATAGTTCCATACACGAGAAATCAAGTTTTGAACTTGGAAGACCCTCCGGAAAGGTGTAAAAACCTATCGGTCGTATTTGCATCTATAAAGAAACAGACATGGATGTTTCACATCTATGAAATAGACGACATGTCGTAAAGTATTTTATGACAATGTTCAAAGAGTTGACTATGACAAGATTGGATCTTTCATAGCGATATTTAGTCTGGACGGATTAATGTAGCAACCACTACATATACTTTGGTATATGGTAGATGAATAAACAAAACAAAGTTCTTCTAATAGAATGGTTACCTAGGACGTGTGCATGACATGGTCCAAAGGGTTTTGTTAATTCAAAGGATGCTAAAAGGCATGCAAACTTCAATGGTTGAAGTAACCATCGCGGAGTTGGAATCTTCACCGTGATGAAAAAGGAGTTTTCATTTGGAGACGATGAAGATGCTTGCATTTGCAAGAAATTAAGTGGGAGCGCTGAGACATATTTCTAATACAATATGTGGAGGAAATCTTGTTGATTGGAAATGATGTATCTTTTATTAACAAAGGTTAAGAATTTCATTTCGATGAAAGACTTAGGCAAAACCTAAATATTTAGCATGAATGTCTATAGTGGATAGACTGTGACGCTAATATGATTGTGACAAACGTACGTATATGAGATATTGAAGGAGTTCAATATAGAAACGACGAGAAACGGTTCTTGTCACATGGAAAAGAATTAAATCAAGATTCAAGTGTATCGACACTTGATAAGTGAAACAAGATTCAAGTGCTTTGACACTTGATGAGTGAAATCGCAAGAATGTTTTGATCAAAATCATACCCTGATATGTACACATCTAGATATGTCATATGCTCTAAGTGTTATGAGCATATACCAGAATGAATCATGTGGCACCCCGGATTTACAGCCCGAGAATACCTGTTATGCCTGCAATTCACGTTCCCATGATCAGTGAGCCATGAGCATAACCGACAAGTATCATTACAGCATCCATAATTTAACGAATACAAGTACTTAGGTTTATGCCATTAAGGCGATACACCATCAATAGTGGAAGTCTTCAAGCGCAGATCCCATGTCATGACTTAACCTACAGGCAACCGACTGGGAAGACGACCTAGCTCGCATAGACGTCAATGACCTCCATTGTTCCCCTTGCTGCTGAAAAGTCTGGCCAAGTAAATAACCAGGGACAACGCCGATGAGTACTTTCAATGTACTCGCAAACCACCTTAAGAGAACAATAATAAAGGATATGCAATATGGCTGTGGTAGGATGGCTCCCTAAGAGGTTCTTTTATAAATTAGTTTCTCTTGTAGATATAGCATATCTCTATATCTTTGTTGAAAAACTTTTGTAGAACATTTTGGAAACCTTTTTGAAAAGTTTTAATAAAACACTAGGATTGGGTCACCCATTTGTTTTTCCTTCCGGTCATCCCATGACCAAACTCGTACCTCCTTTTTCCGACCATCTCATGGTCAAAACATTTCCAAGCCATTGCTTTTCCGAAGTTGTTTTTTTAAAACAAAACCATCACCCGTCGTACAGCCGCCAGCACAACCGTCCATGACCAAGGACTCGGCTATTCGAATAGATTTACACTCTGCAGAGGTTGTAAACTGTACCCACACCCTCCGATTACCCGTCCCTGATCTACACCGATCGTGGGTCGAATAACCGGTCAAGACCTTCCAAATGCCCTCTCCGATACAAGTGCCTACCCTATGAGGTTAATCCCCTCAAACCGGGACGCCCTATATAGTAAGCAGCCAACCGGAGCGCGTTTTGCACCTTGACGGGTGTGCGCTTTCAATGAGGGGCTCATAGTATCGCGCGGAGGCCCGTAGACCCTTCATTCCTTCTCCCGGTCGATGCTACGCATGGACCATTGGATAGAGAAGGCCCACCCTCCGGGGATTGTTTACCCCTGTAGTAGTGTGAGGAACATATACCAGGTTAGTCAAACTTTCAGCCCAGCCCCGTCCCATTCGAGAGTAATGTGGTTGCACGGGTTAATTGTTCCCGCATAGTAAACTGTATAGACCAGCGTGTTTTCGTAAACATTTTCCTCAATCCGTTGTCGGAACATTTTGTATAATCAAAACCTTTCTCATTTTTCAAACCAGTTGGTAGGCCAAGCCTCACCAAGGTTTTCTCATAAAACATTTTTGTAAGTCTTTTCCCGGGGTCTTCCCATACTACACTTTTGCTTAGGCTAAAACGGGTCTCCAAGGGGTTATGGTATTAAACACCATCTACCATAGTAAGGGGCAGGTAGGTATCATCAACATGGGTTGTATCTAATGGTACTAAGGGGTAATGGGTTCGAGGAGCCAAACTTTCCCCACCTAACATAATGTAGTAAAAAATGCAATTTGCATAAACCGGTACATAAAACATGCATAGGTAAAATAATAGGACAAGGTGTATGAGCAAGAAAGTGGTTTGCCTGTGACTAGGGAGATGTCTCTTGACTTTGTTAGAAAACCAGAAAACCAATACAATCATAATAAGAATATCCCGATGCTTCATTCTTCTCGGTGTCACATAATCGCAACTATCATCGTCATCGAGGAAACATGGAAGCAACCAACACAACAATCAAAACAATGCTTACAAGCATGCATACATACATCAAGAAATCATACAACACAAGATATAAATCAGTAGGGTGCTGGATGATTGGGTTGATTAGATAGGTAGAAGATGTGGAAGCCTGGGAAGATGATCCCTTCGGATTTGAGGTATAGGAAATACCTAGGAGAGGGGTTTTTGAGCAAGGACAAGTTCTGTATGATACCATTGGATAAAAATTTTACCATCAGATAGATATTGATAAAATGAAACCAGCAAAAGTGGTTTCACTAATTTATCCATTACCATTGATTTATAATAATTTTTATAGTGGATAGCACCCTAGTTTTAGGAAATAATTCACCAGACAAATTCTGGAGCTCCAAAAATTACTTCCTTGGGTTATTAGGTAGTATTTAGTGGACTGGAACAAGAGGTGTTGGAATCAGCTCAAAACAATTGCAGAATTCCCTTGAGAAATTCCCAAAGTCAATACTGGATGATATTTGTCTTTTTCATAATGTTTAATATAAAGAAGCTTTTGATGTGATTCCAATTACACTGTTTAGGTACTGAAAATACCTTTCTGTAGAAATTGGAATCAATATTTATGGATTTACAGAACAAATTTTATGAATTTATTGGTGAATTACCTATGCATAGAAATGATTAATTCACCAAAACTCAAATAGAGCTCAATAAATTATGGCCTCCTGTGTTTTGGTCCTTATTGGTATAGCGGTTTACTGGGAGTTGGAATTAGGTTAAAACCTTATTTGGTTTTACCTAGAGAAATTTCTAAAGTCTAAAATGCTCTGTTATTATTATTTTTGCTACAGGTAAACTAGGAAGCCATTTTTGGTGTGACCATTGGGATATTCAAGGTATGGCCAATGTCTGTCAGCACCAATTGGTTTTGCTCCATTTGGAAATACAAAACTCTTTGGGAGCTTTTATTGGTGAAAAGGACACATGTGGCTGTTTTAATTTCCAAGATTTATTTATACACTATTTTGGTCCAGCACCAAGTCTACATGTAAGGATAGAGATTTACGTACATGCGAAAAATACTACCAAAATTTCTTTGGGTCATTTCCATTTTTGAAATGAATTAAACCATGCTGGTATAAAACAGATCTGGAATATCCATTAAAAGGAAAAGGGAAAACGGAGTGCTGGGCCGATTCTTTAACCTAAATGGGCCGCACAGGGGACATTCAGGCCACCCAAGGCAGAGGGCGAGCGTGGGAGCACGTTTGGAATCCGCTGGAGGGGCCCCCGGTCAGTGGGAGGTGGCGCTGAAGGGGTATGGGATGGCATGGGCCGTTCGATCTATTCGAGATCGATGACCCTCGGTTCTTCTTCTTCCTCCTGACGGATGGAACAGAGGAAACCCTAGGGAAGGGTTGGGGAGGAACAGGGGGCACACCTGAGGCTCGGAGAGGGGCGGACGAGGGTTCAGGGGGACGCGGTCCACCGTTGCGACAACAGTGATGGGCGGCAAGGCACCATTCGGTGACCTGGGGCGTCTCGCGTGGGGGCTCCGGTGGTGCTCGGAAGCTTGTTGGATATGGTGCTAGGGGAACAGAGGAGGGACGGGGAAGGTCCAGGGTGACGCGGAGCGGCACCGCGGCCACAGGGAGTGGTGGCATAGTCGGTGTTGACGACAGGGACGAGCTCACTTGAGGGAGGTTGAAAGGGAACTCTTCGGTGGTCAATGGCTACGCCTGCAATGGTGGTCCTGGGCAAAGAGAGGAGTAGGGTTAGATTCAGAGGGGCTAGGGAAGCTCAACAAGTTTCCATGCGGCGGTAGGGGAGCAGAGGAGAGGGTTCACCGGCCAGATCTTGGAGAAGGCCGAGGCTCCTGGTTCTCCTCGTCTCGAACAGGGAAGGGCATGACCTAGGGTGAGGGTGGTCTGAGGGAGGTGAGTGGGGGCTAATGAGGGAGGGGAGGAGAAGTGCCAGGGTTCCTGGACTTATAAACCCGAGAGGAGAGGTCCATGGTGGACCTTGCTCATTGGGAGGGCTTAGTGAGGAGGTCTAGGGCACCTATTGGTTGAGCTGGGTGGTGATGAGAGGAGTTTGGGGTAGCCTCTGGTCGTGCTAAATGATAGGGGGTGAGAGGGTAGTTGCTGCTATGGTATTAATAAGATGGGACAAGACAAGGAGGCTTTGTCTCCCTCTCAACAAGAGCAAAAGGACAAGCACTAGGGTTTGGTCACTATAGATCTATAGTGTCATGACCAGGGGGAGGGAGGTGTGCTGGGGTGGTGTATTAGACAGGCTTTAATGGGGTTTGGCTAATGGTTTTGATTAGTTTGCCATATTTGATCAAAACTTGGGTTAGGAATGAAGTCCAAAAATTTACATTGGCCAAGATGGGGAAAGGGTACTGATAAATGGATATGGTCCTTGTACACATCCAAGATTTATTTGGGATTTTTCTATGGAGTAAAAGCCCACTTAAATCCATTTAATCGAAAAGTGCGGAATTGGTTTCTAGAAGCTAAAGTGATATTTTTACATGGGACCAGCTTAGTTTTTTATGTGATATCGTCCTAAATACCATCACACACTTTGGGTAATTTTATTGGAATTTAATGAGGTGGAAAAGTATTTTTAGGGAATTATTTCTTGTTTCTACCATTTAGGAAAAACAGCAAAAAGAAATGATAAAGAATCTCAAAAATATTTTTTTTGAGTTTGGAAGATAGGGATGATATGCAAAACTTAAATATGCATTGATTTGGCAAAGTTAATAGGAGAAAAACAAACTTGCCTTTATAGACAATGATTTTGAGAAATTGGTAAGTAAAGGAAATAAATTAGATTAATAATCCAAATAATTGTGGGGATTATATGGGGATGCTTATACCCAAGGTAGATGATGTAAAATTTATGTAGGCATCAATATCAAAGTTGAGTTTGAAGGAATGTGGTGAAAAGGGGTTCAAACTAGATTCTAGAGGATCTATGGTTTTGTTATTTTTATGCCACCTAAACAGGTTTGTATTAGGGAGCTCGGAGCTCACCTTGGTACAAGGGGTATATGGATAGATAAACAAAGTCATATAGATGATCATGGAACCAAGAGTTGGGATTTGTTGGATTTGAGGTGATCTAGAAGAGATGACAAACTTTGTTGAAAATAAGGCTGCCATAGCAGATACATTAGGTAGCCTCCTAAACCAGGTGGGTTTAAGAAGCACAAAGATCCAACGGGAACAAGGGAAGTGGGGATTATTAGGCCATGATTAGTAGATCATAACCAATCAAAGAGTTTGTCAAGGGGAGGTGGCATATAGATGTGAGCTTGTGCCAAAGTAGGCAATATAATAAGATTTGCATAAAAGATTATTATCTTGACTACAAACCATCATGGATGAGTGGGAATTAAATTGGCTTAGCCAAGGTCAAGAGTAGGCTTTGGTATTACTAAAGATGTACTATAAGATGGTTCAAGTGCATTCTCAATAATGCACATAGGTTGGACGAGGTAGAGCTCCAAAGATTGAATCTAGATAAGGATTTCAGACTCAGCCATTTTTGCAGATTTAGCGTCTGAGACTAGAGTTCAAGTGTAGATGATTTTGAGAGGATGCTAAGTTCCAAACTCAAGATCAAGGAGATGATGTTGCAGTGTTAACTATGTAGATAGGATCCATACTTAGATTGGGTCTCCACTGAGTTGGAAACTATCAAAAGGGATTATCCCTGATGGATTGGATTAGGAGATGAGATGATCACCTTAGTGGCTTAGGACAGATCCAGACTTGGATGCTTGATATGATATTTATGATCACAAGCATAGATTTGGTCCTAATAAATGAGCTACTAGATTAGATAACTCTAGTTCCTAAGCAAACAATGCAATCAGTAGATCAAGGCAATTCATCAGACAATGGATCAACGCAATTCATCTATTCAAACTTATCATTTACTACTAAGGTTACTATCAAGCCTAACTTGAGGTAAGGATTGGTATTTTGAATAGGTTGTGTTTTGAAGTAAGATGAGTACCTCTTGGTATTTCTACCAAGATTGGAGTGAAGAGGTTTTGAACGGAGGTTTTGAAAAACCTAGGGGTAAGAGTAGTTGAGAGTTCTGTCTTGAAAACACAAGGAGATTATATTTTAGTTCTCCATAGTTTTGTTAATAGAACTAGAAAAAATATTTTTGTTTTGCCAAAGTCATCTTGGATTAGGTTTTGAAATGACAGAACATTTGAGAACATGAAAGATGAGCCAAGTCATCACTTTTGTAAAATAGCTTTTGGTCAACTAGTGTTGAGATAAGAAGTATAGCATCTAATACACAATTAGTTGCAAGAACACAAGCAATCAAGTAAACAAACATTGCACAAGTAACAAGAAAAAGTTTTTGTTCCCCTTGATTTTTTCCTTTTGGACAACAATTCAGGGTTGTTGAAATTGGGATGTTACAGACGTTTCCCCCTTAAAATAATATCGTCCCGAGATTAGGGAGGAATAGGGTTGGGTGATAACATATGCTTGACAATTTCAGCTATGGAAATTTAGGATGCTAACAGGTTTTCCAACAAACAAGCGTGGTCAGTTACGGGTCGAAGCTGACTGTCTTTGGATTGAGGTGCTTGGATTTAATGAATGGAAAAGACGTAGTCTTTTCCCCTTAGGACGCTTCTAGGTAGGTTTAGCATCGATAACATACTTCCTTCTTGCAGGGTCGATGATTTATGTTTGGAGGGGTGGTTATCACTTAATAATAACTAGTGTTCGACTCCAGGGTTCTATCTGGTTTTTGGGCGGGAAAGACTGTGTCTTTCCCCCTTAAAGGGACACTAGGGGTTTCCAGTGGAGTCGCCGACTTTCTCCATTGGAGTCGCATGCTGATGCTGGGTGAATGGCGCCGCACCTTTGATCCGGAGGTGATTACATTCTGTCGACCTTGTACAGCTTCGTGGGAGGTGTCGACGCCACTTCTTGAAGTAATAGTCGTAACGGGAGAGGAGTTTAACTAGCTTCCGGTTAGTTAGTTCTGGGCTAGGTAGGGGTCCAATGGGTTGAAGGATGTTGCTGGAGGTTGGCGGTCCTAGAACACGGTCCTTTAGGAAAGGGGTCTCTTTCGGGTTTGGTCTGATGCAACATCGTGGCTAAAACACACAAAGAAGGTCATTATTCTTGTCTACCATCCAACAGGGTTCATCCATAATTCAGCGGACTTCCGTCGGCCACTGGTGAAGGTACTTGACACCTTACTGAGCAGGTTTCGAGACGATCCATCACTTGCTAGAGGTTAGAGGAGTAAGTTGGTAGGGTACAAAGGACTAAGTCGAGGGTGCTCCTTGAATCTTGTAGCCGTCCTTGGGTTGGGTACCAACTCAGTTACTTTATTTACTCGGGGTTATGAGGTACATTCAGTTCTTCCGAGGTGAGTGTCGTGCCATCTCTGATGCCTTGCTTCGACGAGTGGATCTTCCGGGGTTGGTGACTTGAAGAGGGGTTAATACTCGTGAAGGGGATAGTTCTTCATTCTCCGTCTCGGGTGTGCAGATTCGGAAGTCATTTTAAGGGAGTGGTTAGCGGAGATAGAAGAGAAAGGACTTTGTGAAGTCTTCGGAGAAACTTGATGCCTTGGGTTGCTTTCTACTCCTTGGAGAGTTGTATTGGCTGCACCGAGTAGTCTAGTCACCTTAATTCTGAACGTCTCGGAGTTGTGAGGATCGAGCAGTCTTCTGAAGATTGTTGATGATGTATGTGTTTTGTTCTTCTGACTACTCTCGAGGTGGGGTTTGGAGCAGATTCTTGGGTTGAAGAACTTCTGGTATTATCCTCTCATGGTTGGTCTTCTGGAATTGAGTGGAAAGACGCAGACTTTCCAGCTTAGAGCTTTACTTTGGATCGTCGGGGTTGGGGGTAGATCCTTCGTCTTGGAGCAAAGCGTGACGCTAGAGCTGAGGTCTTCGGGTGACGCCTTGTTGCGACTACCTTCCTATGGTGGTTACCTAACGGATCCATAAGGGTTAACTCGAGGTAAATTTAGCGGTTAGCGACGTTTCTCCTTGGTCCTTCATCAGGGTGGTGGAAGGTTATCTCCAGAGGGGTTGTCTTTACTTTGAACGCTTTGTGCTGCTTTGGATCAATGCCAGAGTAGACTTGATGTCGTTGGTATCCTTATCTTCCATAAATTTTGCGGCGTTTGCGTTATGGTGAGGACTTCCTGTTGATTTGGTAGAGAGTTGACTAGGTCGTTTCTCTTTTGGGACAGTTAGAATTAAGGCATGAGTAGGAGTTTCCAGGGATTTCTTTATGTGGCCATCCTGCTAAGGAGATGTTTCCAGCTATGGGTTTGCAAGGGTTAGCGTCAGTATGCGCCTACAAGGTGTTCATACAATAGGATCGCGTGATCCGAGGCAGACAAGCAACACATTTCAAGCATCACTCAAGCACATGACAAGCATGCAAAGCGTACCATAGATACTAAGGGGATGACTACATGCCATAAGGGGAATCCTATATTAGGGATGCTAATCCTAAGTATGGACCTTATGGGGGTCTTAACTTATGTCTTGCAATTTGTTGTCATCGGTGTCGTACTTGATCAATTTGAGGGCGATGAAGGACTTCGTTGGTAGGGCGATCTTGTAGTGTCTTTCGTCGTTGGTAGCTCCTTTGTTTTGCTTGTCTAGGTGTCTCCGTGTCGTGGTCTCCGAATCAGACTTTACTTTTGAAAACGGACATTTGAAGATAGACGAGAGGTAGAGTAAACCATTTTCAAGTAGTTTGAGTCAGAGAAGATGAGATAATAAATCTTTTGAAAAGCTTTTGAGAAAATAATTTTCGAAAGCCGGTGTTTTCAAAAATAGCAGTTGTCTTGTCTAATGTCCATGCTAACTAAGGTCTCCTACAGTTAGGATGGCTCTGATACCAAGTCTGTGGCACCCCGGATTTACGATCCGAGAATACCCGTTATGCCTGCAATTCACGTTCCCATGATCAGTGAGCTGTGAGCATAACCGGAAAGTATCATTACAGCATCCATAATTTAACGAATAAAAGTACTTACGTTCATGCCATTAAGGCGATACACCATCAATAGCGGAAGTCTTCAAGCGTAGAGCCCATGTCATGCCTTAACCTAAAGGCCACTGACTGGGAAGACGACCTAGCTCGCATAGACGTCAACAAACTCCATCGTTCCCCTTGCTGTTGAAAAGTCTGGCCAAGTAAATATCCAGGGACAACGTTGGTGAGTATTTTGAATGTACTCGTAAACCACCTTAAGAGAATAATAATAAAGGATATGCAATATTGCTCTGGTAGGATGGCTCCCTAAGAGGTTCTTTTATAAATTAGTTTCTCTTGTAGATATATCATATCTCTATATCTTTATTGAAAAACTTTTGTAAAACATTTTGGAAACCTTTTTGAAAAGTTTTAATAAAACAATAGGATTGGATCACCCATTTTTTTCCTTCCGGTCATCTCATGACCAAACTCGTACCTCCTTTTCCGACCATCTCATGGTCAAAACATTTCCAAGCCATTGCTTTTCCAAAGTCATTTTTTTAAAACAAAACCATCACCCGTCGTACAGACGCCAGCACAACAGTCCATGACCGAGGACTCGGCTATTTGAATAGATTTACACTCTGCAGGGGTTGTACACTGTACCCACACCATCCGATTACCCGTACCTGATTTACACTAATCGTGGGTCGAATAACCGGTCAAGACCTTCCGGATGCCCTCTCCGATACAAGTGCCTACCCTATGAGGTTAATCCCCTCAAAACCGGGATGCCCTATATAGTAACCAGCCAACCGAAGCGCGTTTTGTACCTCGACGGGTGTGCCCTTTCTATGAGGGGCTACGCATGGACCGTTGGACAGAGAAGGCCCACCCTCCAAGCATTATTTACCCCTGTATTAGTGTGAGGCACCTATACCAGATTAGTCAAACTTCCAGCCCAAGACCGTCCCATTCCAGAGTAATGTGGTTGCACGGGTTAATTGTTCCAGCATAGTAAACTGTACAGCCCAGCGTGTTTTCGTGAACATTTTCCTCCATCTGTTGCTGGACCATTTTGTAAAACCAAAACCTTTTTCATTTTTCAAACCACTTGGTAGGCCAAGCCTCACCAAGGTTTTCTCATAAAACATGTTTGCAAGTCTTTTCCCGGTTCTTCCCATCCTATACTTTTGCTTAGGCTAAAGCGGGTTCTCAAAGGGGTTATGGTGTTAAACATCATCTACCATACTAAGGGGCATGTAGGTATCATCAAGATGGGTTGTACCTAATGGTACTAAGGGGTAATGGGTTGGAGGAGCCAAACATTCCCCGCCTAACAAAATGTAGTAAAACAATGCAATTTGCATAAACAGGTAGATAAAACATGCATAGGTAAAATAATAGGTCAAGTTGTATGAGCAAGAAGGTGGCTTTCCAGTGACCAGCGAGATGTCTCTTGACTTCATTAGAAAACCAGAAAACCAATATAATCATAATAAGAATATCCCGATGCTTCATTCTTGTCGGTGCCACATAATCGCAACTATCACCGTCATCGAGCAAACATGTAAGCAAGAAACACCACAATCAAAACAATGCTTACAAGCATGCATACATACAACAAGAAATCATTGCTTCATGAATGGATTGATTAGATCGATAGAAGATGTGGAAGCCTGGGAAGATGATCCCTTCGGATTTGAGGTATAGGAAATACCTAGGAGAGGGGTTTTTGAGCAAGGACAAGTTCTGTATGATACCATTGGATAAAAATGATACCATCCGATATATATTGATAAAATGAAACCAGCAAAAGTGGTTTCACTAATTGATCCATTACCATTGATTTATAATAATTTTTATAGTGGATAACACCCTAGTTTTAGGAAATAATTCACCAGAAAAATTATGGAGCTCCAAAAATTATTTCCTTGGGTGATTAGTGATGGGGATATGCCTACCGAGGTATACCCAGCAGGATGTTTCCGACTGGCCCACGACCTGGCGAGTGGGCCTGCAAGACGGCGACTGGATCAAGACCTGGCGTGGATCCAAGCAACTGGAAGCTGAAGGCCCAGGAGAGTAGATAGGCCCAGTCGGATTAGGTTAAATGAGTACCAAAACCTTTACTGATTCGGTTGAGATTTGTAAACCCTAGGGAGGGTGAGTCTATATAAACCTCCCTACAGGGCGTGTAAACGTACGTTCCATCATCCACCCAAGCGACTCGCCGCCTAGCCGTCGAGCTCGCCCCATTGTACCTCCATCATAATACAATTTAGCAGGAGTAGGTCTTTAGCCTCCGGGGGGCCGAACCTGGGTAAAACCCTGTGTCTCCGCCCACATCTCGCACCGCAGATGGCTGGCCGCCCTTGCCCTTCGTTCTACTACTCGCTGCCAATTGCAGCATCTGCCGTGGTCATTCCCACGACAGTGGCGCCCACCGTGGGGCCTGGCCGGTTTGGCCGGTGTTCTGCGGCGAGATCGAATCTGCCCATCAACGAGTCGGTCGCCACCGGCCGCATGATAGCGATCGGCGAGATGCTTCAGATCTTGCCGAGCAGCTACGTCCCGGCGGCGCGACCCGTCACGCACAACATGATCTTGCCGGTCGGCACGATCAACCTCTTCGTCGGCCTCACCGACGTCATCGTCTCGGAGGACTCGGCTCGCATCCGTGAGTCGCCGCCACGCGACCGACTCTCCGAGAGCCAGGTCCGCATGATCCATCGCCTCGCCTCCGAGTACAACTCGGCCCCCACAGCAACGTGGCCGAAAAATCTGTGGCCGCGGAAGACGCGGCCCTCAACGACGACGCCGACTCGGCGACCCCGGCGTCACTCGCCGGATCCATCACCGCGGCCTCCCCCGCTGGCTCCATCACCCAGGTCTCCAACGTGGGAGACTTCGAGGATCCCTCCATCATTGGGATCTTCGACTTCGACTCCGGATCGGAAACCTCCGCTGATCTCCGCGACGGGACCGGTCGCCACGCCGCGACCTACATGACGACTGGCATCGATCCGCCGGAGGATCCCTTCTCCATCCCGATCCCTCCAAATGCCACGGCAACGGAGGTCGAGGAAATCCGCCTGAAGCTGGAGGAGGCAGTCCGCAAGGAGCAAGCCGAGCGCGAAAAATTTCGCCTCGAGCAGGTGACGGCGTAGGAGCTGTCGCGCTACCACCAGCAGCGAATCAGGTCGCGCTTGAACCCCACCGTCTAGGGGCGCGCCCTGAACTTCGATGACGAGAACGACCAGGCCCGTGTGGCCGAGCGTGCGATCTGCGAGAACGCGCCACCAGGAGGGAGCGCCCGGCCCCCACCAGGGTCGACGGCAAATGGCGCCCCACCTCCACCCAACCGCACACCTCCCAGGGATCAGCCGCGGATAGTGGTCTCCTCACGGGAGAGAGACGCGAATGGCCTACCACTGTTCTCCACCCCGATGGACAACCTCGTGGCAGGTCTAGCAGCGGCCGACAATATCACGGCCACTGGTGACGGCACCCTACAGATCCAGTACGTCAGGGCCCTGCTCGCAAAGGCGGTCGAGCAACAAAACGCAGGCGCCGACTCGCAGGGTCGGGTGTACTCGCGTTCTTCGGGCAGCAGAGCATCCTCAAGCGGCCGCCCATTGGCGGCAAACACCCTCAATTGCCCGCCACCCGAACCGCTGCAGCTCCAACACTGACCCGCGAACGACCCCAGGCCAGCGACCAACTTTGTCGCCGCCAACGGTCAGCCCGTCGACGCCCGCACCCACATCATCAACAACCAAAGCTGGCGCGCACACCAGCCCAACGACCTGCGACACACCCTAACCAATCGCCGCGACGGCGAGCCAATGGGGTCGCTAAGCCGACTCGGGCCCCGATGCTTCGGACCGATGATCCGAGGCGCAAAAAATATCCGGCAAACTTCAAAGCGCCGAAGGAAATAGAGAAGTACGACCCCTCGTATGACCCCTCTGTGTGGCTGGACACCTACCTCATGGCAATGGGGAACGCTGGCCACACCGACCTTCTAGCCGCCCGTTACCTCCCCCTGATGATGGAGGGAACGTGCAGGCAGTGGATCAACACCCTTCCCCAGGATAGCATCGACTCCTGGGACGAGATGCGAGATGCCCTCATCAGGCACTTCGAGTGCTCCTACACGCGCGCCACCACCATCGAGGACCTAGAACGATGCGTCGAGGGACCCCGCGAGTCGACCCGCAACTGGGTCCAGCGGTGGCAAGAACTATGGTACAACGCGGTCGGCATCCACCCGGACACTGCAATCCACTGCTTCAAGACCTCGTGCTGCTACGAGCCCCTGGTCGCCAAGCTCAAACGACACTCCCGCACACTCGAAAACATACCGGATCTCCTCGAGATCGCCAAGAGGTACGCGGAGGAAGACCCAAACCAGGAAACCGACGACGACTCGGGAGGCCAACGCCGCACGAGCGGCAACGACAACGGACGACGGTCCGACCTACGCTACAGCAACACTCGCCTCACCGGCAAGCGCCGCAGTGACGGGCGAGTCTACTTCATCGCCAACGCTAGGCACGCGCAGCGCGAGCCCAAGAGCTTCCGCCACGACTGAGGGTAGCGCCGCGACGGCGGCAATTACAAGACGAAACCAAGGTTCGACCCCGCGGCCCTCCTTAACCAACCTTGTGTGTTTCACAACAGGGAAGGGAAGCCCGCCACGCACATGACCGCCGACTGCCACTCTCTCAAGTAGATTGAGAAGGCACGCCGAGCACGGGAGGACCCCGACAACAACCCGCCAAACGGCGGAAAATTCGGCAGTGTGGCCGGCTCGCTCCACACCTTCACAGGCTTCAACACGAAGTGCGAGAAGAAGGTCATCGCCCGCGCCGTCGCCGTCAATGCGGTGGCCCAGGTGGATGTTCCCCAGTTCCTCAACTGGTCGGAGCAGCCCATCACCTGGAGTCGCCAAGACCACTCGCCACGCATCGAGTATCCGGGCCGAGTCGCCCTCGTGGTCAAGCCCAAGGTGGGAGACTACTGGCTCCCCAAGACATTGATGGACGGCGGCAGCCCCATCAACATCATGTACCTGGACACCTTCAGGCGACTGCGGCTCCCGCAGTCGATGGTCGAAACGACCTACACCATGTTCCACAGCATCGTCCCCGGTCGGAAGGCGTATTCGATCGGCAAGGTCACGCTGCCAGTCACCTTCGGCACACCAGCAAACTTCCGCACCGAGCGGATCGTCTTCGAGCTGGTACCCTTCAACAGCCCCTACCACTGCGTCCTGGGGTGCCAGGCGTTCGCCAAGTTCATGGCAGCGCCCCACTACGCGTACAACGCGATGAAGCTCCCCGGGCCACGCGGCGTCATCACCATCAACGGCGACCCCGACATGGCCGCCGAGTGCAAGGCCAAAGGAGCCTAACTCGCCGACGCCGTCATCGCTGCAGAAACCAACCATGCTGACGAGCTCGCCAAATACGCGAGTGGGGTCAACAACGACGACCCCACCATACTCAAGAAGCCCAATTCGGAGGGCGCCAATACCTCAGCCTTCGAGGCAACGACGCACACCCGCACCGTCGAGCTGGTCCCAGGCGACTCCAGCCAGACGGTGACGATCGGGACGGGCATGAGCCCAGCATAGGAAGGCGCTCTCATCGAGTTCCTCCGTGAAAACAGGGACATTTTCGCATGGAAGCCCTCTGACATGCCTGGTGTCCCTAGGGAACTCGCTGAGCACAAACTTAACGCCGACCCCAAAGTGCGACTTGTTAAGCAGTCGCTGCGGCCGTTCAATGAAGAGCGCCGCTGAGCCATCGCCGAGGAGGTGCAGCGTCTACTCGCTGCAGGCTTCATCCGGCCAATAAAATACTCCAAGTGGCTGGCAAACCCAGTCCTGGTCGAGAAGAAAAATGGGACCTGGAGGATGTGTATCGACTACACAAACTTAAACAGCGCCTGCTCGAAGGAGCAATTCGTCCTCCCGCGGATCGACCAAATAATCGATTCCACCGCGGGCTCGGAGTCGCTGTGTTTCCTCGACGCCTACTCTGGGTACAACCAGATCAAAATGGCAGTCGAGGACGAGGAAAAGACGGCGTTAATCACGCCATTCGGAGCCTTCTGCTACACCTCCATGACCTTTGGCCTCAAGAACGCCGGGGTGACCTACGAGCGGTGCATGCAGGAATGCCTTGCGAGCCAAATTGGTCGCAATATCCACGTCTACATCGACGACGTGGTAGTAAAGTCCGCTCGCCAGGGCGATCTACTCGCCGACCTGGCGGAAACATTCGCGAACCTGCGGAAATACAAGATAAAGCTAAACCCAGGCAAATGCACCTTCGGTGTACCAGCAGGGCAACTACTGCGGTACGTCGTCTCCAAGCGCGGGATCGAGGCAAACCCCACCAAGATCGACACGATTGCTCGATTCGGCAAACCCGAGTGCCTGCGCGACGTCTAGAAGCTGGCCGGGCGAGTCGCGGCTCTCAGTCGCTTCATCCCCCGCCTGGGCGAAAAGGTGATGCCCCTATACCGCCTGATGCGCAAGAACCCCACCTTCCAGTGGGACAAGGAGGCGGATGACGCGCTCCGCGACCTCAAGAAGGTGCTACTCGCAGCACAGCTACTCGCCGCCCCCGTCGACAAAGAACCCATGCTGGTCTACGTTGCGGCTTCCGAGCGCGTCGTCAGCGCCGTCATGGTCGTCGAGCGGCCAGAAGAAGGAAAGGAGCGCCCGGTACAGCGACCGGTGTACTACATCAGCGAGGTCCCCACTGAGTCATGCCAGCGGTACCCGCAATACCAGAAACTGGTATACGCAGTCTTCAAAGCACAGCGGCGACTGCCGCATTACTTCCAGGAGCATCCGATCACGGTCGTCTCCTCAGCACCATTGCAGGACATCATCCGCAACCGTGAGGCGACCGGGCGAGTTGCCAAGTGGGCCATCGAAATCGGCGTCCACAACATCAAGTACGAGCCACGAAAAGCGATCAAGTCGCAGGCTCTCGCGGACTTCATTGCCGACTGGGAAGAGGCCCAGCAGCCGGAAAAACTGCCATACCTCCACTACTGGAGCCTGCACTTCGACGGCTCCAAGAACGCGGACGGCGCAGGAGCTGGGATCGTGTCGACTTCACCAAAGGGCGACAAGCTCCGCCACATCCTCTGCCTCGACTTCACCCCCTGCACAAACAACATGGCCGAGTACGAGGCATTACTCCACGGTATGCGAGCTTCCAAGGAAATGAACGTCAACCGCCTATGCTGCTACGGAGACTCCGACCTCGTCGCCGGACAAGTCGCTGGAACCTGTGACGCCGTCTCCCCTACCATGGCGGCGTACCGCCAAGCAGTTGACAAGCTGGGCGGACACTTCGCAGGCTACTCCGTCGAATGGATCGACCGGCGGAGGAACGAGGAGGCCGACGCACTCTCTCGCATCGGGTCGGCTCGACTCGCACCGCCCGCCGGCGTCTTCCTCGACACGATCACCAAGCCGTCAGTCTCTCCCCCATGGCAGATCGACATTGGACACCCACTGCAGCCAGAGGTAGCCCTGGTCGCACTCATCGCCGAGCCAGACGACTGGACCAAGCCGTACATCACCTACCTAGAGGATGGCACCTTGCCCGCAGACGAGACAGACGCCTGGATGGTTGCACGGCAATGCAAACCCTTCACTATCATCGACGGCGAGCTCCACAAGCGCAGCGTGACCGGCGTGTTCCAACGTTGCGTCCAACCCGCCGAAGGACGCAAGATCCTCCACGACATCCACTCCGGCGACTGCGGCCACCATGCCGGAGCCCGCTCTCTGGTCGCAAAGGCTATGCGACATGGCTTTTACTAGCCCACCGCACACGCTGACGCCGTCGACATCGTCCAGCGGTGCGCCGGGTGCCAGAAGTACACCAACCAAACACATGTGCCGAGCTCAGCGCTCAAGACCATCCCCATCACCTGGCCATTCGCCGTATGGGGCATGGACATGGTAGGCCCCTTCAAAAAGGCCCCCTCCGGCTTCACCCACCTCCTGGTCGCGGTCGACAAATTCACCAAGTGGGTGGAGGCCAAGCCAGTCCGGAAATGCGACGGGAAGACCGCCACAAAATTCCTACGCGAGCTCATATATCGCTACGGGTTCCCAAACAGCATCATCACGGACAACGGCACCAACTTCGCCAAAGGAGCCATGGTCGAGTTCTGCGAGGAACATCACATCCGACTCGACCTCGCGTCAGTCGCCCACCCGGAGTCCAACGGCCAGGCGGAATGGGCCAACCAGAGCATCCTCCACAGCCTGAAGCCGCAGCTCCAAGTACCACTCGAGCGCACCGCCGGGTGCTGGGTCGAGGAGCTACCCTCAGCTAGCCACATTCTTGCTCATAAGTCCTTATCCTACTGGTTTACTTATGCATGTTTTATCGACTGTTTATGAAACTTCATTGTTTTACTTATGATAATTTTATATCTGGTAGTGGCTTGGCTCGTCCAGCTAATACCTTTTCACTACTAAGTGCAACCACTTTTATGACACCTACTTATCCCTAGAATGATATATGGTGTCTTAACACCATAAACCCTTGGAGACCCTGTTTTAGCCGAAGAAAAAACTATAGGATGGGAAGACCCCAAAAAAGGCTTACAAAAATGTTTTATGAGAAAACCTTGGTGAGGCTTGGCCTACCATGTGATGTTGAAAATGAGAAAGGTTTTGGTTTACAAAATGGTCGGACAAAGGATGGAGGACAAATGTTTACGAAAACACGCCGGCTGGCCTGTTTTGAAGCTAGCGCAATTAACCCGTGCAACCACATTACTCTTGAATGGGACGGGGCTGGGCTGGAAGTTTGTCTAATCTGCTATATGTGCCTCACACTACTACAGGGGAAAACAATCCCCGCAGGGTGGGCCTTCTCCGGCCAATGGTCCGCGCGTAGCACCGACCGGGAGAAGGAACAAAGGTTCTATAGGCCTCCGCACGATACTATGAGCCCATCATTGAAAGCGCACACCTGTCGAGGCGCAAAACGCGCTCTGGTTGACTGGTTACTATATAGGGCGTCCCGGTGTTGAGGGGATCAGGTAGGCACATGTATCGGAGAGGGCATCCGAAAGGTCTTGACCGGTTAGTCGACCCACGATTGTTGTAGATCAGGGATGGGTAATCAGATGGTGTGGGTACGGTGTACAACCTCTGCAAAGTGTAAATCTATTCGAATAGTCGATTCCTCGGTCATGGACGGTTGTGGTAGCGACTGTACAGCGGTGATGGTTTTGATTTCAAAAAGGACTTCAGAAATGCAATGGTCTGGAAATGTTTTGACCATGGTATGGTCGGGAAAAGGAGGAAGGAGTTTTGTCATGAGATGACCGGAAGGAAAAAAACAAAAGGGTTACCAAATCCTAGTGTTTTCTTAAAACTTTTCAAAAAGGTTTCCAAATTGTTTTACAAAAGTTTTTCAACAAAGATGTATAGATATGATATATCTACAAGAGAAACTAGATTATAAAAGAACCTATCATGGAGCGATCCTACCACATCCATATTGCATATCCTTTAATATTTTCTCTTAAGGTGGTTTGCGAGTACATTCAATGTACTCACCGGTATTGTCCCTGGCTATATACTTGGGCAAACTTTTAGATGATTGAGAGAAACGATGGAGATGCTGATGTCTATGCGAGCTTGGCCGTCTTCCCAGTCAGTTGCCTATAGGTTAAGGCATGACATGGGCTCTGCGCTTGAATACTTCCGCTATTGCTATTGTATCGCCATAATGGCATGTTTGTATGTACTTGTACTCGTTAACCATGGATGTTGTAATGATACGTGTTTGTTATGCTGACGGCTCACTTATTAGGGGAAACGTGAATTGCAGGCATAACGGGTATTCTCGTACCATAAATCCGGGGTGCCACATAGTACAATTGCTTAAAAATATTTCTAGCTTCAGGAAAGGTAGAAAAACTGTTTGGGAATTTTAATCTTGGCCATCGCATGATTGTTCAAATTATTAAAACTTATGCCAATTATCTGTAGATCCCAAAAGATTGGGAACGCTATACACCACCTATGGAGGATAAATCTCCTAAAACTAGGCATATGAATAAATATTCGCAAATGCTGAAGAAAATGCTAGTTGAGGAAGAAACCATAATACCTAAAGTGATAGAGAGTAAAAGTGAAAAGAATAAAAGTATAGGAAGTTTAAATAAGGACCTGGGAACCATCAAACAGAATATTGGGATAGTAAAAGAACTTCTTGAACTGGAAATGTTAAAGAATGAAGTGACCATGGTAAGCAACGAATCCTCCGACACGATAGAGGGCATGTTCGAAGGTAAAAATAGAAGTCAACAGAAAATCCCTTTCTGACTAGGAGGAACTACATATGTAGGATTCTATGATTTAATCTCTACCATTAATATCATTCCTTACACAATCTATGAAGAGACGCGTAACCATCTTGATGAGTCCTACCTTGAGCCATCATAAGTTACTTTTATGTTTTCTAATCAAACTTTGCATCCCACTTAGGGGATAATTCACAATGTATGTGTTTCTATGGGAGCTTTTGTGTACCGAGTTGATTTTCATATTATTGAAATACCCTTGAACTCCTCATTCCCAGTTATTTTTGGTAGCCATTTTTACAACTCTATGAACATTGATATTGACAACAAGAAACATGCCCTGTCTTTAAAGGTTGGTGAAGAAGTAGTAGAAAAAAATTATGACAAATTCACAAAGATGCCTTATGAGAATAAAATTGAGATCAAAGAGGAGAAGACCATGGAAGAATTGGTAGCAATCTATTTTTGCACCCTCACAATCCGAGTTGGAAAAAAGTTTGACAAGCAATGATTCTCTTCTGAACGACTCTACAAAACAAGCTTTGGATGAGACCCTCAACACCGCAACAGAAGTTGAAACTCCCCACATGGACTAATTTGAAGAACTTGAAAGAAAAGGGGATGAGGATCCACCACCTCTTGTTTTTAAATCATTTCCTCCAAGTCTCAGGTATGAATTCTTAGATAAAGAATGTAAATTCCCAGTCATTTTAGATGATAAGCTCTCTCTTGGGGAAAACACAAAATTGTTATAGGTACTTGCCAAACAACGTAAAGCTTTTGGATACACTCTTAATGACACAAAAGGTATAGACTCTTCCATAAATCACAAGATATCTATGATTGAAGATGCTAAACAGTTTATTGATAATAAAAAAAGATTAAATTCTAAAATGAAATATGTAGTAAGAAAAGAAGTTATATGTATGTTGGGTAGCCGCATTATCTACCCAATCTCAGATAGTAAACGGGTGGGTCCAACTCATTGCATACCCAGGGAAGGATGTATAACCATAATTAATAATTATAAGGATGAATTGATCCCTGCTAGAATGATAGCAGGTTATAGGATGTGTATAGACTTCAGGAAGTTGGACAAAGAAACCCTAAAAATTCACAAGCAACTGTCTCTCATTAATGATATTATGGAAAGGATATTCGCTAATTCTTACTTTTGTTTTCTTGATGAATACTCCGGATATTCTCAAATAGCTATTCATCCTGAAGATCAAGAAAAAACCACTTTTACCTGCCCCTATGGAACCTATGCTTATCGGTTAATGCCTTTCATTTTGCAAAGTTCCATGGAAGTTATTATGGACAATTTTGTCATTTATCGGAATACTTTTGAGCATGTCTTTATAATATTAATAGATTTTTGTAGCGATGCAGGCAAACCAAGATGGTTCTCAATTGGGAGCATTGCCACTTCATGGTAAGGGAAGGTATAGTTTATGGTCATAAGGTTTCTGAAAAGAATATTTTGATTGATAAATCAAGCTTGGCAACATTAGAGACACTTCCAATTTCGCAAGATATAAAAGGGGTAAAGAATTTCCTTGGGCATGCTATCTTTTATAGAGGATTTATTACATATTTTGCTAAAATAAAAGCTCCTTTAACTCGTCTCTTAGATTAAGACACCCTTTTTTCCTTTGTTAGAAATTGCATTGATTACTTTGAACAGTTGAAGAAGGAACTAATGTTTGGACCGGTCATTCAACCAACAAACTGGGATGAACCATTTGAAATTATGTGTGTTGCTAGTGACTATGATATTGGAGCTGTTTTAGGCCAAAGAGATGGATTAAATCTTAATGTTATCCAATAAGCTAGTCGATTATTTAATGAATATAAAAATAATTATGCAACAACCGGGAAATAATTTTTAGCTATTGTTTTTGCTTGTGACAGATCTAGACACTACATTATTAACTCAAAAGTAATAGTTCATACTGATCATCAAGCTTTGAGACACCTTCTAGCTAATAAATACGCTAAACCCCGTCTAATTAAATGGGTCTTGTTATTACAAGAATATGACTTGCAAATAGTAGATAGGAGAGAAAAGGATAATCCAGCTCTAATCATCTGTTGCGTATGGAAGGAATCATAGAGGATCATGTTCCTATTAATGAATCCTTACTAGGAGAATATCTCGCAGTTATAGAACCTCGTGACCCTTGGTTTTCAGATTATGCTAATTTCCTTGTAGGAAAGTTTTTACCAAAAGGAATGGATTACAATAAAAGAAATAAATTCTTTAATGATTTAAAGAATTACTTCTAGGATGACCCTTACCTATATAGGCATGGTATATATGGGTTAATCAGGAGATGTGTACTCGAGCACGAGGTAAAATCCATTCTTAAAGCTTTTCACAATAGTCCTTATGGGGGACATCATGCCGGTGAGCGTACTGCTACTAAAGTCTTGCAATTCCGTTCCTACTGACCTACAATAAATAAAGACTCTCATGAATATGTTAGGAACTGTGATGCTTGCCAACGTATGAGTAACATAGGTAAAATACAAGAAATGACTATAAAATATAACTTAGTAACAGAACCATTTGATGTATGGGGAATGTATTTTATTGGACCATTTGTTCCCTCTAATGGTTATACTAATATTCTTGTTGCTGTTGACTGTATTACTAAATGGATATAAGCTATGCCCACTTGTCATGCAGATGCAGCCACTTCTATCAAGATGATCAAGGACGTGATCTTTCCAGGTTTGGGGTGCCCTGGTTTTTGATTACTGATGGTGGAAGTCATTTTTTGAAGGGAACTTTTAACAACATACTTCAAAAATATGGAGTAGACCATCGAATAGCCTCACCCTACCAACCTCAAACTAGTGGGAAAGTGGAATTATCAAATCGGGAAATCAAGGTCATACTTCAGAAGATGGTGAATAAGTCAAGAAACAAGTGGGCTTTTAAGCTTAATGATGCACTTTGGTCATATAGTACAACTTTCAAGAATCCTATGGGAATGATGCCATACAAAATGGTTTACGGTAAAACTTGTCATCTTCCATTAGAAATTGACCATAAGGCTCGATGGGCTATTAACAACTCTTAGATTTTTCATGCTTTGGATGAACTAAGGAAGAAGCCTATGAAAATACTAGGATATTTAAAGAAAAAGTAAAAAAATGGCACAACAAAAAATAGAAGGCAAAGAATTTAAATCGAGAGATAAAGTTTTGCTCTACAATTCTAGGCTTAAGATTTTTGCAGGAAAATTGAACACACATGGGAAGGAACCTATGAAGTGGAGGAAGCATACCCCTCGGGAGCGGTGACATTGAAAAATACTACACTGTCTTCTTCATCCTAGATCATCAAGGGGCAGCGATTGACGCACAATAGGATTGGAGAGGTTAACACCTTTGAGGTAGTCTCCTTGATTTTACCTGAGGAACTAAACAAGGAGAGGTAACAAAATCCTAAGCTTATGGATCTTTGCTGGGTTTGGAGTCTTTTCATAATATTTCACCTTGATCTTTGTTCTTCTTTTATTTTTCTAGGTTTTTGAACTATTTTTCGACCTGGTACAGGAAGGCCATATGGGCAGCTGTTCCCGTACCACCGGTTGTTAAAGGTACGGACTCCATCGTGTACTTTTCTGTGTAGCGGTACGACCAGACCATCCGGGCATACATGCCCGTACCATAGGTCATTAACAATACTGTTCTCATATTTCTCCGAGCTTGTTATTATTTTTGATGAAAAAACAAGGGAGAAACAGTAGGCGGTAAGCTACCAGTATGGGCGCACGATACGGACGGGAACCGCACATACCGCCCTGTGTGATCGACTCTGCCCTTCTTACCTAGAGTTTCCTTTTATTTATTTTTAATATCTGTGTTTCTTTATTTTGACTTTCATTGTTCAATCTTAGATCTCGAGTCTCCTTCTCCCCACCTTACATGAAACCTTAGATCTCACTTGATTACTCAAAGACTATGCATCCTTTTCATATCAAGTAGATATGGACCAAGAAGGAGGGCACCTCTAAAGCACAAGCCAAGAAGAAGGGATCCAAAGGAGAAACTTCACCTCCCCCATTTTGCGAGCCCTCGCAAGTTGTTCCACTCCCCAACTGGGAATATTTGTTCCTACAAAAGTTGGGGATTTTTTCTGCATGTGGAACAAAGGAAGACTAAGGAGAATCTCCACAAAACCCTTATAGGTACAATCTGCGTGGATCTTCTCTTAAATCTCCTCCTGGATCTTCTTCTCGCAAAGAGGAAAAACGTGATGAGATTAGAGAAAAGATAGAAAACCTCGAGAAAATCTCTAAATCTTGTGTTGAAACTATTGGGGAACGAGTTGACTCTTACTGGATGATGGGCAAATACCTAGAAAGAAAGGTCGATGAAATCAACGGTAGAGTGCAACTCCTAACCAAAATTATCATGGAGATGATGATGACAGGAAGACTCTAGGAAAGATAATCACTGAACTGCATGCCGGTATCGTGGAGATGTCCACCCGATTCACATGTATTGCTCATGCCTCCAGCCTCAAGGCGGAAGAAGAAGAGGGAGATGCTGATTTCTTCACTCCCAAGAAGGAGTAACCAAACACAAGGAACTATTTGATCCACCCGGTTTTATTCCAAGATTAGAGGATCCATGAGAGCCTTGTAATCTATCTTACAATTTTTAGCATGTTTAATGCACACATGTTAGACTTTAATTCCAGAGTTTGCATCAGTTGTATCAACTTTGAGTTCCCTTTGTTCAAGAGAAGATATATATCCACTGGCTTGCAAGACTTTATGATATTTGAAATTGTGTTATGATTCATGACTATTTTATTAAATGATGGAACTAGGTTGAGGGTTATGATACTTGTACAACTGTCATGATTTTAGGGACTTCACACCAATAAAAGTATTGATTAGGCTATGAGAAGAAGAATTCTGGTAGCATATTCTAGTTAAGAGTTTTTGAAGCCATCAAAGTAGTGTGCATGGTCAAATAGTTGTACTAAAAAATATATACATATATATATACGGAGATAGAAAAGATACGAGAAAAGAACAGCTATCAAAAGAGTCAAGTGTAGAAGAAAAAGAATTATCATGAATCTTTATTACTAAACTAAGTGCTAGATACCTCTAAACTCAATGATTATATGATATGTTGAATCACTATAAGCTTCTTATAATTTCATTAATACTAGAAAAGGTGTGGAAGCCTCTAAGTCATGTATTGTGTAAGGGTATGGTAATACCCCGAAGTTTCTTTACATCCGATGATGTATTCATGTTTCAATTTTTACCTCATTTATTGTACATAAGCCACCATCTTGCTCAGGGATGAGCAAGAGCCTAGCTTGGGGGAGTTGATGAGTCCAAAATTGAAGCATATTTACCTTTTGTTTTTGCATAAATAGAGTAGGGACCGTTGTATTTCACTGTGTTTGCATGCACCTTTTTGTCTTTATTTCAACAGGATCCCGAATCATTAAGTCCTATATGAACATATCAATTAGAGGTGTCATATTATGCAATAATATGATATTTTAAGTGATAAAAGTAATTTTATGGATTTGCGTTCGCACCTGGGGAAAATGCCAACCGAGGGAAGTAATCAGTGTCGATAATGACCAGTGGTATGGGCGGAGCCCGCCCGTACCATCCACCCATACCATGTGTCACTAGATTCGCCTCATCAAATACTTTCTCCTGGCGAAGAAGGAGGAGAGATCCGACACTCACAACCACCAGAAACCACGAAAAACCACATCTGAAAGAGATCTGAAGAAGGAACTTGGCAGGGGAAAAATCCCCGCTGATTCACAGATCATTGGAGGACAACGCATCATCCCCTTCATCATGAACCGCTGCATCTACATCACCACCATTACCCCCATCTCTCATCTATAGATCTTGTTGCAATTCCAGATTCAATTGTGGTTTGCACTAGATCTATTTCAATACTTGTATACATCCATTTGATTATCATGATGTTGTTAATTACTTCCATGTGTGAGTAGTTCCTTTTTTCTTGGGGAGATAGAGAAACCCTAGCACTATTATGAATTTTCAATAAAGATGATCTATTCTTGTGTCCATATGACTTGCTAGTCTATGATAGATTTATGATTTGTGTTTAATCTCTCTCTTTAGAAGGTATGTGTATTCAACCACATACCATTTGCCCTCGGGACTAATGGGAGGGAGAAATGTTTTGGACCTACTTTGGGATCGTACCTGGAATGGACCCGTGATAGATTGGCGCCGGTTTGTGACCTACACGGTCAAAGGAGGAATAAATAGGGACTCCCTAAGCTAATTATGATATCCACGGGGAAACCCATAATTGCGGTGGTTTGTATGGGTGACTGCTCTCAGACATTGAAGTGGTTATTTAGAGGTGACCTTACTCTTGGATCAACAAAGTTTCCTCCTACGAGCCTTGTAGTGAACACCTTATTATGGGTCTCGCTTCATACATCTCATGACACAAGAAGTATATTATCATAAATTATTAATAATAACAGTACCATGCTAGAGGTGTATCCTACATCCCCGAGAACGTTTTAGCCCTATTGAGTTCAACCACGCTTTCACACAATATTGTTACTTGCTTTCTTTAAACATTTTACTTACTTTTCTGCACACAACCAAAAACCTTTCAAACACCCTTTACTTGAGATCAAAGGCAACTTACAAGTATCCTTTGGTAGATAGTGACAAGGGGCAATAAGACCTTTACCAATAGCTCTCTATGGGTTCGTTATCTTTACTTCGAAACTAGCTACAATTGATATGTGCACTTGCAGTCATCACATCGTGATTTTTGATTATATCTCGTAGGGGAGACATACTCACCACTAAGATATTATCCTCCTGAAAATAATGTCGTAGGTTTCTGGCAGGAAAAAATACACCATAGGCTATCTTTTGGTAATGTGGATACCTTTGCTTCGACTCTGTCAGGACCTCGCTTAGATATTAAGTTGGACGCTGTTCTGGATACTTGTGATCTTCCTCCTTGCGCTCCACTGATGTTACAACACTCACAACTCTGTTTGTCGCTGCGATGTAGAGTAACATAGGCTCCTGTGGCTCTGGTGCGGCAAGGATTGGTGGATTTGAAAGTAGATCTTTCAAATTTTGTAGGGTAGCGTCGGCTTCTTTGGTCCAGAAAAATTTGTCGGTTTTCTTCAAGAGCTTGTATAAAGGTGTGGCTCTTTCTTTGAGCCGTCTGACGAACTGACTTACTGCTGCGATATAGCAAATGACTCATTGAACGTCCTTCAGGCGAGTCGGCCTGGTAATGTTTAGTATAGCTTTGATTTGATCCGGTTCAACTCTATGCCTCTTTCAGACATGATGAAACCTAACAATTTTCCAGCTGGTATTCTGAAGAAGCATTTCTTTGGGTTAAGCATCATATTGAATTTTTGTATGCTAGCAAATGTTTCTTCTAAGTCAGAAATTAGTGTTTCCTTCTTTTTGGACATATACATATACATGGATGTTGTGTCTGATTTGGTTTTTGAGACAATACTGCATAGTGCGTTGATAAATTTCTCAAGCGTTCGTTAAGCCAAAAGGCATAGTTTTGTACAGAAGGTTCCGAAAGGGGTGACGAAAGACGTCTTAATTTGATCCAATTTTTTCATTGGTATTTGGTGATGTCCAAAATATGCATCAAGAAAACAAAGTAATTCGGACCCTACCGTGGAGTCGATAACTTGATAGATTCTTGGCAAAGGAAACAGAACTTTGGGACAAGGCTTGTTCAAGGAAGTATAATCAACACACATATAAATCAATAGTGTCCTTTTTAGGGACGAGTACAGGATTTGCCACCCAATCTGTATGGATGACCTCTATGATAAATCTGGCTAAATCTAGTCGGGCTAATTAGTTAGCTATAACATTGTGCTTTTATCACAAAACCACTGTCAGGACTGTTTGATGGGTCTAGCATCGGGATACACATTAAGAGAGTGCTCGACAAGTTCCTTACGTACTCCGGTCATGAAAGAAGGTTTCCATGCGAATATATCTTGATTAGCTTTGAGGAACTTGACAAGCACACTTTCCTATGCGAGGTCTAAACCTACCCCTATGATGGTCGCCTTGGAGGGATCATCTTCCTTCATCAGTGTCTTCTTCCTCTCTTCTGATGCCTTGAACAGTAGACTTGGTTTCAGCACCTTGTTCTTCATAGCAGGCATCTCAGACAGGTCGGTGTTTTTCTTGATCTCCTGGTATTCCTGGGCGTGCAGCACGACTTCAGCAAAGGTGGCAGATCCATCCTCTCAATCTCGTGATTTTTTTGGGTTTCCCTAGATAGTGATGATGTCGTTGGGACCTGGATGTTTCATCATGTTGTAGATGTAGCATGGATGGGCCATGAACACCCAGTAAGCCATATGTCCGAAGATGGCGTGGTACGCACTTTTGAACGGTACTACCCCAAAGGAGAGTGGATCGGTCCGATAATTGTTCGAAGTTCTGAATGTCATGTCCAATGTGATGATCTTTTTTGGATTGCTCGCTATGCCTGCGTGGCGGCATAGTCGGATTCCTGCTTCTTCTTCCACCATTGGCTTCTCCACGCCTGTGGCTTCCATGGCTGCGATGAGATCCTTCGTGGTTGCTGATGGGTGGTGACGGTGGCTCTAGTGGGTTATTTTAGGCTGAGCGACGAGCTTCTAGAGATTTGTTATGCTAGCTCCAAAGTGGATCTTCATGATGTCGGCCACCGTCCTGACTTGTGCTAGGATGATCCTTGTCATTCCTTCGTCTGGTGTTATCATCATCGTGACAAGGTTCAGCCGAAAAACTAGTGTGCCTAGGAGGGGGCATCCTTTGCCGGTCCTGTTCTTGCTAGAGCCGCGCTTCCTCTTCATCCCTATGGCCATTATGTTGCTGATGCTGGGGTTAGTGAGCGGCCAATGCTCTGATGACGTCTTCGGACGCAGCCGGAAGAACGTTCAACCAGCCCCGCGCGATCCTGCGATGATGACCTTTTGAAGCGATCCTTGTGTTTTCTTCATCCCTAGGGGCGGAACGGTGATGCTGATTTGGCTCACTTCGGGGTCTTACATTCGCGTTTTGGCCTGCGTCAGTGCGGCACTAATCCAATTTTGATGCCAGTTTTTTTCTAAACGACGCGGCTGTTTTCTGCTACTTTAGTCCTTTGTCGAACAATGCTACACATTGCTGGACCTATTCTAGATATGGACTGTTGGCGAGGATAGCTCGAGAAGCTGCAACATTTTCTACCAGCATACTATAGACTCAGATTTTTTCCTTCAGTCTTTTCATTGAATAAACTTTTGTGGACTTCTAGGTTCTTGTTACCAAGAACCAGGACACCTCTAGTCTTGTTTGGTAGTCGCTTGAATTCTGACTGGTACTAGGCGGGATTAATGTCTATTTGCTGCTTAATCTCAACGATGCATGCAACCTCTTCAAGCAAAAGCAAGCGATGTTTCTCTAGATCCTCAGCCCTTTTCTCCAACTCATTTGGCATAAGATCCGAAGCAATTGGAATTGGTACTGTTAGTGCATCTCCATAGAGTTCACATGCAGCTTGGGTGACTACGTGTCCATAAACCGGAGGATCGATCGGCTTGGGATTATTCGGATCTCCATCTAGATTCTCCACTACGATTTCTTCATCATTGTCTTCATTGTTGGCTTCCTCCACTTGGTCTATCGGTGTCGGGGTTTTGTTCTTCTTCTTCGTCCACCTAGTGGTTTTTACGCGCGTACCGGTGGCAAAGACGGATTTTGGTCCAGTACCGGGAGATATGCTTCCATCAGTACTTTCAGCCATGGTTGTCTCGAATTTTTGGACCTCGGAGTTATCTCCGGAGTCCATGTCATCTGGAGAGGTGTAATCTTCATCCATGATTGGAGGTGTCTTCTCTTCACCTTGCGCTGGCTTGGAGTTGTATTCTTGTTCATATGCCTCCATCTCTTTCTCGAACTCTCAGAGTTCCTATAACGTTAGTGATTCCCGAGGAGAAGCAGGTGAGTTGGTATTTTCTCCGATCGCATCAAGGACTGAATCATTTTCGGCTCCAGCATCAACAGAGTCAGATCCATAGCCCACGTAGCATAGGAAGCAATGCTTCATCTTCTTGATTGACTTGAGGTAGTGGAACAGTTGAGTCTCCACCTCTGCCTCCTCACAACTCTGCTTGATCTCAGCGATCCCTTCGTAGTCGACGTAGGGGCATTTCATCATCTGACTTATCCTATGCCTCAGTAGAGTTTTTCATTCTCCAGCATCTGAATAACCGGATCCAAAGCGAATATATTATTCATACATGTATCCACCTCATCAGGGATATGAGATCCGGATTTTTCTTCCACCTATTCTTCCACTATAGGAGCGGGCTGGGTGGGTTTAGGTTTTTTGGGATCTTAAACTCTTCTTCCTCCGCAGATAGAGTAGATCCAGATTTTTCTTCCGCTGTGGTCATCACCGCGAGGGTGGGTTGGGCGGGTTTAGCAAAACTAAGATAGATATCGATCTCACCGATTGGCATGATGGTGAAGGTCGTCACAGGCTCCTTAGCAGGAATCCAGGTCTCATATAGAATAATGAGAGGGACATCACTAGCATAGATAACGTGACTGATGGTGATTGTTTTGCCGATTCCTACACACGCATATTCTGCCCGGAATGAAGGTCTGAAGGTCACCTGCCCCATGGTGGGTGCCAAGTTTCATCATATTGATGACAAGTATGCCATAGGGGGTCCTGAAGGCGTTGGGAAGATGGGGTGTGAGCCCTACAGTGCTTTGGGAGCAGTGAGCACAAGTTTACCCAGATTCAGATCCGACTGCGGTGATCATATCCGCATGTGCGATTTGGTCGTGGTTATGTGTATTGTTGCCCTAAAGGCCCCGTAGGTCCGGCTTAGGTGCCAAGACCTAGGGTTACAGGAGAGACCTATCCAGCTAAGTTAGAGAGTCGATAACTAAGTACAGCTTAGACTAGGAGTAAACTACAGGCCTAAGTCGATAAGTCTTCTGGTCCTTGTCATAGACGTAATTGACTTAATCCTCTTTCCCTAACCGGGCAAACCGTGAAGCAAAGCTCTAACCCGTTGGTGGGCCACCCTTGTTAGTTAGTCCTATGGGTATACCCGGAAAGTATATCCCCAACACGTCTCTCACCTTTTCCCTTTGTCTGTTCCATCTTCTCACCCATGTCCCAACCCACCAATCCCCAAGACATTCCTAGATCTGGCGGTTGGACCATGCTGAATACCTCGTTGTGTTGCATTCCGGAAGAGCAGAGTTAATGGCGGCACGGATCTACGTTGATCTTTGGAGCTCGTGCGTGTTGACAAGGGGCGAATCTATAGAGCCCCTGACCCCGCGACGTCACCACCGCCCTTCTGGTCAAGCAGGCCCAAAGTCCGGACATTGATGAGATCCGCATCCTCAAGGCCTGGATCGACGCCAAGAAGCCCCTCCTGGGAACCAATCCCCATCCCTCCCATGTAGTCCTCCTTTTCCATCAACGCATCAAGAATTGCACGAGCTATAGCATCAAAGGAGGCAACTAGGAGTAATCGGAGTATGTCGTGTGCGCATGGTTTGACGAGTTCACAGTGTCAAAGAAGTAAAAGACTCACTGCGAAAGGCAGGGTGGAAAGGGATGAGCGAGGTCCGGCATGCTTCCCTGCCCCACGCCCTCTATGGCGGCGATGTCCCGACAAGAACCTCGACTTATTGGGAATGCAGAGGAGAGAGTATGGTACCACTGTTAATTGTTATCACACTTCCATTTTTTCTCTGCAAGTTCTTCTCTAGAAAGTGGTATTTGATGTATCTTGACTGTTTAGCTCATCTTGTGATCACGACAAGGGCAGCTGCAAAGTAATGTGCATGGTATCTCATCTTACCACTATCCTTTTTTGCATGTTATAGAGGAGCTGTATAGGTAGTCAAGCACTTCAAAGATACTCCAAAATTTGATTCCTCATAGCTTCAGGTTACCTGACAGAACCTTATTTTTGGCTAATTACAAGTTTCAAATTATGAGCTTAAGATAATCTATAATTGTGTCTTTTTGGTATGGGACATACACTGTTGCTTGATGAGGTGGATCAAATGTTTCACCGGGATCCAATCAAAAGTTGATGTTACCATTCTCATTCTCAGGTACTCAAAGTACAAACTTTACATTTTTCTGCTACATAGACAAGGTCAATTAAGGACCTCGCATGACTCCAGATGTGCCATGTACAACAATTATGTCCTATGATACAATTATTTTATTAAGGTTTGTGTTGATTGTGTAAAAGGTTCAATGACATCCTAAGTATGCTAACATATTTAACAAATGTATCCTGATACCTGATATGAATCTTGATTTCATTTGTGAAGCAAAGCCCCATCTTTGTATTCTATGAAGCTGGTCTAAAGCTTTGGTGAATTAAGATAAGTTATCTTTGAATTTAAAGTTGGAATGCTAGAATAATACTATCATTATGTTACAGTAAATCCTTGGATGATTTCTAGCTATTATTAGCTAGGAAGATGATTTTCTCTAGTTGGTTAGATTTTATATTTCCAGATTGTTAGTTAAGCTGCCACTGTGGTACCTCCAATTCCTGGAGTGTGCCCAGTATGTGACTGAGCTATCATATCTTGTTGCTCAAGGTTTGGTTGCAATTGTGCATGTATAATAGTGGATGATGTGGAGATATGGCTAGTGATGCACAGTCTGAGGCCTTGATTGGAAAAGAATAAGAGCAGATGCTATTATATGACTTGCTATTACTAATGATTTTGCAAAGCTCTCTTTGCAATACTGAGAGTATCACTCTAACCACTCCTCCTAGATGAAACTCTAGTTGAAGGAAAGTTGAAATTGGATGAGTTTGTACCACATCTATATTTCTACTTGAGCATGATGGTTTTGAATGAGCTATTGATGATCATATCATGCAAAGGCATGAACTTGGACAATTAGAAATTGTGAATGCAATGTAGATTCTCTTTATCTACCTAATTTCTTGATATGATAAATGATTCCTAGAAAGTATAATGTGGGAAAATGATTTGAAATCATTTGAGACATAAAGGTGGTTTGTATGGAAATGTAAGGATGTTTGTATATAATGCTAACTGACCATCAAGTCTACTAGGGACTTTCTTTGAAATGATTCTTTTTTAGAGTAGCTAGGAAAATGATTTGAGTATCTTGATAAAGTTGGCTAATGCATCAAGCAAAAATAGTATACTTCTCCATTTCTAAGTTGGCATCAAACTAGAGTGGCTTCTATTGCTATTAGACCTGCTATTGTGGTGCCTCTCATGTAGAGTGTGCACAATAATAAATCTAACCAGCATGATCTGCTGCTTCCGCCCCTGCCAAGGATGCATAGGATGAGGCACAAAATTAAAATAAGAACAGAGACTTGTGTTCCCAAAACTCTATGATGAGCCTTGCATAGCATTTCTATGTAAGACTGAGATCTTCCCTTTTAAAAAAAATCCTCTCATATAAGAATGGATGATATGTTTTATCCTAGGAATGAGGATTTACCTAATGTTGCATAGGTTGATGAAATGTGCTTGTAAGCTTGTGGTTATTCTCGATCCACCGCTGGTGCAAACCCTCTCCTTTTAGCTCCTGACTTGATCTATTGAATCTGCTACTACTTTTCTTCTGCTGTTGTTCCTGGATCTTGTCTTCCCCTTATTCTAGCTCTTGGATGGCTCCATGGAGCAACCAGAGCTAGAGATGTGGTGAGATGGTGGGGTAATATGTGTGGTTGTTATCCAGTGGTTGGCTTTGTGATTTGTGTTTTCTTGATAGAGAACTGCTAAGAACAAAATATGTTCTTGGAGTAGTATAAGATCTGTTGGTCTGGTTGTGTATGTGAAGAGAGGATATAGTAGCAGCTCTACTACGGCTGGTGCTCTTTCTCTACTTGTTGTTTCTTGTGGTGTTGACAACACATATGCCTGCATGCATGGGTAAGCTGCTTGTTTGTGTGCTGCTAGTCCAGGAACCTCGCCCTTGTCCAGGTTTCATCTATGAGATCTATTTGCTATGGATGTGCTCGGCTGGTTTGGTACTATCTGTGACCTTTATTTTTATTTGCCAAGTGGAGGCTTGGCTCTATGCTAATGATGCACAAGGCTGAATCTTGAATTTGATAAGAACAGATCCTATTTGTCCCTTTTAACCCATACTCAATGATGAACCTAGCATAGAAACACTATGCCAGTCTAAGAGTAATATTAGCCTAAACAATTCCCTTTATTTTATTTTTTTCTTTTGTTCTCTTTTGTTGTTGTTTTGCAGGAAATGAGAAGAAGAAAGAAAATGTCAGATGATGAAGGGGAAAAGAGAACAGTAGCTTAGGAGTTTCTTTGTATTAAATATTCTAATTTATTTTCTGTTTAAATATTGTAAAAACATTGTTGTATTTTATTCAAATAAGTTGACTTATTTCCTTTTTCTTTTACAATTCATTCGTAAAGACAATGTCATATATATTTTCTTGCATTAAAGAATTCTATTTTTTATTTTAGTAAAGTAGTTCCTTTTTCTACTTATTTGTTTCCTGATACTTTACTTTTATTTATTTATTTTAAAAGATCAATGTAATACTATATGTAAATATATATTAATAAAGAATTCTTTTTATATCATTTTTTAAATCATTTCATTTCAAGTTATTAAATATTTCCAATTTCCATTTGTGAATTTTATAAATTCATTTAAATTCATATTTGAAATTCAATACATGTTTGAACAACTTTCCCCCAAAACAAAGAATTCTACAAAAGTCAAGTCGAAATCTATCACACGTGCTCCGAAGTTTCCATTAGCACAAGAGAGATCTTGATCCCTCTATAGCTCTTTTAGTTTTGCGCGAAATTTTTTCCGGATTTTCTTATGCATGAATGCAATGCACAAACCTGTATCCTCTCTGTTTCTAGGTGCTAATCCTGGGATGTTACAGAATTACTCTATTTTCTTGACGCATATTTTAGATATCACCAAATACCGATGAAAGAGTCGGATAAAATTAAGACTTCTTTCGTCACTCCTTTCAGAACCTTCTGCTACAAAACTATGCCTTTTGGCTTAAAAAACACAGGAGCAACATATCAACGTACTATGCAGCATTGTATCAACGACCAAATCGGACGCAACATCCACGTATATGTAGATGACATAGCAATTATGTCCAAAAAGAAGGGAACCTTAATTTCTGACATGGAGGAAACATTTGCTAGCCTACAAAAATTTAACATGATGCTAAATTCGAAGAACTGCTTCTTTGGAATTCTAGACGGAAAATAGTTAGGTTTCATTGTCTCTGAGCGAGACATAGAGGTGATCCGGGACTAAATCAAGGATATACTCACTACAAGAAATCTGGCGATACATGATCCTCCATATTGGTCACTGGATGATCTTAGTTTTAAATTTGTGAACTTTTTGTGAACAAATACAGAAGGTCAAAAGCTGAGCATCACTAGTTAAACACCATGACCTTTTTTCTTAATTAGTCATAGACGTCTATGACCAATACACTTGGTCACAGTTTCTACGACCAACTATATTGGTCACAGACTGTTTGTCCTGTCCATGTAAGATCCTACGTGGCCAATCCTATGTGGAAAATCTGTGACCAATTGGAAAGGTCCTTGAACAAATTCAGCCCGGTCCATTTAGGTGTTTCATATGGGCCAAGCCCAACAATTATGTCGTTCTTATATGGCATTTTTGACTATTTTCAGTCCATTTCTATTTGGGCTTTAACCTTTATGATTCATTTCATGTTTGGGCCATAGCCTTTTTACATGGCCTGCTTAGCTATTTCAATTAATTTCGATTTGGACCTTGGCCTTTTTAGAGCCCGAAAGGTTCTACCTTTATAGAGCCCAATAGGTTCTACCTTTTTAGAGCCCATAATGCAGTAGGCCCCACTTGTCAGTCTTTACACACAAGTCCCACCAATCAATTACACATTTTGAGTAAATAAATAATATTTAACCAAGATAATAACCAAACCACATGAAAAATTTGTTTAATAATAAGCTCACAACATCATCATGACACGTCCCACAAAACAATTACCAATACAAAACCCCAGCATCTAGGTTAACAACCAACATAGAAATAAAGCTAGTATCTACACAAGTGTGCCAAATGAGTTTACTATGCGGAAGCGCATGTCCAGCAAGCTTGGACGCATAGGAGAAAAATTTACAAAAAGTATCGCAAACAGCAAGCAGAGCTCTTATAATGTCGCTCCTTTCCTCGCTGGGTTGCTGCTACAGGCTCTTATAATGTCTGAAAAGAAAGCAGCTTAACTTAAACATTCATACATCCATAAACATTCACATCTGAAAACAAAGCATCTCCTCTCACATCTGCCACAACATTCATACATTCATAAATAGCTAGAGCAAACACAATTGCAGTACCTGGTTGTGGTGCCTCTTTGGTCTAATTTCCGCGTCATAAGGACTCTAGAGCTTGCATTTAATGCCTGCATATATTCAGTAGCAATGGATATTTTGAGCAGAATAATATGATATCAAATTAATAGTCAAGCTGAATTAACCCCTCTTGTTTTTTCTACAGCCCTTGATTAATTACTAAACATATTGTTTTCTCAAAGAACAAAGTTTAAATTAGAGCCAAATGCCAGATCTACCAACATATTGTTTTCTCAAAGAACTCGTCGATCATATTATGAGACAGCAACTCGGTATAAACACATAAATGATGATATCCAATTTCTAGAAGGGGAGGAAATAGCAACATAAAAGAACAACTTATGGTAAAAAGTCCTGCAAGTGTGAATTCTTGGTCGCCTGCAAGATGGAGATCGATTAGCATAGTGAGTGGATGACAAGAACAAACTAACAGAGAGATACAAGTGAGAACAGTCAAATGGTAACTAATAGAAATATTTAAGG
This sequence comes from Avena sativa, assembly GCA_916181665.1. Classification (NCBI taxonomy): domain Eukaryota; kingdom Viridiplantae; phylum Streptophyta; class Magnoliopsida; order Poales; family Poaceae; genus Avena; species Avena sativa. The sequence continues at coordinate 141,703,733 of OV702279.1, read as the reverse complement.
TGAACATCAGGTGTGCATATTAGAATGGAAATGTCTAGACTACAAAAGTCATTTATAAGAAATATGAACAAATATATAAAAAAGCTATACAATGGTTGAGGTCTTTCATGTGTATCAAGTCAAACTATACAAGAGCATTATACGATCAAGGTACTCATACCTATACATAATTGTTCCAGTACCAAAACTTACCTATACATAATTAAGGTAGTCATACTTATACAATTGATGTTTGTTTCTAGCTAGGGAGTCCATTATATTCATAACTTTATCTTTTAACCAGCACCATAACATTATTAAGTCCCTAAGAACCTATTATTTAACCAGCAACATACACAATTAAACCAACAACATACACAATTAAACTATCTTTTAACCAGCAGCATACACAAAGAAACTATCATTTGTATTGACAGTACCAGTACACCTAAAAGGAAATGACCTAGCCATAAATATTGACAGCAAGCAAGAAAACTATGCAAGTTTATACTCACCTTAAGTAAGAAGATTAAGATGTGATGTACTAGATCTACCATACATGCTGAATCAACGATGCAGTGGACAACAATGATGCATTCAGAAGCACATAACACCATTCAAAATATCTCCACCAAAAAATATCACAAGTGGAATGAATAATGAATCCCCATGGCACGAGTACTGCAAGCCAAATCTACAACTTCAGAACAACGCGAACCACCTCTCACGAAAAACGAGGGGAACGACCAGATCTACGAGAGGAGAACCCTAAAATCGCAGCATTCTAACGAAAGGAGGGCACTAGATATACACGCAATGGTATACTACTATACCTGTACTAAGATCTAGAATATCAGTTTGTAATGCAGTTCAATTCCTAATATCCTTGATTCTAATGAAGTTTAATGTCTATATAACTTTATGTTAACTAAATTAAAAACAACTAGATATTGCGAGCAAGCAAAACAAAACCATTCACTACTCTGAATATTCCTATACTCCTGCAATCTTCCTTGTCTAATTACACTATACTCCATTATCATTGTCATTGCTATGAGAACATTGCTTCTTATGAGAATATTTTCCTACGAATAACCCATTAGTAGGGGGTACGTACCTTGGTGGTGGAAGGAGGGGTCGAAGCAGGTCTCGCCTCCATCAGCGTCTCGGTACTACTCCTGGTCCTTGGAGAAGGGTGAGGCCACCACGAGGAACTCGACCTGGGAGGTAGCAGGGCGATGACGACGTCCCTGGTCAGCAAATCCAAGGTACGGTGAGAGTGCCTGCAGAGAAAGAGAGATTTACTAAAACAGAAACCAAAATATAAAAGTGGGGGAGAACGGTCATAGATCAGGACAACCTATGGCTACATCCGACGACCCCGATGACAGATCTGGCGACACCGTGGATCTCTCACGGCCGGCAGATTCCTTGGCATTCCGGCGACCCAGAGGTGAGAGGCGAGCTGCGAGCGGGTGCATAGCACGATGCAGAGGTGAGAGATCGAAACCCCGAACACCTCCTTCCTTCGGCCTCCGAGAAACTACTTGTCTCGGGACGGTGCGTCGCCAACCTTTTCGTCTACCGAAGCCGCAACGCGATAGAACCACTGGCTACAGATGTGGGTGAAGGAAGATGGATGGGCGAGGCGACAGGACCGCCGCGGGTCACAAAGGAAGAGGAGAGGAGGGGTTTGTGGTGGCGGTGGCGAATGGGTGGTGTGGACTGTGGAGAAGGTCGAACGCTGCAGGTTGGGAGGGGATTAGGGTTTGGGTGTATGTCCCTCTCGAAATGGATGGGTAGCATGGAGTATTTTACAAAACTACCCCTAATCATTTATATGTTGGTGTTGTGGAAAGTATAGGGCTTTTAGGTCATTTAATTGGTAAAATGTGGGTGGGGAGGGGAGGCGGGAGACCTGGTGTGAGCTGAAAATTGGCTCGTTGGATGGAGCCCATGTGGACGGATGACATCTACTTCTATGGGGTGATCCATGGATAATGTGTCTCTCTATTCTGATTGGCTGTCGTTTTTTTGACCATAGTTTGAAACGGGCATAAAAAAATTAAAAATTGTCCAAGTGAGCCAACTCCTTCACGTGGTGTCTTATTATGTGATATATTTGCAAGCAAAAATATCAAACTTGGTATATTGCAAGTGTCTCGAAAAAACCTTCACGGAAATGACCTATCTTGTTCGAGGTTTCATGGCTTTCGGGTCAAACGACCAATGTTATGGCCAGAATCGCAACATAGTTTGTGATAATGTGCCCATATTGTGCATACATGTGCATCTTCGGATGGCGAACAATATTGCATGAGAAAGTTTTCCTTTTCTTCGCACAGAAAATTCATTTTCCATTTTTTTAGTGCAAAAGACAAGGCATTTTGTGAAGCAACCACCAAATGATTAATTCAAAATGCTAAAACCATATTTTAAGAAATACTATACAACCTTACATGGACAATGTACGGAGTAGGATATCTCAAACCATTTCGTCCACCCCTAGCGAAAAAGAAAATGTGTGCCGAATCGGTAGGAAGTAGGTCCGGTTTGAACTACATGCACATGATATGATGGTCATGATTTTTTCAAAAATTCAATT